>CM055063.1:50413958-50535112 GCA_029204045.2 Tillandsia leiboldiana | reverse complement strand
TGCGGAAGAGTCCGAAGTATCTTTCTACATTTCGCCTCGGGATCTTTTCTCCTAAATTAAGCACATGTCATTATTACAATCTTGAAGTCTAGTGTAATAATCTGTAAACAATTCATGCTCTTCCATATGAATAGAATCAAATTGACTTGTAAGCATATGGAGCTTTTGAATTTTACAAGATTAGTACCCTATGTGTAATTTGAGAATATCCCAAATTTCCTGCGTGGATCACACGCGGAATTCGTGTGAACCAGTCGAGGAAAGAGAATTAATAAAGCGTGTTCATACCTTTCCCATTGTAAGAAGATCTTTCAAATTCCCTTTGGACCATCTAGAGGGAGGTTTGGGGTAGTAGAATTCTACTTCCTCCACAGGATGCACCCAACGTATTCCACGGATGCCATTACCGCTCATCAATTGCGATGAGAAAAGCTCTCATCCGCACTTTCCATAAGCATAATTAGTCCCATCAAAAAGGGAGGTCTATAAATATTACCACTTTCACCCATCATGATAGATAAACCTAAAACCCGCTCTGATACCAATTGTAGAGTTATTATGGATCCACAAGGATCTAAATAGGTACTATCAAACACCTAGAGGGGGGGTGAATAGGTGTATACTTAAAAAAACTCAATCTCAGTGCAAAATAAAAACCAATGCGGAAAATAAAAACAGCACACCGAGATTTACGTGGAAACTCCAATCCAGGAGAAAAACCACGGGACCAACACGCAATAACAATCCACTAAGAATAGAAGAATAACAAGGTGATTACCGACTCCACGGACTCAACCCCTCCTTCAGCTTCTTCGGACTTGCGCTGACCGGTTTGGATATCCACGCAATAACAATCCCTAAGAAAAGAAGAATAACAAGGTGATTACCGTCTCCACGGATTTAACCTCCTTCAATTTCTGGACCTCGCGCTCCACGATTTTGCACGCCACTGACACGTTCGAATCCCCGAACGCCACTCGAATCCACGAGCCACTTTCGAATCCACGAAACGCCTTTAGCAAACCGAATCCACGATGCCACGTCGAATCCACGACGCAAACTCAGTCGATAAGAATATTGACTTCGATGGTGATCCTTTGCTTAGATTATCAATGAGAACCGTTAGAAGAAATCTCTAAGCAAAGATTAGATCAATTCGATCAAAGATATGTTCTTGAAGGAACCATCGAATTGACCTAAAAGAGGCTATAAAGAAGAACGATAAAAACCTAGCCTCTAGGGTTGCTCTCAAGTGTTTTATAAATTGATCGGCCGTAGCTCCCACGTTTTTGAGAAACCCTAAGTGTCTATTTATAGTTTAGAAACTTTGGAAAGAGATAAGAATCAAAAACTTACCTTATCTGGAAATTTTCAGGACGGCGATCCGGATCGGATTTACTGCGATCCGGATCGTCGTAACGAGATTGACGATTCCAGAAAACCAAGGGTTCGGGATCCGGATCGCATTGCCCGATCCGGATCGTTCATACAAATCAGAAAACTTAACATTCGGGATCCGGATCGGAAATTGCATGGATCCGGATCGAAGTCTTGTATGAAGCAACAACCTTCGGGATCCGGATCGTTGGCTCTGATCCGGATCCTGAACAAGTCCGAACACCAGTTTTTGATTATTAAGCAATTAAAAATTCATCCAGGTTTTCTACACTATAAGAAAGTATTCGGATCACCATAATTATTTAGTTAAACATACCTGATCCTTTTGAATACTTTCTTAGAGATTGATGTAACTGATCCACAATTCTTCAACTTCAATCTTCAAGACTCAAGACACTGAGTGTCAACTTGAGCTCTTGTTGAATCTTCTCTAAGTCTTTGATTGCTGATTGACAATTTGATCCCTTTAAGACTCCGACTCAACTCACTGACTTGACTCACGAAATATGCCAACACCAAAATGCCTAACAGGTTATTGTTGAGGTGAGGAGCTTTTGGGCAGATAGTGCCAGCAGAGCTTGACGAATGGGCGATGACATTGATACCAGCGCCTATTTCAGCATCGCAGTGATGGGAGATGGATTTATAAGATACAGTGATGCCTCCCATTGTGGCTATGAAGTTACAGTTGGATTATTGACGAGCATCCAGTATCACCCCGATAGGGCCACTGTGGTGGCGGATACCTGGAGCAGGAGAGCTATTTGGGGTTGAGTTTGATAATTTCGTAGCTGGCGCTGTGTGGGACCGTTGAAGTGAATAGGGCTCGAGGTTGTGCCCTTGGGGGTTCCTTTTGATGGTAGACTGCGGTGGAGCAGTCCACTCGGAGGGTCATGATTGAGAGTGACTGAGTGAGGACCCCGGCTGGTTAAGACTTCTTCCCTTTTTGGATGATCGCTGGGGGGTGTTTTGGGTTGCACTAGTCGAGTTGGCACCAGGGTGTGTTGTTGATGTGTGTGTTGTACTGTTCTTCTCCCCTTTCCCCCAGCCTTTTGTTGGAGTCCGTGAGGTTTTTCCACGTCTCAGCACGGGGGTGATGTGCTTTTGGATCCTCGCCGTGATTGACTCGCTCCATTTGAGATTTGTGAATGTTTGGAGTACGAGGGACGCCCGTTGCAAATTCTGGCTCGTTGTGATGAGAGATTGTGCAATTGGGTCATGCCGTACTGGTTGTTGTATTGTTGTTGAGGAGTAATCACGGGGAGCGAGTAGTGACTTGGGAGCTGGAGACGGTGTTGATGGATATCTACCCTAGTTTTGAGACTCCATTTGAGTTGTTTTAGTTTCGAGGACGAAACTTTCTTTTAGTGGGGGAGGATGTGATGACCCGGATCTTCATTGGGGGTTATGGCTTGATCACTGGCTTCTGGAGAACCATCTTGGAAGATGGGAGTGTTTGGGTGTGTATCGAACTCAAGAAATGGACTCAGTGCGTTGAATGGATCCTGAGTGTATTCGGATACCCCCGTCGAATTTTGGGAGGAGCTTTGGGCAAAGCGGAGGCCGTATTTGGATCAGCGCGGAAAAAAAAAAAAAAAAACGATAAACGGCTATTTACTTATATTTTCTGAGCCGGACGCCCAAAAACGGAGACCCGGAGGTTTTCTAGTGTATTTTGGTGCATGGGGGAGCGTGGGACCGCCGGCCGGGACACGTTGGAAGCATCGGATTGGCCGGCGCAGCTCCCCGGTCCACGGGGTGAGGCGCTGGTGCAGTGGACCGGGCGGGCTGACACGTGGCAGTGCTGGATTGGCGGGCGCAGCTGCGCTCGGTTCACGGTAGAGCACGCGGGTGCACGGTGGACCGGAGCGGGACACGTGGCAGCTCTTCATTGGTTCGGTTGCAGCGGACGCGGCGCACGGGGGGTGCGCGGGCAGGCCAGGCAGGTGCACGGGCAGGCGCGGAAGTGCCAGGTGGTGGTGTGCCACGTGGTGGTTCCTATTGGTTGAGAGTGGACAGTGGCAGGTTGTGGTTCGTCTGGTGCACGGAGTGGTGTGCACCGGGCGCAGCGAGCGCGGGGGCCTGACATGTGGCGCGCGGGGATTGGGCGCGTCACTGTGCGCGTACGGGGGGCAGCTGGCGTGACAGATGGCATGGGCAGCGGGGGGCGGCTGGCGTGGCGGCTACGGCGCCGACGTGGCGCACGCGTGCGCCACGTGGCGGCCCGCCATTGGCGGGCGCCAAACCACTCCGTTGACCAGGGCGGGCCACGCGGCAGCACGGGAGCGGCTTGGATCGGCTGTACGCTGTTCGGGGACCCGTGGCAGCATCAGGTGGATTCGGGCGCTGGATGGACGGCCGGGATTGAGTTACTGTGCGGCACTGTAGCAGCCCGAAACGATTCGGGCGCCGGATTTAGGGACACAGGGGTCATTCCTTCAATTGTTTGGAGTGGGCTATATAAACTCCTCTTAGGTTGTTCTTTTGGGCCTTTCCCGAGCCACTCCTCGGGTTGGGCCCTTAAGAGGAATGTTCATCATCTTGTCCCCTACTTCTTGATGGATCCCCGAAATTTTTTGAGGCCTCGGCAATCGGCGTTATCTGCGATTCGGCGCACTGCGACGATTCATCTTACAGTTGGGCTTTTCCGTCGCATTTCAGTCGGAATTTTCCTGTGAGCAAACCAGGAGGAATTTTTAGGCGATTTCTGCGGCGGTGCGTTCCTACAGAGCTAAAGATTCGTTTTCCATGTGGATTGTCCCACCTTATTTTGGGTTTTTGGCATAGTTCCCCGAGGCAATTTTTTTGACCCCTTTTTTCTGTGATGAATTCTAGACAGCACCGGCTTGTTCGATTTATATCTTGGCCTAGGATTATCGGGTTAAGGCGTATAAGTACTCGATTTGGCTCTACTCGTCGTGAGGAACACGGTGGTGATTTTTCTGGGATTTTTGGAGATTGCTGCGAAGGTGATAATCCCACTTTTCTGGACAGATTGCTACAGGAATTTTAATTGTGAGAGGTTTTGAGCTATTGCAGCGGTGTTGTATTTTTATCTTGGCCTACATGTATCTGATTGGAACATGCGAGTACTCGTTTCGACCGGCTCGCCGCGACGATCGCAGCGGTTATTTTTTGGATTTTTTAGGGGACAGCCTAGAGGTGAAAATCCCTGTTTTCTCTACTATTTTAACAAACAGCAAGGTGCTATTTTTGGGGAGTTGGTTTGTATACCGGAAGTGACTTTTGTACAGTGGTTTGCTGTTTTTGGTGTTTTGTGAGGAAATGAAGGTTGGACAGCGAGGAGACTTCTACAGCTGTGGATTGCGCTTTTCGATGTGGGTGGTTGTTGCATACCTCTACTTCTGACTTGCTCACTAAGTTTATTAGAGAAGACCTCTATTGGACATATTGATTGATTACCATGCATGATTAAATGATATAAATGTGAACCTATTATTTGAGATTAATTTTGTGGATATAGCATGTTGGGAAATTATTGGGATAATATTATTGTGGAAACATGATTGCGGGGACATATTTAATAGTGATATTTAACATGCCATATTAGCACATAGATTTTATGAAAGTTGGTTAAATGGACTAATTATTGGGACATTATGACATATCTATGTGCGGATACCACTTTGTGATTTATTATGGATCAGGGATTATTTACATGTGTAGTGGACTGATGATTTAGCATGATGGTTATATCTATGTGGATTTATTATTTGTTACACATGTGGAACTGTTATTTGATATTCTCTCTTTCATCTTGCATGAGGACTTTTGCATGCTTGTATGGATATCTAGATAGGCCACTATTTATTGCTACACTATCATATTGGGATTTGACTTAGGAGAAACCATGATTGTTTCCTTTCTCCTTTTTATTTAGACTTTCGAGTCGTGTTGCTCGGATCGAGCAGAGGTTTGGGATAGTGTAGCCGGGACCTTAGAGTCGGAGACAGGGTGTACTTGATGTTGGATTGCGGGTTATTGCGGCAACCGCGGACGGTAGGCGGTTGACCGGATATTGATTATTTTACCCGATTGTGGATTGTGGGTTATTGTGGTAACCGCGGACATTAGGCGGTTAGCCAGATGTTGATTACTTTATCAGATTTTGGGTCTTGTGGGGTGTTGCGGCGACCGCGGACATTGGGCGGTTGACCGGATGTTTACTTATGCATCAGATTGGGTATCAGATTTCTCTAGTGGATGGTGTTTCCCTACTTGTTGAGTACTATTGCATCAGATTGGGGTTTCATTAGTGGACGGAGTTTCCCACTTTGATCATAGTCTTGATCCAATCCTATTATATTGAGATATTTGTGACAGAGTTACTTTACTCGTGTGGGTCGCTCCCCTCGAGTGCCACTCCGGAGTAGGCTTTAGACCGTGACGGGTACCGGTCCATCTGATTGGGATTTCGAGCCTTGTGTGCTGGTCCCTTGGGATTTCGAGCCTTATGTGCTGGTCCCCTACTGAGTTCTTGAGTTCGACAACAGAGCAGGCAGTACCAGTTTTACTAGTTACTAGATTGGGTTTATTTGGTCAGATACTATTTCCTGATGCATTCATACAGACATTTCTTTCGGTATTGCATTTAGAGGCATACTAGTGGTGGTTTCCCTTTATTCAGCAGTTCTGTTTACAGCTTTACCACTTATTCCTTTTCTTGCCTCTGGTAGACTTAGTGGGTACGCCGGAGTTTGAGGCTTTACCCACAAGGGGAGGCTACTGGTTTACTAGTGATTCTCACCCCCATTGTTGTTTCCCTCTTTTCTTCCTCCTGTTTTGCAGAGTCTTCTGCAGGAGTTGCTGATCTTTCGGTCGTTGTTCGAGGAGAGGGAGTCACAAGCTAGATGTGGAGACTGATGTACTATAGTTTTAGTTTATCTCTCTTTTATAGTTGAGAGATGCTGTACTGAGGACATTGTATGATGATCATCTGTATTTGAGGAGATGGATGTTGTACTTTATTTCGTGTTGTACAGTGATTGGATTTTATTTTACAGCATTTTATTTTTCGCTCTGATATTTGCGTAGTTATAGTACTATCTTTTGCAGGTTAGACGCTTCGCCTATGCGGGATTTTGCATAGGTGGCGGATCTGTTGGCGAGCCCGAGTCGAAGTTTCGACCCTAGGGCGTGACAACGAGAGTGGCGACACGTGTGCCCCTGAGTGCACCGATGGAGCCGGGTTATATGTCAGCAGAACATGCCAGCTTTGGCATTGGCCTAGGTCCTCGTGACCGATGACGGCACTGATTGGGTACTTACAGTTATTATTATTCAGCTCTTTCAGTTTACAGCATTATTATATACCAGCTTTGTTTATAGCATGATCATTTCCTGCTTGTCAGATTTATCTGTTATAGCATGATCAATTACAGTCATGAGTATCCTGCTTTCCTTCCGTGATTATCAGCATTCCCTGTTTACAGCATTGATATCATTGATTATCATACTAGCTCTGCTCTACAGCATGATTAGCTTTTGCTTGTATGATTTGCCAGTTACAGTATGCTTAGATTTTATATCTGCATCTTACCTTTCAGCTTTCAGTATATCCTGCTTTTGCTATCTGCTTATCATTGTATCCGGTAGGTACGACTTGCTATTTCTCGGCCCGTCGTGCCCACTGGGATACACTATCGATGTATCTCACACCCCCTGGGTGACTATTTTTCAGGTCAGTCAGGTGCTGGGAGATTGGGGCGATCCAGTGAGCTGTTGCGCTAGAGTTGTCCGCTGCTTTTGGCCACAGTGGCCCAGTGATAGTACTTACAGTTCCAGTTGTCTATCCCTGCTTTTCGTCCAGTATAGAGTATTTTCAGTTCTAGTGGTTGATCTAATGTCATAGTTGTTTATTGAAGTTTTGTATTATACCTTGTGATGGATTTGTGGATGTTATAGTGTAGTAGTTTATGTTTATATAGTTAAGTGATTGTTGCTCTCTGATTGTATCACTGCACTTGCCTAGCCGAGCATGTATAGGGGAGACTCTGTCCGTGTGGACAGAGGATTTTCTATGCATGTGGCGGTCTGTTCACGTCCTTAGTTTAAAGTTTGAACTCTGATTTAAAAAAAAAAAAAAAAAAAATCTACCGCTATTTTGAAACTCGGGGCGTGACATTCTTGATTTAAAGGTTGAATTTCCTTTGCCTTTTTTTGACTTAACAAAGGATGATGGTTTGCTTGAATTTTCCCTTCGAAAGCTTCGGTGAAATTTCCTTGTCAAGAACGCAATATGTTTCTCGAAATCCTCCATGGATAGATTATCATCAGCGTCTGAGGAGGATGATGTTACGGAATTTGAGTTGGCGTATTTCGTGAATTCGGTTAAGTCTTGAAGATTGAAGATAAAGAAGGTTGGATCATATAACTCAATCTCATAAAAGAAGAATTCAAAAGGATCAGGTATGTTTAACTAATTATCTTTGGTGATCCGAATACTTCTTATAGTGTAGAAACACTTGGATGAATTTCTAATTGCTTAAAAATCAAAAACTGGACATGGGACATGTTCAGGATCCGGATCAGACACTTCGATCCGGATCCCGAAGGGTGTTTGTTCATACGCAAATTCAATCCGGATCGTAGCCTTCTTTGATCCGGATCCCGAACACTGGTTTTACCATGATTTATGAACGATCCGGATCAGGCTTTTCAATCCGGATCCCGAACGTTGGTGTTTGGTGAAATTGTATGAACGATCCGGATCAGGCACTTCGATCCGGATCCCGAACCTTTATTTTTTTGGAAACTGTCTGTCTCGCTACTACAATCCGGATCGCCGAAGTCCGACCCGGATCGCCGTCCTGAAAAATTCCAGAAAAGGTTAGTTTTTTATTCTTATCCTCTTCCAATGGTTTCTAACCTATATATAGACCCTTTAATTCATCTTTTAGGGTAACCACGAAAAAGGGAAAAAGACGACCGAAATAGATAGATCCACAAATAGAGAAGAAAGGAAATACTAGATTTAATTCTATGTTTCTTCATCTATTTTATTAATTTGATTCTAGGTTTACCAAACTCAGATTTTGAGTAGAATCAAATTAATGAATACTTAGATGGTATTTCCGATCTATTTCTAATCTAAGTATTCGGCGGATCATCACTACCCAAAAACAACGATTTCCCCAAAATCGGCGCGTGGACTCGCGTGGCCTTGTGGATTCAAGGTGCTACCGCTCTCGTGGATTCGGAGCGAGGTACGTTCGTGGATTCGAAGCGTGCTACTGGGTGAAGACCGTGGATTCGGTCGGACGTCGTGGATTCGGCATTGGACGCAGATCGTGGATTCGAGAAGCGTTGCGGAGTGAGCGGAGAAGATCAACTAGGAGCGTCTGAAAAAGGTTGAGTCGTCTGTGAGTACGGTATATCACCTTTGTACGTGTTATAATTCTAGTGGATTTCACCGTGTTATCGGTCCTGTGGTTTTTTACTCCGGTTTGGAGTTTTCCACGTAAAAATCTCTGCGTGTTATTTATTTTTCCGCATTGGGTTTTATATCGCAAAGATTTTTGAGTGTTTATTGTTTACACCTATTCACCTCCCTCTAAGTGTTTTTTCCCCTATTTAGATCCAATTATACATAACCCAACAAGTGGTATCAGAGCTGGAATAGGGTTGTAAACAATGGTTGAAGGTGGAAACATCAACAGACCCCCGTTCTTCGATGGAACAAATTATGCCTACTGGAAAGTACGGATGAAAGCCTTTTTAATTTCCATCGACGAACGGGTGTGGCAATCAATTGAATTAGGATGGTCTAATCCAACTGAAATTCTTGCTGATGTTCGCACCATCAAACCTAGGTCGAAATGGACCCAGGAAGAGATAGATTCTTCTTCTTACAATGGCAAAGGGATTAACGCTTTATTTAATGCTTTGTCGCAAACTGAGTTCTCTCGCGTCTCGGCATGTGAGACTGCGAAAGAAATCTGGGATGTTCTTCAAGTTACGCATGAGGGAACTAACCTTGTGAAGATTCAGAAACTGCAAATGCTTACGAGCAAGTTTGACTCTATTTTCATGGCAGAAAATGAATCTTTCACAGACTATTACACACGATTGCAAGACATCGTAAACTCATGTGCTAACTTGGGAGAGAAGATTCCAGAATTTAAAGTTGTAAGAAAAATATTAAGAACTCTTCCTGAAAGATTTCGATCCAAGGTTACGGCCATTGAAACTATTAAACACCCGGACGAAATCCGTGTAGAAGAATTAGTTGGTTCATTACAAACTTATGGAATGACATTTCCTACTAACTATTCTTCTGGAAAAGCATCCTCTTCTAAGTCTTCAGGTTATGCGTTGAAAACAACAAAAGAAGAAGACGCGGATTCATCCTCCTCAGACGATGATGTAAACCTATCTATGGAGGACTTTGAGAAACAGCTTGCTCTCTTGACAAGAAGATTTCGCCGAAACTTTCGAAGGGGTAACTCAAGCAAAACTCCATCCTTCGTAAAGTCGAAGAAAGGCAAAGGTTCTTCAAGTTTCAAACCAAGAAAGCAAGAGGGTTTTTCTAAGGATAAGAAAAGCTCAGAAGGACAAGTCCAATGCTTCCAGTGCCGAGGGTACGGCCATATCTCAACGGAGTGTCCTAATAAGAATCCGTCAAAGAAGAAAGCGATGCAAGCTGTCACTTTGGATGACACCTCATCGTCAAATGAGTCATCGTCAAGTGATGAAGAAGATAACGCAACGGCGTTCCACGCGTCCACATCTTCACCCTTCATGTGCTTAATGGCTAATACATCCGAGTCATTGTCCAACTCTACTGTTGAAAAGATTGCAACGGACGATGAATCGGATAACTCAGAAGGTGAAGACTTTGCTCTTGCCTACCATAAGCTTTTGAGGGATTCAAAGAAACTGGCAAAGCAAAACAAGAGTTTGAGAGGGAGATTGCAGGATCTCGAAGAAGAAGCAAAAAGAGCAACTTCTCTCTCAAACGCTCTTGAAGCGGAAAGGGATAATCTGATTAAGATAAATGTTTTCCTTCAAGAGTCCAATGAGCAATTCGAGAAGAATTATGTAGATATGGTGAACAAAGCGAATTACTTCTTGAAGCTCAATGGGGAGGCTCGACAGGAAAAATTGGAAATGACAGAGACCATTCTCCAACTCAAGGATGACTTACAGCGATTTTCATCAGGAAGGAGTAAGTTGGATAAGCTTCTTGGTCTTGGTCAATCAAACAAGTTCGGCCTGGGAAACAATCGAACTAAAGACAATTTTAGTTCGGTTGGGACAGTCTTTGTGCCCCAGTCAGTATCTCCTCCTCCGACACCGGAATTGACGACAAACAACGACAACAAACCTATTTCCCCCTCTTCGGAATCGTCAAGCATCAAGGTATGTTTTCGTTGTGGTATTGCAGGGCATATAAGAAGAAATTGCAAGATGGGAGCCAAACGCTCAACTCAAGCACTTCTTGCAACGACTACCAAAAGGGTGATTCCTCATAAATCAAATGCAAATTATTCGAAAGGAAAAAGCCTCGGTAGTTCATCAAACAAGACGACGACGTCAAGGAAAAGCAATGGATCAAACAAGACGCTTTCACCAAAGGTATCAACTTCACAATCATTTCCGACGTACACCAAAACTCGAAAGGTTTGGGTACGCAAAGGTGAAACCTTCCCTTGTCTTGTTACAAATATTTCCTTGCATGCATATGATAATTCGTCTTGGTATCTGGACAGCGGTTGTTCCCGTCACATGACCGGTGACAAAAACTGTTTTCAAAATTTTGAGAAAATCTCCGGAGGACTTGTAGTTTTCGGAGACTGTCAGTCTTCCAAAATTGTTGAAAAAGGAACAGTAGCTATTCCAGATGGCCCGATTCTAAATAATGTGTTATTTGTTGATGGCCTTAAGACTAACCTCATAAGTATCACTCAACTTTGTGACAATGGTTTTTCAGTTAATTTTTCATCTGTTGAATGCATTGTAACTGATAAGGATCATGTTTTCTTTTTAAAGGGGGTTAGATCTGAAAACAATTGTTATGTTGTTCCCAATAAAATTTCTGAAAATTGTAACTTAGCCTCTTTGAATAATGAAACACTTTGGCATGAAAGGCTAGGTCACATAAATTTTAAGGAACTTGCTAGAATTTCAAACAAAGACGTGGTCAAGGGGGTTCCTAAACTTTCACTTAAACAAAACATTGTGTGTGGTGGTTGTCAAAAGGGAAAACAATCTAGGACTGCACACAAGAACTTGAACCATGTTGGTACTAATCGGCCCTTAGAATTATTGCATATGGATCTTATGGGACCGACTCGTCAACCATCCTTGGGAGGTAATGGTATATTTTCTTATTGGTTGATGATTTCTCTAGATACTCATGGGTAGCATTTTTAAAAGAGAAAGCTGATACTTTTTATTCTTTTCACGAGATTTGCCTTCGTATTATGATTGAAAAGAATGAAAAGATCATTCGTGTTAGAAGTGATAGAGGTGGAGACTTCATAAATTCTAAATTCATTGATTTTTGCACTTTCAATGGCATTAAACATGAATTCTCGGCACCCTATACACCTCAACAGAATGGTGTAGTCGAGCGCAAAAACAGGGTTGTACAAGAGATGGCACGTGTTATGTTTCATAGCCGGAATTTACCGTTATATTTTTGGGCTGAAGCTGTGAACACTGCAATCTATGTTATTAATCGAGTTTATTTGCGCCCGGGAACGTTAAATACACCATATGAACTATGGTGTTGTAGAAAACCCAACATCAAATATTTCCGCATCTTTGGGAGTCCGTGTTACATTTTACGTGACCGCGAAAATCTTGGAAAATTTGACTCTCGAAGTGACGAAGGGATTTTCATGGGTTATTCTACAAATAGTAGAGCATATCGGGTATTTAACTTGGAATCTAAAACGATCGTAGAATCCATAAATGTTAAAGTAGACGAAGCTTTCCACTTTGCATCTGATAAATCTACCCCTGATATCACTCTTGATGATGATACTCCTGTAAATGCATCTTCTCATGATAATACTTCCAATATTAATGATGCATCTAATGGTTCTTCAAGCTTATCTGATGTGCAGGAATCATCTCATGTACCTCCGAATACTCCATTACATCAAACGTTACGCATCTCCAAGGATCATCCTGAATCAAACATCATTGGAGACCCACAAGAAGGAGTCAAAACTCGGAGACAGTTGGTTTGTGGATTCGCTTGTTACGTTTCCATGATCGAACCAAAGAACGTCGATGAAGCTCTTCAGGATGACTACTGGATTGAAGCAATGCAGGAAGAGCTCCATCAGTTTGAACGAAACAAAGTCTGGGAATTAACGACGCCTCCGAAGCAACACAATGTGATCGGTACTAAATGGATTTTCAAGAACAAGAAAAATGAGGATGGTACCATCATCAGGAACAAAGCGCGTTTAGTTGCTCAAGGCTACTCTCAAATAGAAGGTATAGACTTTGATGAAACGTTCGCCCCTGTAGCTAGACTCGAGTCCATTCGTATCTTATTCGCTATTGCTTGTCACTTTAAAATAAAACTCTTTCAAATGGACATTAAGAGCGCGTTTTTAAATGGGTTTTTAAATGAGGAAGTTTATGTGGCTCAACCGAAAGGTTTTGTAGACTGTAAACTACCTAACCATGTTTTTCGTTTGAAAAATGCTCTTTACGGTTTAAAACAAGCACCGCGAGCGTGGTACGAAAGGTTGACAAAGCACCTTTTGGAGAAGGGCTATACTCGAGGGGGAGCAGACAGGACTCTCTTTGTGAAGCATTATCAAAATAACTTCATTGTTGCGCAAATCTATGTCGATGACATTGTATTTGGAGCAACAAAGGATAATGATGCTTCTAAATTCGCAGAAACCATGGAAAGCGAATTTGAGATGTCTATGATGGGCGAACTGACATACTTTCTTGGATTGCAAGTGAAACAAAATGGTGAAGGCATCCATCTGTGTCAATCCAAGTATGCAAAGGAGTTGGTAAAGAAATTCGGATTAGAAGATTCTAAAGATTTTCCTACTCCTATGGGAACTAGCAATAAGGGATTAGGAAGTGAATCTCTTAGTGATAGTGTAGAAGAGAAACTCTATCGAAGTATGATTGGAAGTCTACTCTACCTCACAGCTAGTCGCCCGGACATATCCTTTAGTGTTGGGATCTGCGCGAGATATCAGTCAGCACCAAAGTAGGATCACCTGAAAGCGGTGAAACGGATCATCCGGTACGTCAAAGGAACTGTAAACTTCAGAATTTGGTATCCTATGGGAACAAGTCTTGACATTATAGGATATTCAGATGCCGATTGGGCAGGATCAGTGGATGATCGGAAAAGTACGAGTGGTGCATGTTTTTATCTTGGCCATTGCCTTGTTGCATGGCATAGTAAAAAGCAAAACTGCATTGCACTCTCAACTGCCGAAGCGGAATATATCTCAGCGGGTAGTTGTTCAACCCAACTCATTTGGATGAAAAGCGTGTTGAGTGACTTCCGGATTTCAGCAACTTCGGTAACTGTTTTATGTGACAACACTAGTGCTATAAACATTTCAAAAAATCCTGTGTTGCACTCAAGAACAAAACACATTGAACTTAGATATCATTTTCTTAGAGAGCTAGTTGAATCAAATATTCTTCAAATTTTCTACATTTCAACTGAAGATCAATTAGCTGACATTTTAACAAAACCTTTGGATCAAAAACGTTTTATTCATTTGCGTAAAGCAATTGGAATGCTTTCCTTGAAATAACCACCTTTTGAAACTCTTGTTTAGGTTAGGTTTTGTTTTTGTATTTTTGTTCATTATCTATGCTTAGACATAGAACATTAATTGAGCATTAGTTTTATTGACTTTAACTGCATTTTTTTATATGTTTAGAAATTTATTATGCTTTGGATATCATAATAATTCATTTGATGCAATGATCATTTACGTGAATTAAATCATCTTTGTTTTGATCAAAGTCAATCTCTCTCAATGATCTCTTGGTATAGTTTTTATCTTATTTGACTGTTTAGTCGAGTATGAAATCGAGATCAATTTTTGGTTGAATACTTTATATCTTAAATAATTGATAGCCAATTGAGGGGGAGTCAAAGAAAAAGTGTTATGCTCAAAAGATGTGGAAAGAGTTACATCCCAATGAGGAGTGTGAAAACTACCACCACATGGAGGAAAGAGCTACCACCTCGGTCGTCCGAGTACTGTGTGCAGCTACCACATGTATACCAAGCAAGATTTTTCAAGTTTGATTAAATAAAATGCATGTTGAAATACTTGACTCTGTCAAAATTTCAAGATTGGTATAAGGTGGGAATTTTAATGAAAGATGCTCAAAGAGCCACTCTCTTCAATAAATTGACTAGATATATTATCTAACTTATCTGGGATTTCAGACATCTATTGATCTTTGTATTTCATTTTCTTTACCGAATTGATGATTTGATAAAGGCATTACTCATAAGATCAAGTTAGATGTAATTGAAGTTGTTCAACTTTAAGGGATTTAATCTTTATAAATTTTCGTTTCATTTGTTGGATGTTATTGATAGATTTGGCATAATCTATTTCTTGTTGTATGAAACGATGATTTTCATTTAAAGTTGATACACAAAAGTGCTTACAATCTTTTTCTGAATTTTCTAGAATTTTTCTGAATTTTTCTGAAGAAAAAGTTGGAGCCGATCCGGATTGGACAAGCCGATCCGGATCCCGAACGCAGGTATATTCTCTGCGGGTAGCCGATCCGGATCGGAATCACGAACTGATCCGGATCGCGGCTAGGGTTTTATATAGAACAAAAGGGTTTTGATTTCTTTTTACTTCAATCTTTTGTTCAAAAGTCTCCAGAGCTTCTCTCTCTAGAAGTCATCCATCTTGGAAGCTTTCAAACTCAAGTTCTTCGATTCCAAGTAAGTTTTATTGATCAAAATCTCAGTTTTTCACAGTTTTTCATATTCTTCCTCAAAATGTGATGAAATTTCTGTATCTTTTTCGTTTGTGGATGGTTTTTGATCAAATTTCTTTTGAAATAAGAACTTTGGGTAGATTAGTTTTGATTATATGCTAGGTATTCTAATGATAAACAGATTTTTGGCCTTCGATTTCAAAAATTTCGGTTTTAGGGCATATAATGGGAATTTTCGAAAATCATGCGATTGATCTATTTTTAAAATTCCTTTTGCAAAACTAATTTGATTCTTAGTCTCTCTACACGATAATGATTGTTTGGGTACAATTTTTCAAATTTTTAAAAATTAATAATTCTTCGTGTTCTTGAGTTGTTGCTCACATGATTTCTTTTCACAAGTAATAGCAACAATGACGTTTTCATGGATCATCTTTCTGCTAATTGCAATGGTACACACTCGAGCAACTAACAAACTGAAAAGAGCTAAGAAAACTCAACGGAAAGGTGAGTTTCTTCTTGTCAGCGATTCAGAGGCTGAAGCAGATAATCAAGAAGTCGATTGGGACAAATTGTCGGATGATGAATCAATGCCTGTCCAACCTAAGCAAAAGACTTTCGACACATCAAAAGGTAAAGCGCCAATGGCATCCTCTATCTCTATGAAAAGAAAGAGACTGGCTCGACGGTTTGGACGAGCACGAGGTTTCGAGATTAACGAACCAATAGTTCCGGATTCTCCACCCGTGAGGAACAAGTGTTCGTTAATGCGGATCGCCTAAGGGCATTTGAGAATCGTGAATGCATTGGCGAGAGGCATGTTAATATTGAGGCTCTACGAGACCACTCCCCTGAGTTCGGTGTTCTGATTGAACAAGCAAACCTTATTCAAGTATGCCGATTCCCAGAAATGCTTGGATACTGTCTGCATCACGTGAGGACCTTCTATACAAATGCACGGCACCTTCGAGAAAATGAAAACGGTCCAATGGAGTTTTACACGAATATCCAAGGCACAAGGTTTAAAATTACTCCACAATTGATTGGCGAGGTTTTGGGAATGCAAGCCAGCAAGACAGGAGTTAATTACTTGAAGGGAAAGAGTTTGACAAACACGATGTGGCAAATGGTTATAAAGGAAATTTGTTTGGAGGGAACTCAATCAACGGAGAAATCTGTCAAATCCAAAGAACTTCGTCTTGAGTACCGGTTTCTAAACTTCATCACATGTTACAATATCCTTCCATATATGCAGACGAAAGTCTTGAGATGGGATCGAATGCTGTTTTTTGTATTTCTTAGGACATCCGTCAGAGGCAATGGGATTAAATATCAACATTCCATACATTATTTGGAATAGAATGACGAGATATGTTGAGCATCCTCATCCCACTGAAAGAATCCTATTTCCATTGATTATAATGAGGATCTTAAAGAAATTTCAGGTTGATATTAGTTCAACGACTTATCATCACTGCTTGGGCATGATCGATGAGTCCACCATTGTCAAATCCCTTCATAAATTGCCCCATGTCACTCCAGTCCCTCCATGCGGAATGAAACCCAGTACCGGCACTTCCGCTTCACCATCACAACCAGCACCCGCACCAGCGGATGAAGCATCAGTCTCATCCATCTACAAAGAACAACAACGATTATCTTTTGAGCAGGAACAGATTTTGAAGGAACAGAAGAGAATTTCCAATGAGCTTGAGCTCATCACGGCAGCTCATATTACCATAACTAAGAAGGTCAATTCAATGAACAAGCTGGTGAAAAAGATGTTCTCTAAGATGGGTTGCACGAGCTCTGAAGACTCTGACTCAGATGCTTGATTTGTACTCAAACTTTTCTTTTTCTTGTGCAGATTTTTAATCTTTTCTTGTGCAAGTTTTAAGTTTTAGTTTTTAGTTTTAACTCTCACAGTTTTGGTTCTTGAACTTGTTAACTTTTCTCTCCGTTTTGGTAATTTTGGCTAACTTTGTGACAAAAAGGGGGAGAGAATATTAGAACAGTTGAACAATGAAACTATGATTGTCCAGTTGTGAACCATGAAGGTAAGTCTATGATTGTCCAGTTGCGAACCATGAAGGTAAGTAGAACTTCAACTTTTGGTTTTCGGTTTTCTTTTGTGATTGCATGCATGCCTCGACTAACTATTTGCTAACTATTTGAGCATGTAATATAACTAACAAGTTGATGTTCACTAACAAGTTTGTGACATTTGGATTTTGATTGCATAAAAGATATGTTGGTGTTTAACTATGATCAAATTACATATCTGAATATATAAATGTCATGGTAAGTTAAATGAGTATAAACTTCATCTCTGTGTGTGGTTTTTGAATGACATAAAATTCTTGAGGTATCTAACGATTTCTTTTGTCAAGAATGATTTCTTTTGCAGAGAGTACAGATGTCACGCCCCGGGGCCGAAACTGCGACCCGGGCTCGCCAACAGATCCGCCACCTGTGCAACACCCGCACAGGCGAAGCGTCTAACCTGCAAGAAAAGATATTACAGCTAAACAGATATCAGAGCTAAAAGATAAAACTGCCGTAAAATTAAAACCAATGATCTGTACAACTGGAACTAAAGGTACAAAGTCCATCTCCCATAAATGATAATCATACAATAACCTCAAATACAAATCTCTGGACTCAGCAGGGAGGTAATCCTGAATAAATAAATGATACAACAGTGTACAGACTCTCAGTACAAGTCAGATCCTCACCAAACATCAGTCTCTCAAAGAGAAAATAAAAACACTAATCTACCGACTGTACTGAAGATCTCCTCTGAAAGGGGTACCGCTACTCTCCAAAGATAGGTAGGGATCTAGCTCGCGGCTCCCTCGCCTCGGATAGCAACCGCAGAATCAGCAACACCCGCTAAGACTCTGCAAAACAAAGGAAAGAAGGGACAAAAAGGGGGAAAAACCCCCAACGGGTGTGAGAACTACATCAAAAAGGAGTTCTCAGTGGGTGTCGCCACTAGGCCCGACGATCTGCCCACCAAGTCCATAAGAGGTAAAAGATGACCAATGCAATAAAACTGAAAGAAGAAGCTGGAGACACTCTACAGCTACCATGCCTCAATCTAGAAGCTCAAATGGAGAAACTCTGATAAAGATATGCAACACTCGCACACGTGGTGCTCAATCGACCCAATCGAGCTGACTGCCACATCGGGTCCAGTCAAACCTGCGCCCACCTACAACCACCTCCCGCTGGCGGGCAGGAATTACGTAGGGCGTCCAAATGGACTAACTCGCTATCGAGTAGTGGCTCATGCAGGCTATAGTCAAAATCCATGCCCTCTCTCTCAGAACGGATAAACTCAAGATGCTCAACCTCTCACACAATGGTCAAAGAGCTCACAACGACCACGGGACCACCGTCAAACCCCAAACGGTTCCCAACAACACTAGCACTGGTCTAAACACACTGCCCACCTCCACTCGTCCCCCAGGCACGAGTGCAAAAGTAAAAGTATCTGTCTGAACAGACCCAATCGATAGACCAGTAAAACTGGCACTGCCTGCTCTGCTGTCGAACTCCATAACTCAATCGCGGGATACAGACCGACTCCGAACCGGTACGGTCGCATCACAAAGTAAGTAACAGATCGGCATCGAACCGTCCGATCGCATACAAAAGTAGGTAACAGACCGGCATCGATCCGTCCGGTCGCACACTCCGGAGTGGCACTCGAGGGGAGCGACCCACACGAGTAGAGTAACTCTGTCATCAGTATCACAAGTATCTCTGTATCGAGTATCCCTGTATAGCAGGACTGGATCATGACAATGATCAAAGTGGGAAGAACCCTCCACTAAAGATAACCCGAATCCCCCGATCAATGCGATGATAAACAAAAGTGGGAAGCTCCGTCCACTAAAGGAATCCTATCCCCAATCTGATGCATAAGTAAACATCCGGTCAACTGCCCAATATCCGCGGTTGCCGTAATACCCTGCCGGCCTCAATCCAGCACAACCCATCCCATACACCAATGTCCCGGCTACACTACCCCAGACCCCTGCTCGCACCTGAGCAACACAGACCGCCTGACTAACAAGGAAGGAGAAAAGGATAACATGGTTTCTCCTAAGTCAAATTCCGGTATAAAGTGTAGCAGTAAAAGATGGCCTAGCTATATGTCCAAACAAGCATGCATTTGTCCTCAAAGAATAATAAAGAAAAATAAACCTCATGCCAACCTATCAATAACCATACCTGTCCATAATTCCCGATCCATAATCGCTCCTCAGAGTAGAACCTGCACATAACTACATAATCCTATCCCATTGCATAAACCAGCCTCATAAAAAGATTATGTGCTAACATGGCATGATAATTAATCATATAGGGTAACCTTGCGTTAGGTAAGCTTCCGCTAATCATCAACATGAATATCTGATTAATACTATTGTCATAATATAAATAATTAACTTGCCATTCTCACAAAGTCAACATTGTTAAGCTTACCGATCAATCCCAGGTATTGTACCCTACACCTGCACGCAACTCTAACATGTAGAATTAGAGAACCGTCCCCTGGTTTCCAGAATAAAGCACCCACCTGAAACGCATTCCGCAGGCAAAGCTGAAGTCGGTGAAGTACGCAGCCACACGAAAACCAAAATCTGCCAAAACCGCATCCTCGGTAAACAGCCGCATAACCTCTGTTCCAAACAACAACATCACCAACAATCAATAACCAATCACCACAAATCCCCAAAAATAGCACACGCTGTTTTTACCAACCAGCAGAGAGGAGGGAGATTTTCACCTGCAAACAGTCCTCTAAAAATTCCATAAAAATTGCGATTGCGATCCTCGCGATGAGTAGCCCCAAATCGACTCTTTAAACGCCCCGTTCTGATACCTGTAGGCCAAGAAACAATTCGGACAACGTTGGAAGCCATTCCCTCAAGAACACATTTCTGCTGAAAACAAAGTCCCAAAAAAAGCTTAATTATCACCTTCGAATCATCCTCATAAAAATCCAATAAAAATACGGGTGCGTTCCTCTCGAAGAGTAGATATCAATCGAGTCTTTAAACGCCTCATTCCGATGCACGAGCGTAGAGATAAAAATCCGACAAGCCTCCGCTGTCCAAAAAATCCACCAGCAAAATAGTGGCTCAGAGATGCCTCGTAAACCGTGCCAAGAACTCAAATCAAGATGAAATGATCAACACGAGAATCGAAGACGTACCTCTCGTGAACGCGCTGCCGAAAAAATTGTCAAAAACGATGATCAGAGTAAGCCAAGGGAGCCTGCGCACCGAAACGCGACGAAGGGGATCACCGGTGAAGGAAAGTTGCACTGCGCCGAAGAGCCGCAAACCTCGAAGTGCGTGCCACCAAAAATTCCCAAACTTCCTCAGAAGATAGAGTACAAGATGATGAAGAACTTTGCTTCAGGGCTCAGGAGAAGATGACCACGGGAAAAGCTCCAAAACGCAGGCCAAAGGGGGCTATTTATAGCCCCAACTCAACAAATCCAAAAATGACATCTGTGTCCTATTTTTCGGGCGCCCGAATGATTCGGGCTGCTATAGGGACCCCAAAACATACCCCAAACCGTCGAGCCCGGAACGTCCCTGGAGCGCCACGTGTCCCAAAACAGCAAATACCAAAAAGAACCAATCCCCGAGCGCCACGTGGCACACCGCACAGCGCACAGCGGCGCCAGCCGCTGCGGTCGCACCACGTGGCCCAATCCTGCGCTGACACGTGGCTGCCCATTCGTTAACACCCGCCACGCCGTTCGGTTACCTGCCCGCCGTACGGTCACCTGCCCCGGTCACCTGCTCCGCTCCTTGCGTGGACCGCGCGCACAACACCGCCCCAGTAACAAGCTGCCACGTGTCCTCCCCTGGTGCACGCCTCGCCCGTGGACCGCGCGCCTGCCGCGCACCCGCGTGCCTGCCCGCGCCCGCGCACCTGCCCGCCGCCGCTCTGCCGCCTGCCCGAGCCAGCGCCGCCGCCTTCCACCGCTGCCCGCCGCCGCCGGCGATCGCCGGGAACACTGTTCCGGCCAGTGAACTGTGATTACTGTAGCAAACTCCGAAAAATGCATGTAAATAGCCCATTTTGACCGTTTTCGCACGCTGAGTCCAAATCCAGTGTCCGATTTGCCAAATTCCATTCCTAAAAATTGCCGAAGGCATCCGGAAAGATGTTTCTTGGTCCAAACTTCGCGCTGAGTCCATTTTTAATATCCGCTTCGCGCGAAATTACTTCTAAACATCCAACGGGGTCCTCCGATCACTTATATGATCCATTTAACACCCGAAGTCCACACTTGTGTCCAAATTAGTGCAGAAAGACCGCCGCCACGCCACATAGGCCACCAAGAGCTGCTGATCACACTGTAGAAGCCCCTCAGAGATCTGGGTCACCACAACAGATGTCTAAGTCTAGAGTCTGTTTTAGGAGTTTAACTCATGTATCTATTTTTATTTGGATCTCGATGTAAATTTTTGTTGTATGGTGATATCAACAAAAATATCTTTTTGAATTTTCTTGAGTGCATTTGTGTTTTGTCACGAAACCGCCAAAGGGGGAGATTGTTACGGAATTTGAGTTGGCGTATTTCGTGAATTCGGTTAAGTCGTGAAGATTGAAGATAAAGAAGGTTGGATCATATAACTCAATCTCATGAAAGAAGAATTCAAAAGGATTAGGTATGTTTAACTAATTATCTTTGGTGATCCGAATACTTCTTATAGTGTAGCACTTGGATGAATTTCTAATTGCTTAAAAATCAAAAACTGGACATGGGACATGTTCAGGATCGGGATCAGACACTTCGATCCGGATCCTGAAGGGTGTTTGTTCATACGCAAATTCAATCCGGATCGTAGCCTTCTTTGATCCGGATCCCGAACACTGGTTTTACCATGATTTATGAACGATCCGGATCAGGCTTTTCAATCCGGATCCCGAACGTTGGTGTTTGGTGAAATTGTATGAACGATCCGGATCAGGCACTTCGATCCGGATCCCGAACCTTTGTTTTTCTGGAAACTGTCTGTCTCGCTACTGCAATCCGGATCGCCGAAGTCCGATCCGGATCGCCGTCCTGAAAAATTCCAGAAAAGGTTAGTTTTTGATTCTTATCTTCTTCCAATGGTTTCTAACCTATATATAGACCCTTTAATTCATCTTTTAAGGTAACCACGAAAAAGGGAAAAAGACGACCGAAATAGATAGATCCACAAATAGAGAAGAAAGGAAATACTAGATTTAATTCTATGTTTCTTCATCTATTTTATTAATTTGATTCTAGGTTTACCAAACTCAGATTTTGAGTAGAATCAAATTAATGAATACTTAGATGGTATTTCCGATCTATTTCTAATCTAAGTATTCGGCGGATCATCACCACCCAAAAATAACGATTTCCCCAAAATCGGCGCGTGGACTCGCGTGGCCTTGTGGATTCAAGGTGCTACCGCTCTCGTGGATTCGGAGCGAGGTACGTTCGTGGATTCGAAGCGTGCTACTGGGTGAAGACCGTGGATTCGGTCGGACGTCGTGGATTCGGCGTTGGACGCAGATCGTGGATTCGAGAAGCGTTGCGGAGTGAGCGGAGAAGATCAACTAGGAGCGTCTGAAAAAGGTTGAGTCGTCTGTGAGTACGGTATATCACCTTTGTACGTGTTATAATTCTAGTGGATTTCACCGTGTTATCGGTCCCGTGGTTTTTTACTCCGGTTTGGAGTTTTCCACGTAAAAATCTCTGCGTGTTATTTATTTTTCCGCATTGGGTTTTATATCGCAAAGATTTTTGAGTGTTTATTGTTTACACCTATTCACCTCCCTCTAAGTGTTTTTTCCCCTATTTAGATCCAATTATACATAACCCAACAAGTGGTATCAGAGCGGGAATAGGGTTGTAAACAATGGTTGAAGGTGGAAACATCAACAGACCCCCGTTCTTCGATGGAACAAATTAGTAGGAAAAATCATTTCATATGTTTGATGTGCACCAACTAATTCTTCTACCTTGATTTCGTCCGGGTGTTTTACTGTTTCAATGGATGCGACCTTAGGGCGAAATCTTTCAGGAAGAGTTCTCAAAATCTTTCTTACAACTTTATATTCTGGAATTTTCTCTCCCAAGTTAGCACATGTATTAACGATATCTTGCAATCGTGTGTAATAATCTGTGAACGATTCATTTTCTGCCATATGAATAGAGTCAAACTTGCTCGTAAGTATTTGTAGTTTTTGAATCTTCACTAAACTTGTACCCTCATGTGTAACTTGTAGAGTATCCCAGATTTCTTTCGCAGTCTCACATGTCGAGATGCGAGAGAACTCGGTTTGTGACAAGGCATTAAATAAAGCGTTAATTCCCTTGCTGTTGTAAGAAGAAGCGTCAATTTCTTCCTTAGTCCACTTCGACCTAGGTTTGATTGTGACAACATCGACAATAATCTCAGTAGGATTTGTCCATCCAAACTCAATTGATTGCCAAACCCATTCATCGATGAAATTTAAAAACGCTCTCATGCGTACTTTCCAGTAGGCATAATTTGTTCCATCGAAGAACGGTGGTCTATTGATGTTTCCACCTTCAACCATTGTTTACAACCCTATTCCCGCTCCAATACCACTTGTGGGTTATGTTAATATGGATCTGAATAAGGGAAAAACCACCTAGAGGGGGGGTGAATAGGTGTAAACAATAAACACACCAAATCGTTGCGTAAAAAATAACCCAATGCGGAAAATAAATAAGTACGCAAGATTTTACGTGGAAAACTCCGTCACAGGAGTAAAAAATCACGAGACCGATAACACGACGAAATCCACTAAGATTAAACACGTACAAGGTGATTTACCGTAATCCTACAACTCAACCTTTTCCATACGCTCCTAGTTGATCTTCTCCGCTCGCTCCACAACGCGTCTCGAATCCACGATTTGCGTCCAACTTCGAATCCACGAAGTTCAACGTCAAATCCACGACGTCCAACCGAATCCACGGTCTTCACCAATGTAGTACGTATCGATCACACGAATGTACCTCGCTCCGAATCCACGAGAGCGGTAGCACCTTGAATCCACAAGGCCACGCGAATCCACGTGCCGATTTTTGGAAAAATTGTTGTTTTGTTGGTGATGATAATTCACCGAATACTTAGATCAAAGATAGATAGGAAAACACCATCTAAGTATTCTTCAATTTGATTCTACAAGAAATAGGAGTTTGAAAACCCTAGAATCAAATTGAACAATATAGATGAAGAAACATGAAATTAATCATGTTTTCCTTAATTTCTTCTCTATATATGTGGATTTTTTTATTTTGATATTTTTTCGGATTCTTTTTCGGTTACCCTAGATGTGAAATTAGGGTTTATTTATAGGTTAAAAACCTTTGGAAAGAGATAAGAATCAAAAACTACCTTATCTGGAATTTTCCCGCTCGGCGGTCCGGACTGGATTAAATCTGATCCGGACTGTCGTCTTTAGACAGAACTTTTCCAGAAAAACAAGTTCGGGGTCCGGACTGGAATTCTCTGATCCCGACTGTTCATGCGATTTCAGCAAACACATAGTTCGGGGTCCGGACTGAGCAAAGGCTGTTCCGGACTGGAATTCTGCATGAACTAAACTATGTTCGGGGTCCGGACTGGAATGGTCTGATCCGGATCCTGAACATCCAACTTGTCCAGTTTTTAATTTTTAAGCAATAAAAAATCTTCCAAGTGTTTCTAAACTACAAGAATGTATTTGGATCACCAAAAATATTTAGTTAAACATACCTGATCCTTTTGAATTCATTCTTCTTGAGATTGATATATATGATCCACAATTCTTCATCTTCAATCTTCAAGACTTAAAACACTTCACGAAATACGCCAACACAAAATCCTTAACACACGCTACTTTCTTGGAAAAATAGTTTATTCAAGAAGTAGTAAGTGGGAGAAAAATTAAGCTCGAAGAGAGAGTCTCTGAAGAGCAACGAGTCCCAAAACCTACGTAACCTATTCATGCTGAGCCAGTACATGTAGCACCTAATCCACCTCGAAGATCGAGTAGGATCTCCCATCCTACTAAAAGATACTTAGGTATTCTTACAGAGGAAGTAGAGGAAATGTTCCTCTTAGGAGATAAGGAACATGGAGATGATCCTAAAACCTACAACAAGGCGATGTCTGACATCGACTCCGAGAAGTGGTTGGAAGCCATGAAGTCAGAAATTGACTCAATGTATTCCAACCAAGTATGGACCTTGGTAGATCCACCAAAAGGTATAGTACCTATCGGGTGTAAATGGATTTACAAAAGAAAGATAGGTTCGGATGGAAAGGTAGAGACCTATAAAGCAAGGCTGGTGGCGAAAGGCTATAGTCAACGCGAAGGCATTGACTATCAGGAGACCTTTTCGCCTGTGGCCATGCTTAAGTCCATTCGAACACTACTTGCCATTGCAGCATACCATGATTATGAGATCTGGCAGATGGATGTGAAAACTGCTTTCCTAAATGGATTTCTTGGGGAAGATATCTATATGGAGCAGCCTTTGGGTTTCACTTCTAGTGACGAAAGTCACAAAGTATGCAAGCTGCAAAGGTCCATATATGGGCTTAAGCAAGCATCTCGGACTTGGAATACTCATTTTAATGACGTAATCAAATCGTTTGATTTCGTTAAGAATGAGGAGGAACCATGTGTTTATAAAAAAGTTAGTGGGAGTGCTATTACATTCCTCGTATTGTACGTGGACGACATTCTCCTAATTAGAAATGACATTCCAATGCTGACTTCGGTTAAGATATGGTTATCTAAGAAATTCTCTATGAAAGACCTAGGGGAAGCATCCTATATTTTGAGGATTAAAGTCTATAGAGATAGACCTAAGAGAATGCTAGGCCTCTCACAGAAAATGTACATAGAGGAGGTGCTGAAGAAGTTCAGCATGGAAAACTCTAAGAGGGGACTTCTACCCCTTAGGCATGGAATTTATCTCTCCAAGAAAATGTGCCCCAATACATCTGAAGAGATTCAACGAATGAGCCAGATCCCTTATGCTTCAGCTATAGGGAGCCTCATGTATGCCATGCTATGTACACGACCTGATATAGCACTTGCTGTGAGTGTCACAAGCAGATATCAGTCCAATCCAGGTGAGGAGCACTGGACTGCTGTGAAAAACATACTTAAGTACTTAAGAAGGATTAAAGATATGTTTTTGGTCTTTGAAGGAGGAGAGCTGAAAGTAAAAGGATACACTGATTCAGACTTTATGTCTGATGTTGATGATAGAAAGTCTACGTCAGGATACGTGTTCTTGTGCAATGGTGGTTCGGTGTGTTGGAAGAGTTCCAAACAACCAATCATCGCTGACTCTACTATGGAAGTAGAGTATATCGCCGCATTTGAGGCTGCAAAGGAAGCCTTTTGGTTCAAGAAATTTGTTTCGAAACTAGGTGTGATGCCATCAGATGCCATTCCACTTTACTGCGACAACAATGGCGCCATAGCCCTAGCTAAGGAGCTAAGGTCTCATCAAAGGTCCAAGCATATAGAGCGACGGTTTCATATTATATGCGAATATCTCGAGAAGAAATTTATCGAGGTGCAGAGAGTAGACTCCGCGGATAACGTGGCAGACCCACTGACAAAGCAACTAAGCCAGCAGAAGACTGAAGCCCACCTTGAGAAGATGGGGCTTAGGTATATGGCTAATTGGCTTTAGTACAAGTGGGAGATTGTTAGATGTATGCCCTAGAAGCCAACCTGGCCGACATGTATTCTTTCTAGGATATAAATTTGTATTTGATATTTTACATTATGAATGTTATTGGGTTTTTATTTCCATTCATGTTGTGTATGTGTCCATGAATTGTCCAAGGGATTAATAAGATGATGATACGTATTCTCAAGAGTTGAGAATTTGAGAAATGTATCATTAAAGATTAATTCCTAAATGCTCTCGATCGATGGATCATCACGGGGACAGTGATTGATCCGGTGAGATTGGTGCACAGGTCGCTTTCCTTTTAGGGTAGACGAGTCTCAAGTCAACAGTGCGGAGACACTAGAACGAATGTGCATGTGGTTGTTGGAGAACAAGGGTACCGAGCGTGACCATCACGAGAAGTCACTTGGATATCTACTTACTCGTTAGTGACTTACTCAATGTTGCAGTAGTGTGACTGGTCCTTTGACCTGCGGTGTCTCGTGTGAGGACCCGAATTTTTCGCGATAGGATTACTGTTGGTTGGCAGCTTCTGGAGGCCTAGGCTGTGTGTCGGAGGTGTTTGTACGCATATCGGACCTCAGGATTGGACCCAGCGCAAAATTTGGATTAAGATTACTTAGCTGGGTGCCTTTGACAAATTTTAGAAGTGGAATTGGGCAAAACGGACATCGGATATGGATTCAGCGCATGAAAACGATGAAAATGGACTATTTACTTGTATTTTTCAGAGCCCGGATGCAAAAACACGGATTTCGAGGCATTTGTTACTGTTCCGGCAGGCTAGGGCAGCGCCGACGACGACGGGTAGTGGTGGAGCACGGCGGCGCGGGCGCGGGCAGCAGCGCAGGCGGCCGGTCCACGGGATCTGGCGTGCACCGGGACCAGCGGACGTTAGGCGGGACACGTGGCGCGTGTTGATTGGTTGGTCAACGCATACGAGACAAAACGCCGGGCGCAGCGCATGGTGGACCTGCCAGGCCACGTGTCGCTCGCCCATTGGCGGGCGCAGCGACCCGGGTGACCCGGTGCGTGCACCCCGCCGGGGACCGCGTCGCCATGCGGCGCGCCGCGATTGGTGGGCGCTTGTGCACCGGGCGCGCGGGGTGCGGAGCGGGTGATGTGGCGCGCTGAGGGTAATTCGGGTGCGCACGGTAACGGGCTGGGCCGGATTTCGGGTGCCCGAATCCGGATCCTCTTGTTTGTGGACTTTAGGCTATAAATAGCCCATTTGGGCTTCATTTTGAGGGCTTTCCCAAGCTCATCTTGGGTTGAGGCCTTAAGGAAGGTTGTTCCTTACCTTGTCCTCTACTTCTTGATGTATTCTCAAAATTTTTGGAGGCCACGGCATCAGCATTTTCTGCGACGCGGCGCACTACGACGCTCATTCGTTTGTGGCTTCTACCGTCACTTTTCAGTGCGCGAGATCCCCTGAGCTACCCCGATGGATTTTTGAGTTGATTTTTGCTGCAGCACGTTCACGTGAGGTACGCCTTCGATTTTCGTGTTGATCACTTTGCCTTATTTTGGGATTTTGGCACAGTTCTCGAGGTATCTTTTGACCCTTTGTACCGCTGTGAGGTATTGGACAACGGTGGAGTATTGTTGGGATTTCTCGGCCTATGGGCATCGGAACGAGACGTATGAGGACTCAATCGACATCTACGCTTCGAGAAGAACGCACCCGTATTTTTATCGGAATTTTTGGAGATCTTTTCGAAGGTGATGTTTAAGCTTCTTTGGGACTGATTTCTGCATAAATGTGAGTTGTGAATTGATTGGCGTACTGCGATGTTCTATTTGTATCTTGGCCTACAGGTGTCGGAACGAGGTGTATAAATACTCGATTTGGATCTACTCGTTGCGTGGATCGCAACTGTGATTTTTTTGGATTTTTTGAAGGACTGCACGCAGGTGAAAAAGTCCCTTCTCTGTGCTGTTTTGGCAAAACAGCAAGTGCTATTTGGGGTGTTTAGTGGTGTTGATTTATTGTGGTTGTGATGTTAGTTGGAGCAGAGGCTTGCGCGACCGAGTACCGAGGGTGCGGTTTTGGTGGATTTTTTATAGTGAGTGACTGCACACTTCACCGACTTCAGCTTTGCCTGCGGAAAGCGTTTCAAGTGAGTTGCTTCATCTCCAGAACCGGTGGGCGGTTCTCTAACTTTATTTGTTAGTATGTATGTATAGTTTAATGTGCAATTTTGATGATTGTTATCTAAGCATGAGAAATGGTTTGAATGATGGGATTGAGGCTTAGTGGATAAATTGTTCATGATTTATTTACCCTTATGCATGTGGGAGAGTTACAAGATAAAGATGGTTATCTTATACTAGTGGAAAAGCATGCTAGATGATGATGTTCACTTACTTGTTGGAGAATATGATTCATGCATGACTGCTCTATATTGTTTAAGCTTGTGAGCATGTATGACTTGAGTATACTACCTTTGATTGGAAGCAAGCATGTTATGAATTGTTCCTGTTGTTGGTTCAGTTTTATGCTTAACATGATTAGAGGATTATTTATTGATTATTGGAACTTAACCTAGCACCCCATCATATGATGCATGTTGAAACCAGACTAGTAGAGAACCTTCACTTGGGCTAGATTCTTTTATGCTTTAGACATCCCACACCTTGCATATTTCCTGGACATAGAGTTTCCTCGCCCGGATAGTGGGCCGAGTGGTCAGGTTTTGTGGGACGTGTGTTGCACTCGTGCCTGGGGGCTGAGTGGAGTTTGGTAGCTGAGTTTAGACCAGTGTTGGTGTTGTTGGGAACCGTTTGGGTTGACGGTGGTCCCGGGTCGTTGAGTGTCGTCCGACCAGTGTTGCTAGCCTTGAGTTGTGGGTCGATCCCGGCTGTGGAGTATCTCCAGCCTGGGAGTTTAGTGCCACGAGTTGGTTGAGTTCGCTTGTGTCTCGAGATTCGTGAGAGCGTATAGCTGGGTCGTTGAGAGTGTTCTGACCGTCGTGCGAGGTATTTGAGGATCCTGAGTCCTTCCGTTCTGAGAGTGAGCGTGAATTTTGACTATAGCCTGCATGTGCCACCTTGAGCTCGACAGAGATGTGGTGATACCTTTTTCCTCGGTGGGGTCGCGCCCCTCGAGTGCCCTATCCGGAGTGGGCCTATTACTTTCGTATCGCGACTTGTCGATGATGTCCTTCTGGCTGGGCCTTTTTTAGGCAATCACAGATGCAGTCCTTCTGGCTGGGCCAGTTTTGGCAGTCACAGACACCCTACGTAAGTCCAGTCCTCCGTGGATGTACTGGCAGTAGGTAGGTGCAGGCTTGACTGGACCCTATGAGGCAGTCAGTTTGATTGGGTCGATTGAGCACCTTGTGTGCGAGTGGTTGCATCTCTCTTCATCTGTATCACTCCTTGAGCATTTAGATAGAGGCATAGTAGCTGTAGAGTTATTTCTTCCAGTCTTTCTTTATAATACAGCATTGGTTACTTTATACCTCTAGTAGACTTAGTGGGTTCGTCGGGCCTGGTGGCGGTACCCACTGAGAACTACCTGTTGGTGTAGTTCTCACACCCGTTGGGGGTTCTCCCCCTCATATTTTTCGTTCCTCTCCTTTGTTTTGCAGAGTCATTGCGGGTGTTGCTGATTCTGCTGTTGCTGATCGAGGCGAGGGAGTCGCGAGCTAGATCCCTACCAGTATTTGGAGAGTAGCTGTACCCCCACATTGGAGATTTTGTAGATTAGTTTTATTTTTCTACTTTTGAGAGACTGTTGTATTGTGAGGATCTGACATGTACTGAGAGCATGTACACTGATGTATTATTTCAGTTTACCTCCTTGTAGAGTTTTGGGTTATTTGTATCAGAGAATTTTGTATATGATCATATTTGGGAGATGGATATTGTATCATTATTTCCAGTTGTACAGTGTTGGATTTGAGTTTTTTCAACAGTTTATTTTACAGCTCTGATATCTATTTAGCCATAGTTTTATCTTTGCAGGTTGGACGCTTCGCCTATGCGGGATTTTCCGTATAGGTGGCTGATCTGTTGGCGAGCCCGAGTCGCAATTTCGACCCCGGGGCGTGACATCTCGGCTATTCACAATGGGGTTACTGTAGTTTGACTGTACATACACTTGGTCCCTAGCCATTCGGGTCCTTGTAGTGCATATTGGCTGCAGTAGGTTCGTTGTAGGAATGGGGTGTACACCAATATAGAATCTATCGCCCTTAGTAGATAAGGGAGTTAGTCCTATGTGATTTATAAGACCGAGTTTAGAAGACCTTGGCCAAGGCGTAGTAAATAACGGAAAGGATTTTCGATATTAGAAACTCGAGTCGAATAAATTTGACATATGACAGACGGTAGGGTTTGACGAGCAATTCCATGACCTTCGTCTAGTTGGGACTCCGGATAGAAGGATTGTATCACACGTTAACTACACCTAGAGGTTCAGTATTCCATTCTACTGGAATGCTACTATATGCTGCTAGGCGTCACTGGTTGGATTGTGAGACTCACGAGAATTATCCGGATGATCGATAACTTTTATTGGGCTGAGTTTGAATTGTTCTAACCCACTGAAAAGTGTTTCAGCGATATTGTTGATGGTGATCACAATATATCTCACTACCAGATATAATAGAACATATGGGGTCACACACATAAGAGGTTATGACTAATCGGATAGTTGGATCGCGATTTTTGAATCGCCTGAGGACTTAATTGTGAATATGTTGATAATTGGACTAATTTGTAATTGTTACAAATTAAGGATATTAAAGTGCAAATCTTGCAAGAGATCGAGGACTTACTAATAGTTAGTAAGTTGTGAGAGGACTTAAGTGCAAATATTGCATTAATGATTTGATTTGATCAAATTAGGATTGAGTTCAAGTCGAATTAAATTAGGATTTAATCGATTGAACCGATTAGGGATAAGATAAATTTAAATCTAATTTTAAGTTTATCTTAATGTTTATCTTAATTATTATAAAAGGGATTATATTCCTCTTTATATGTATGAGTTTTCTTTAAAAGAAAAAAAAAAAGGAAAAAGAGAAAACCCTAGCCGTCATCTTTTTCCTTGTCTTCCTCTTTTCTAAATATCCACACATTAAAAGAAAGACGTTCTCTGCAATGGAGCTAGCACCCCGGTGAGAACTTCGATCAAGTCGACAACCTCGTGTGGATACCCGTAGAGGCCGGACGCGTGTGCGGCTTCAAGAGAACCAAGTTCTACGATCATCAAATTGCGGTGTAGATCTCCCCGCTCAAATGTGAAGATTAGATCTTCCTCTTCCTTTTTAATCTTAAATAGATGAGGGATCCTATTTTGCGTGGTTCTTGAGATCATATCTCAAGTTTTTCAAATATTTGTTTATTTGATTTTTTTTTCCGATGTGTTTATTTTGCGCAAAATCCTACCAGAAGAAGGAGATGAAGTAGAGGTTTGGGTTTGGGATTTGATCTCCCAAAAAGCTTAGAGATGGTGATGAATGCTTCAAGAAAACCTTTCAAGTGAGCTCCGACCCTTTCCTCATTCTCTTTTGGTCAAAGAGACGATAAGAGGTAAGTGCAAAATCTAGGGCTTTCATTTTTAAAGCTCTTCTTGGGTTCAAAAGAGATGGAAATCATCTCAAATGGAGTTTTTCTCTATTTTTAGGGCTTTTTCTTGAAGATGAAGAGATCAAAACATCTCCTAGAGCACCTCAAAAAGGGTTTCTAACTCTTTTTCTTTCTCCTTGGTCAAAGGACCCATAGGAGAATCATGAGTAAGAATCTAGGGTTATCTCATTTAGAGATTTTTATGAGTTAGAAAGTGTGAGAGTAATCTTTTATGGTTTTCATCCCTTATTTTAGGGGTTTCCTTGAAGACCTAGAAGATCAAACCAACCTTCTTATAAGAACCTACAAAGAGGTGGGGGATTCTTCCGAAAATGGGTGGCCTCTCCCATTTGTCTTTTGCTTTTCGATCTTGAAGCATGTTAGTAAGCATGTTAGGGTAATAAGATCATGAATGGGAATAATTAGGGTTTTAGCCCTAAAGGAAATTAGGATAAGCCTAATGTAGGTTATATTAGCATGAGTATAAATAGCAAAGGATTGATATAATGTGATCATGATAGGGTACAACCCTAGAAGAAAATATATAAATGTATCAAGGGGAAAGTGCATGATTGGTATAAAGACTTAGGAGAAAACTTGGTCGATTTGAATGGATATGAAACTAGGAGAAAACCTAGATTAAGGGTTAAACGAGTGGCATGAAATCTAGGAGTTAACCCTAGATGAACGGGTGGCATCGTCTTAAAAGATAGCCTAAGATTGAATAATAGAGTGTTTAACATAGAGTTTATGAACTCTAGGTTAAGTGAGGTATGGAAACATAGTGTTGATAAACTCTAGGTGATTGTGAAAAGTGGAACTTAGAGTCAAGGAACTCTAGAACGAGAATGATGTTGGAATCAAATAGAGTTAATGAACTCTAGATAAATGATGGAAATGCAATTAGAGATAATAAACTCTAAGCAAAAAGGGAAACTGCAAATAGAGTTAATGAACTCTAGAAAAAGGTTGGAATGTGTCTTGAGTTAATGAACTCTAGGTTAATGTGAGAAACATGAAATAGAGTCAACGAACTCTAGGATGAATGAGAAGGATTGAAATAGAGTTAATCAACTCTAGGCTTATGTTGAATGTAATAGAGTTAATAAACTCTAGGCCAAGTGCAATTGAAAGTAACATGTGTCCTTGTGACATAGTGAAACCCTAAGGTTGTGAACATAGGGTTAAAGAATAAGAATGGGAAATTCAAGAAAAAGAATGGAAAAAAAGAAAGCAAAAAAGCAAAAGAATTAAAGAAATGGCCAAGTGGCAAGGTTAAGTATAAATGTGAATGAACCGTGAGTTCTAAATCTAAATTGGTGTTAGAGACACCTAAGCTATTATAGAGTAAATAACCTAGGATAAAAGAGAAAACTAAAAGAGTAAGTATTGAGGCATGAGTACTAACGGGAGGTCGAGCATATTTCACTTCCGGGTGGGGATGAGTGCCAAGGTGTTTTAAACTCATCTGAATGAAAAGTGAAAAGAGAATGCTTAAAAAGCAAAAGAAGCTAAAGTCTTAAAATGAATAAAAGAAAGAATGGCTAAAAGTAAAAGAATATGTATTTGGGCCGAGAACTACGGGAGGCGGTGCTTGCAATCTGTTCTTGTTTGATTGGGGTTGTAGGCATCCGTCTTTTGGAACTCCCGAACCCGGCAATTGATAAGTTCTAAAAGTGAACCCTAAGTGGCTCAAGAGATTAAGAAAAGGCAAGTTGTCAATGGGAGGTTGAGCAGATATCACTCCCAAGTGAATGAGTGCTAATTAAGGTGCTTTAAACTCATTCGAGACGGGACGAGGTTTGAGCATATTTCACTCCCGAGGGAAATGAGTACCAAGGTGCCTTAAACTTATTTGAGGCAATGAGAAAAGAGAAGGGTAAAGCAAAAGCTAAAGGCTTAAGTGAACCAAAAAGTAAAGTGAAAAGAAAAGAATATACAACTTGTACCAAAGTACAAGAATGTGAATAAGAAAAAGAAAGAAAATATAGAGTGGCCAAGGTGGCCAGGTTAGCATAACCCTATTGTAGCGGCATAGTAGTAGAGCTTGGTTAGTAGTCCAGAGTGGCAGGATTGATAGCAATAAGACATTGAATATACACAGATAGTGTAGAGATATTCATACATATATATGGTCATATTTGTTAGCATCTGCAGTTATTTTAGTATATATTATATTGCTATCTTGCTTCCATTGGACCAAGCGGTGTAGAACATCCCTTCTCGGTGGTTGAACCCACTGGGAACTTTAAGTAGTTCTCACATCCTCAGGTGACCATTTTTTTCAGGTTCAGGAGCAGCCGTTGAGACACGCGACAGGGGCAAGGGCCCAGCAGTGTAGAGACCTAGATGGTCTAGCAGATGTTACCTTTTGCTTATTTTGAGTGAACTATATATTGTGAGGAAAGAGAATGTAAATTTGTAATATTGTTTAAGTGCAAGTTGAGAGAGAAAAATGTAATAAATTCTATATTATAGTTCACTCATGTATACTTTTATTTATAGTTTAAGCTGATTGTTTAATGAATAAAAGTTTTTAATTAGTAATGGTTTTTAGTACTCTGATATTGAGTTTCCGCATACACTTGATGTATTATTTTTGGATGTTACTGTTCCTTTCGGGTATGGAGAAGTTATGTCCGATTGGTGGGTTTGTTGGCGTGCCCAAACTGTCCAAATTGGTGGTCTCGGCGCGTGACAGATATTCTAAAATTTTTAAATGAAAACCTAGTCAGTGAAGGACTATACGATACTGGTTGCACAAAAAAAAAAGAGCATTGTATGTAACATTATGTAGGCAATAACACGTGCCGTAAATACCATAGAATGACATTTCGAAACTAATGAAGCACGCATAATGAATCATATTTATATTATCATCAGTAAAGGGATTGTCATGGAAAATGAAGCAACGACGATGTACGAAGAAGAAGAGCCAATCATGAATCAGAACTATATTTCAGTCAAGAGCGGGATCAGTGTTGGAAACGAAATGGCGATAATTGACAGATACGAAGGCTGAAAATGAATTAGGTTCATATTTTCGTTAGGAGAAGGATCAACGTGAGAAATGAAGAAGCGACAATATATGGGAACGAAGTGCCAACCATGAATCAAATCCATTTTTCAACCAGGAGGGGTACCAACGACAAAGATGAAGCATCAATAATGAATCTGCGTGGGAAACGAAGAAGCGACGATATACGAGAACGAAGTGCCAACTATGAATCAGATCTATTTTTTGGTTAGGAAGGCTACCAGTTACGAAAACGAAACGACAATAATAGATTGGCGTGAAAAACGAAGCTCCAGTTATGAAAACGAAGAGACAACAATAGATTGGCGTGAAAAATAAAGCACCGTTTACGAAAACGAAACGACAACAATAAATTGGTGTGGAAAACGAAGCGCGGGTTCAGAATTGAGTTAAAAAAAAAAAACAGAGGATTAACCACAACTTGACACGTAGACAAAAAATTAGAGGGATTAATATAGGGTTATAGATTATACTTTTAAAAATTTGGTATTTTATATTTTACATTAAAATAGTATGGAAGCAAATAAAATAAAATCTTGCGGGTAACTTGCATGTCCGCTCGCCCCTCCGCGGATGCGGATGGGTATAGATAAAAATGTTGGATATTCAAAAAATTACGAATAAATTTTATTCATACTTATATAACCTACGGATATAGTAATTCGCTTACGAACTATTCAATTCGCTCATTTATCAAATTTACTTTTCATCGTATATAGTTGTAATTGCTCAACTTCTGCTATATTGAAAAAATAAAATATGATTTGGGATATATTAGAAGTAACTCTAATTTCAGGCTTAGGATACTACTTCTGAAGGAAAAAGTTGTCGAGAGAATTTAATCAACTGTTTTTTTTTTAATCACAGTTGTCCAACAACGTACCTTCTCAAGCATTAGTTTGCATTAATTAGAACCTCAAAACATGTACCCAGTTTTGAGCGGTCCTTTTCAAGATGATACGGCAGCGAATCTGGGTCCAAATAACAATATATTTTTTTTCTGACAAATGGTTATATTGTTCAGCAATTGCTTTTGCAGAATTAGCGCACTATATATTAAGTTTTTAGAATTAAAGGACAAAACGAAAAGGAACAAAAAAGCACTCTCAACTTGCTATATATATATATTAAGATCCAATATGAGTACAAACCCTATAGAAGTTTAAATAATTGATAGCCCGGGAACAAGTTCACGAGCCACAAACCATTTTATTTATTATCTCATATCTGCTGTATATAGTCATACAAATGATATTCTTCTCAATGATCTCTCCATAAACCTATATCTATATGATCAATCCATCCCTTAATATATTGTAGATTTTATGCAATTATTAATATTTTTATTATGCTGCGGTGACGGCGATCTTCATCCCAGACTCGCAGTGGCCGGAGAAGCTGCAGATGAAGTAGTTCGTTCCTCTTGCCAGCGTGATACGGTCGCTTCCCGTGGTGTACGTTTTGGAGCCCCGCGGCACCTTGCAGCTCTTGTAGCCCGCCGCGTTCACCGCAACGACGTTGTGCACCGACGGACTGTACTTGAACACTGGGGCAATCATAAATGTCGATAATTACAAACAAATTAATATTTGACATGTAACCTTACAGAACTTAGAAACGTAACCAAAATATTGCAAAAGCAATTATAAATAAGAAGCCAAGAGGATAAAACTCTCACTGAGCACATCGCCCGCTTTGAAGCGCTTTCCGCTTGGCCAGCTACCAGCGTTGAAGGTCCATCCACCGCTGTCTCCGACGGAGTACGTGGTCGCCGACTCGGCGAACTCACTATGCATAACAAAGCATAGTATGACCAACAACCCAAAAGCCACAACCTGGCTTGCACTACCACTTCCCATGGCCATGTGTAGCTCTTTACACTCAATATAGCAAAAGCAAATTGAGAAGAGTAAGAGAGAGCCCAATTGAGAATGTGTACATTGAACCCTAGAGAGAAGGGTGGTATTTATAAGCATGAGAGTGGAGGGAAAGTGAGTGGGGGTAGGGGGAAAAAAACTAACTAGATTAAAAAATGGGTCCACTAAAGTGCCTTTTGGAAAAGATATGTCCTAATTAGGGTTTACATTACTTTAACCTGGTCATTGAAAAAATAGGCTAATTGAAATTGGCCAACCACCCACAATGACAAAAATTTAGGACCCAGGGTTTGTTGATGTGAGAACTTTTAGTGTTTATATAAATAGTGAGCTTTTGTGTATGAGACATGCATGTAAAGAGACAATTTTAATTTGTACAAGTATTTAATGAGAGAGGTTTAATTTAAGGGGTATATATCAATCAAATGGCGTGTTATGTATATATATTGCTATTAGTTTGCTAACTTAAAGATGAAATTAATTAACTGACCATTAATTCTTTCCCAAATTTAAAACAATTAATAACTTATTCATTTATTTTGTTCTTTGAGAGATTCTTTGGGATTTTAGGAATGAATTGAGTTGGGAGTTATAATTTGGATTGTTTTATCCTTAAAACAATTGGAATCGAAATTACTTACTAAGGAAGGAATTAATGAAGTCTCAAATTCTCCTCATCATTCATTCAAAGTTTGAAATGCTATTATAATTTATCATATGAAACAATTTATTTATTTTAGTCAATTACTTAATTATAATTTTTAATTAACTTTGTTAAACATCGTCACCTTGTCAACATCATGTGACAAAGAAAAGAAAGAAAAATATGGCTTCACAATTTCAACTAGATTATAAATCACCATTCAAATTTACATGACGATAATCAAATATCAACAAAGTTTGAAAAACTAAAATCCATAAGGATCGAATCAAATAATTAACTCCATCATTTGCTTCTTATAAATTTATTTTGATCGTAAAGTAAATATTTTCAAAAGATTATGAATTTTTCTTTTTACAAAATACTTCAAATTCTTTAGACCGTAATAATGCCAGGAATCAATTTGTATGTCTTAATTCCAATTTTACCATTCAAAGCACTATAACAAAATTATGTTATAGCGATACTTTTAAATATTTCTAAGATCTGAAAAAATATCATTAGCAAAAATATCGACATTTATTATTAGTGTCGTCATATGTGCAGTCGTTGGGGTGTATAACGACACATTATTATAATGTGTCCTAAAAATGTGTTCCTATAACTTAATTTTTGATATAGATGGAATATAGATTTGACACTTATATAAAAGTATCACAAAAATATGTTTCTATAACTTAATTTTGAATATAGATAGAATATAGATAGAAACACTTATATAAAAGTATTACAAAAATATGTTCATGTAACTTAATTTATTATAGTGAATCATTCATTTATAGTCAAAGGTCCACTACATTTATTAAAAAGATTAGCTCAATTTATATATATATATATCACAAAGATATTCTCACTAACTTTTAGTATTTTATTACATTAATAACTATTCTCATGCACCCAAAATGCCCTATAAAAATGAGGACAATGTCCTATAATGTGAACTAAATAACTAGAGTATATATATCACAAAGATACTCTCACTAAATTTTAAAGTGGTAAGTATTTTATTACATTAATAACTATTCTCATGCACCCAAAATGCCCTATAAAAATGAGGACAATGTCCTATAATGTGAACTAAATAACTAGAGTAAACAACACTAGGTATAAACTCTATTCTCCTACTAGTTTTAGTGCAAGGGAAAAAAAAGAAAATAAAAAATGGGTGGGGTTAGTGTGACTCAATCATGGTCTCTTGGGTTAGGATTAATGCTTTGTTTTTGTTTCCTTAGCCACCTCGATGTACTTGTTGAGTCAACCAGGTATGATGTTGGAGATAAGCAGGGTTGGAGTTTTAATGCCTCTGCTTGGCCCACTGGTAGATCATTCAAAGCAGGAGATGTGCTTGGTGAGTATATCATTTTTTTTTTCTTTTTCTTAAATTAGAGTTTTAGTTTTCAAATTATGAGGTTCATGGGATTTTACTCCTCAAATTTTAATTTATTATATATAATTTTAGATTCAAATTTTTTAAATTATTATTATTTTTAAATTTTTATGGTGTAATTTAGTTGACTAAATAGTAACTTTATGATTGAGAATGTGAACAGAAATAATTTTGATATTATCAGCACAAAAAAAATCTGAATTATTGCTAGATACAATAATTCAGATTTTTTCACAATATCAAATTTAGCTATATTTAATGATTTTTAAAAACATCTCAATATAATCTATTATTATATTTGAAAGTTTAAAATGTCAGCAAATAAAAAGTTGACATATATATACTGACGCTTATACTAAACGTCAATAAAATATATTATAACACTCGAAAGCTTCGAAAAATTAAAAATAATAATAAATTTTATTATTTAATAAATTGATTTGATACAGTAGAGAATTCATATGACGTTTTTTGAATCATCGGTATTTCTAAACGTCATCTAAAAAAAGTCATTATATTAAAAAAATAGAACAATATGTAAAGAGCAATAATATCTATACACCTCAAATACAGTGTATAATATACATTGCAATTATCTAAGAATAATTTTTTTTCATTAGTCGGATTAATATAACTAGAAAATTTTATTTCACTCTAAAATAAATAAAATATAAAATATACATTATATTTGAAATGTATAAATAATATTTTTTTATTTATAAAGATTCAATAAATAGATGGTACACAAATAATAGATATATTATGGTGTAGGTAATAATTTAGTATCTAATAATAAATATTTATAAAAACTAAAGCAAACTCTTTAGGCTTTGTTTGGGAATCGAGATAAGGAGTGATAAGGGAATTATCCCTCCCCTTATTCTCATGGGGGGGGGGGGGTGGGGGAGAGAGGGTGGATAATCAGCTAAGGGGTGGTTGGTGGAACAAGTTTGGGTTCAAATCTTATTCCAACCCGTTTTTTTTTTAAAAAATAATAATAATAATAATAAATTATAAGATATTTAAATTTATAAAATTTCAAATTTATTTTTTTTTATTTTTAAAATTTTTAAATTTTTAATTTTATTTTTTAATAAATTTAAAAATTTAATTCTTTTAATTTTTTTTTTAAATTTATTAATTTATACAAATTTTTTTTATAAAATATTTTTAAATTATAAAAATTTTAAAATTAAAATTTTTTGCTTCTACTTTTTGTAATTTTTTAAGACAAATAAAATTAAAATTTTTTTTATTTATAAATTTTTAATTTTAGAGAATTTTAAAATTTTATAGCCTTTAAAATTTTTAACTTTAATTTTTAATAAATTTAAAAATTTTATAATTTATTAAACTTAAAATTTATACAAATTTTAAAATTTTTAACTTTAATTTTTAATAAATTTATACCAAATTTTTAAAATTTTAAAATTTATACTTATTTTTATATACAAAATTTTGAATTTTTTAAAAATTTATAAATTTTCAAAAACCAAAATTTTTTTAATAATTTTTTATATATATAAGTAAAATATAAATTTTAATAAATATTTTAAATTAAAAATTCAAAATCATATTAGTAAAATTTTTATCTTAAATTAAAATTTTAATCCACTTTATTCTTCTTATTCCTCTTTAATTTACTAAAAATTATTTTTTTTATTTCAGTACAACTCTTATACTCAACCAAATACAAAATTACTTTAATTTTTATTTGTACCTCAACTTATATCTATTCCAAAAGAGTGCTGCCAGCGGTACACCCACGTTCGGGGTGTATATCATACACCCCGCGACGTGGGCGGCCAGGATTGAATGGGATTTTTAAAACTTTTATTTTCACTCCCTCTTTCTCTCCGTACCGGTACACTTTCTTGCGTACCGGTACTCTTTTAAATTTAAATATTTTTTATATTTTATTTATTTCAAAATTTATTATAAAATAAAATAAAAAAATGTAAACTGGAATAAAATTAAATATTTTTAAAATTTAAATATTATAAATTAAATTATCTTTTACAATTATTAAATTGTAAAAATATATATTTAATTTTCAGATTATGTCTCCCTCTCATGGGACATTCTTGGCACTAGTATAATTTATATTTTAACTTTGTGGAAAAATTTTAATTTAATTTTGTACAAATTTAGTTTTTTTATTTAAATTTAATTTTTTAATTTAAATTCTAAATTTTTTTAAATTTTTTATTCATAATTATTTTAAAAAAAAAAACAAATAAATAGAGAGTGACAATATGACCTTCTTTTTTTTAAAAAGCTGCACTTTTAATCCAGCCTCTCCATTAAGGGGTACGTGTAGGATGTACACCCCTTAATGGGGTGTACAGGTAGCATTTTCCATTCCAAAAAGAGGGATGCTACCTGTACATCCCGTGAAGGATGTACATCCTACACCCCACCCCATCATGGGGTGGGACTGGTATTCATCCCACCCCAGAATGGGGTGGGGTGTAAGATGTACACCCCTCACGAAGTGTACACATAGATTTACCCAAAAAATAAAGTGCAACATAGCCGAAAGTTTGGAAACTAGTGGTTATATTTTATATTTCATTTGTCTTTTCTTTCCATCATGTGATATTGTCATTGGGACATGCATGATTGTTTATTTAAATATTATAAATAATAATATATTTGTATGTATACATATCCATTCATAGGCTATAAAATAATTTTAATATAAAAATATTTTTTAGACCAAATTTAAAAAATATATTTCTAAAGCCTTAAAATTTTAAAATTTTTGATATTTTAAAGGTTAGAATATATTTGATCAAAGCTAGGCATTAGTATTAATATATACGTGACGATTTTTTATTTATGAATATTTTAACCGATATTTTTAAATATAACGCCGGAGTATATTAAAATATTTTTTAAGTTTCCCTAAATATTTTAATTTTTTTTAAAAAAAAAACTCATTTTTTTATAGTGATATATTAACTTTTAAGCTTATTTGTAGGAATCTTTCTTGACTTTTTTTAAGCCATATGTCATTTCTCCTCCCCCATTAAAAACTATATTAATTATCTTTCATGTATTTTATCATTGTTTTAAAAAGCCAATTTGCATAATTTTTTTTTATTAGTTTTAGATATTGGTAAAAACGTGTTTTAATTTTCATTTTTGTATTTTTATTTTGAATTTTTAAAAATTGATCAAAATATTTTTATTTTTATTTTTTTCGCTCGAGGCTCTTTTCCTTCGAGAGTCCGTCGCCTCGCTCCCACTCCCGGCCCCACACAACATCTAAGTGTAACTGTCATGGATCTCATTGAGAAGCACCGTCCAACGACGCTGTGCTCATGCCCACGCCCACACATATATAATAGGCACAACGTCACGAGCGCACAACGATAGAGAATAGAAAAAAAATTTTAAAATAAAAAAAAATAAATCAGTATAAGCCATATATATATATATATATATATATATATATATATATATATATATATATATATATATATATATATATATATATATATATATATATATATATATATATATATATATATATATATATATATATATATATATATATATTTATTATAAATAAAAAATTAAAATTAAGAAGAAAAAATTAAAATTTGATACTTAACTCTTTTTTTTTTTTTTTGTACCCAAACGCTATTGGAATGGAGGGAATACTTAACTAAAAATAAGAGTATTTTCGTCATTTAACACAAAAATCAACTCTTTATTCCTTTTATTCTTCAATTACTTTTAAACACTATTTTTTTTATACCTGGTACTAAACTAAAACCCAACTAAACACAAATTTACAGTAGTTTCAGCTTGTTCCAAAAATTATACTTATCCCTGGTACGGCTAATTTTCTCTTATATCCCAACCAAACAAAGCCCTAAGCTCAAATGGAGTGTCCATCTTATACCTCATTCATCTAAGGATGAGGTAAATTTTGCTGATCACTTCGAAATGACCGATGGATAAACTCTCATCTTTGAATGGGATGGGGTGTATGATATACACCCCAAATAAAATGTATATGTAGCACCTCCCAAAGAATAATAATAATAAAATTAATTGCATACGAATTTCTAAAAATATATCAAATATTAAATATATTTCTATAAAATTTATTTTTTTATATTCATTCTTTTAAAAATTTTAACTTATTTATATATATATATATCACTATGGTTTATTACCGTTTATTTTTTAACAGAATATAGATGAAATGTCTATTTTTACCCTTATAAATATATTTCTCTAAAAATTATGATTATAATATAAAAAGAATAAAAAAATAAATTTACTTTTTTTTTTCCTAACTAAGATTAAGTATTTTTTCTATAATTAACTAGATTTATCTAAAAGAGATAGACGATAGAAATATATATATGAATAACGTTGGATTTTTAAAAGGATAAAGATGAAAAGTTTAATTTTGTAGAAAAATATTTGTTATTCGATATATTTTTAAGGACCTATATGCAATTAACTCATAATAATAATAAAACAAAGTAGCCTATGTGATAGTAGACATGCAAACTCATTTTTTTTTATTTGGCTGTGTTTGGTTCAAATATAAGATAAAATTATTTATTTTAAAAATAAGTATATGTTCAAAAGCAGATATAAATTTACAAACAAATAGAAACGGATCAATTTTATGTTTGAATTAAAATTAATTTATTTTTGAAATGAAAAAAAATAATGTTTGAATAGTTAGATTAAAATAGTAAGAATAAAAATAATTATAATTTTAAAATAATAATTTTTTATTTAATTAATTAATATAAAATATTAATTAAGTAATAATTTAACTTATTTAATTAACTATTGCATATTACCATAAATATTAATTGATTAAATAATTAACAATATTAAGTATTGTTAATAAATAATTTAATTAATTACAAATAATTTAATAAATTAATAAATTAATTATTTAATTATCTAATAGTTAGATAGTTAGTTAATAAAATAATTAAATTAGTCAAAATATTAGATTAATTAAAAAATTAATATAATAATTAAAATTATATTTATTTTAATTAAGCTTATTTTTTAATGGGAATAAATTTGTTCTAGAAAAAAGACTGAACAGTAGTTTTAGTCTTATACCAGCTTATTTCAAAAAATAAGAACTATTATTTTTATTCATAACCAAACACTTCTGAGGAACAAAACTGGAATAAGACCTTATTCCTGGTCTTGTTTCCCAACCAAACCAAATGTTGGCTCAGAGAAGCAACAATAGCATCATTACAAAAAAAAAAAAAAAAAAAAAAAAAAAAAAAAAAAAAAAAAAAAAAAAAAGGAGAGAAATTGTAACTTATTTTCCACCTATTTTTTTTACTTTTTTTTTCAAAACATTCTTTTCTAATTAATATATTATTAAAATTCCAAAGGCCAAATTCAATCCTAGATACTCATTAAATCTCTCATCTAATTTTTTTAATTGGGTTGAAAAGGATTAAGATATGTGTATTGGCTTTTATATATTTACTTTTTATTAATTATGAATTTATTTATTTTTGTTTGTAAATTGTAATTATTTTAAGTTGCTATATTACATTAAAAATATAATTAGTTCATTAATTTTTTATTTTTTTGTTATAATTTTTTTTAGATCGGTCATCAGCAAAATGAGTTGGTATATCACATGCTCCATATTTCAATTTCTATCTAATTTCCAACTCAAAAAATAGATAACAAATTAGATGAGAGATTTCTTTTGTATAGTTCGATAAAACCATCAAAATTGGTAGTTTAGGTTATTAAATAATTTTATTCAATTTGTATAATTTTACTACATTAGTTAATTGCAACTAACTTCATGTGCCAATTTATTTTTAAAAATTTTTACAATTGAATTTAATAATTATTTTAAATTTTTAGGCTTATTTTATATAACCCCATATCCAAAGTCTAAAGTCCGTGTAAAATCTACACCTCCTTCAGCGATAACAACTATTCTAGTTCAACCACATTTAAGTATAAAGTACGGAACTAGTGTAAAAGGGATAAGAGATTTTGTGTTTGGTATGAGAATGAGGAATAAGAGGAATAAAGAGTTTTAATTAGAATAAATTACCTTTTTATCCTCAAACTTTATTATGTAATAATAATGTGAGAAATGGTGTCTCGGTAGACGTGGGAGGGTATTTAAGGAAAATATAAAAGGGTGGTTGGAAAGAGTGAGAACAGTAATTCTCACTTATTCTAGTTGTGCCGGAACAAACTATACCAATTGATTCCTAGTGCGTTTGGAAGAATAAGAGGGATATCCCTCCTATTCCCAGTTCTATACCGAATCCAAACAGGTTAGCCTTTTAAGCCTAACTACCATTCAAAATATTACAGTTGGATTAAGAAATTTTAATACCATTATATTTTATATATAAAAGTAATTCAAATCTTAAGGTGTTATATTTTTTCCTTCTAAGCCGTGAAGTTCTTATCAGGCTCAAATACATTCACAAACACTATGTTTCAGTTAAGATTTATCTCATATTTTCAGTTGGTGATTGGTTCTGAAATTAACTGTGATTTTCGGTTGGTAATTGATTTTGATACCAACTGCGAGGATCAATTAATTTCCCGGTGGGCCATCTATAATAGAATTAACTTTATAAACACAACCATCGCCCAAAATATTATATCCGGATTAAAAAAATTTAGTCGTATTATATCTTATCTATAGAACTGATTCAAATCCGAGAGTTGGGTCAATTACATATTCTTAAATAGAATATAAAGCGAGATCAATTGCAAATATCATAGTTTCATTTAGACTAAATTACAGAAAACCCTCCTATAATATACCAATTTTTTACTTTGCCCCCATGTCTTTAAAAAGCCTACATTTTGCCCCCTCGTAATTACGTAATTATTTTTAGTGAGCAACGGGGTTAACAAAATAGGCAAAATGACGATAATGCCCTCCTTATCCCTGTGCTTATTCCTGTGCTTCCCTCCGACTCCCCTCCGACTCCACTGCCGCCCCCGCCCCCGCCAAGAAGCTCTCCTCCTCCTCCCCACCCTATCGTCGTCATCTCCCCCGCCGTCGGAGAGGTCCGCGGTGCCTAGGGAGCCGCGTCCCCGCGCGGACCCGTGAAGCGCGGGCCCCCCAGGGACAGGTCAACGCGCGGCGGCCTATGGGGGCCCGCCATGTGGCGGCCTCCCTCACCCCGCACTGAGGCCTGGGGTGCGCGCGGCCGCAAGCCGACGGGCGCAGGGAGGAGAGGCGGGGGTGGGATGGGCAGCAGAGAGTGGGGCGCGCCCGCATTGCGCCCCGCAGCGCGGGCGCGCAGGCCGCAGCGCGCAGCGGGGCGCTCTGCGGGCGCGCGCGCGCTTCCCCGCGCGCGCGTGCTGCGCGCAGTGGTGCGGCGAGTGGGGCGCCGCCACTTGGCGCCCCACCAGCCTCGGGCCGCGCCTGACCTGGAGCGCCGTCGCCGGGGAGGGCCCGGGCGGCGACTACGCCGACGATTGCCGAGGGCTTCCGACAACGACGGCGACGGGATCCCTCACGGAGCTCGGCCTCGGAGCGATCGGAAGAAGAAGAGATTGAAGGGTATTTTCAGTATATTACCTAAAAAATTGACGGCTCACTAACGGAATGCTGACGGCGGGGGTGTAAATGCATAATTACATAATTACGAGGGGGCAAAATATAAATTTTTTAAAGACATGGGGTTAAGTGAAAAAACGGTATATTATAAGAAAATTTTTTATAATTTAACCTTTTATTTAAAATTCTCCGGTTTTAAACATATTGTTACAACGACTATATATATATATATATATATATATATATATCGCAGTTTTCAAATACTCACCGTTGGTCCACAACGTCGTCGTCGTTGACGATGTCTACCACTACAACAACTGCATAACGGAGCCGGGTTCGAAGCACTACAACTCCGGCAACGACACCATAACTTTATCTAAGGGTGATAACTACTTCATCTGCGGCGTCCCTCCTCACTGCAAGATCATGAACATGAAGATGGCAGTTCATGCAGCTTAATGATCAATGGATGAAAAATAAAGCTATTATTATTATTATGTTAATAACTATATGGTTGTAATAGTAGGGAGGATATGATCGATTGTAAGTGTTATGTTTGATTTGTTGTGGTTGGAGAAATTAATGCATGATGCATTTATAACTTTATGCCCAGTTAATGGATATCTTCTATTATGTGGGGGTAAATGTATTTTTCGCATCTTTAGTTTTATTTAAAATTAAATGCATCAGAACCATTAAACTTTTGCATGCATGTTTGCAATATAAACTTTCATATTTTAACAACTATTTTATTAATCTTGTAAGGCTTCAAAATATAAAAAAAATCTTTCTTTTTTTTTTTTTTTCTTTCAATTTTGATACTTAAGCATAACAATTAAAACATAGATTAAACTGAACTTTAATTTTTTACACTTTTTTTTACACATTAGAATACAATTATTGTCCTCTCCTTTTTTTTTTCTTTTTTTTCTTTTTTTTTTGTACCCAAGCCTATGTATGATCAAAATGATTGCATAATTAATAACTCCACGGATTGAGGTCCTATGCAGCATACTCTATTTTACATTTTATTACCACGTGATAGAGATAAATCTTAGTTAGTTAATTTATGAATTATTAAAAAATTGAATAAAACAGTATGTATATAATTTTCTGACAAAAATTTGAAATAAAACATGATTTTTGGGTTAAATTCATTACTCGCGAATAATTCGCGTTTGCCAAACTATTCAGCCAAAAATATATGAATAATTTTTGAATAAAATCTTAGTTAGCGAATTATTTATGAATTGAATTACTCCCGAATTATTGAGAATCCAGACAAAACAGTCCGTATGCACTAATGCACTATATAGAATGCGGATTTTATATTGTATTTAATTTTCAGTTATACTATTATATATATATATATATATATATATATATATATATATATATATATATATATATATATATATATATATATATATATATATATATATGTGAACTTTGTATATTTTATGTTTTAATAAGAACTATCTTAATATCTTATTTACTAAATTGTTTATGTATGGTAGTGTATAATGTGATTTATTATTATTTTCTTTACTTAATTTACTTTATTTTATAATTTTTTATTTTTATATTTTTGAGAATTATAACTATTTATGCTACTCGTATAAATTTAGAGAAAAAAATTTAATCTAATGGCTAATTTTTTATCATGAATTTTTAATTAACGAACGTATAATTTTCGTATAAATCACGTATCCGAATAATTGGTAAATCCGTTTTTTAGACGTATTTTTTTAACTAATTTAAATATTAGGATACGAATTTTATTCATATTTTACCTGCACCCAATTTTTGCAGAATCCGAATTAACAAACTATGCTATATATAGCAATGTAATATACATAGCAGTGTAACGCTGTTTGACCAAAATTCTAAAAAAGTGATTTATATATAATTGATTTTAGATAAAAATAATTTTTTCTAAAGTGGTTTTGATAAACTGTTTGAATTTTTTTTTACTATTTACAAATAATAAATTATTTATTAAATTTTATTTTAAAATAATTTAAAATTTGAATCTAAATTTAAATTTAAAGTTTAAATTTTAAATTTGCAAAAAAAATTAAAAATTTACAAAAAAATTAAATTTTGATATTATAATTTAAAATATAAATTTAAAAATTTAAAAATTTAAATTTAAATTATCAATTTAAAATTTAAAAATTGAATATTTAAAAATTTAAAATTTAAAATTTAAAATTAAAATTCAAAATTAATATTTAAAAATTGAAGATTTGAATTTTTAAAATTTGAAATTTACAATTTGAAAATTAAAACTTATAACTTTAAATTAAAAATTTTAAACCTATAAATTTGAAATTTGAAATTTTATCCTAAATTTAAAATTTTGAATTTTGAAATTTATAATTTGAGATAGGAAATTCAAAATTTCAAAATTTGAAATATAAAATTTGATATTTGAAATTCGAAATATTAAATTCTAAATTTTATACCTAAATTTAAAATTTAAAATTTTAAAATTTAAAATTTAAATGCTAAAATTTTGAATTTTAAAATTTAAAATTTAAAAATTTAAATTTAAAATTTTAAAATTCAAATATAAAATTTTAAATTTTAAATTTCAAAATAAAATTTGAATTTAAATTTATATTTTGAGTCTAAAATCAAAATTAAAAATTAAAATGTGTGTTCAAAATAAGAATTAGTTTTCAAGAAGTAGATTTTAATTGTTTTTGGTGCTCCAAAATTAAATAATTGATTCTAAAATCAAAACATGATAACTAAGTTGCTAAGTAATCTATTTAGTCAAATTATAAATTTTCAAATTTTAAGTTTTATTTTAGATTTAAAATTTTAAATTTTAAAATTTAAAATTTGTGTAAAAACTTGAAATTTTATTGTAAATAAATAAAAGAAAAGAAGGAAATGTCAAGTTGATTTTGGCACAAGAGCGCAGTTGACCTTTTTGCCACTGTGTAAATTGCACAGTTTACGAGGCTAAAATGTCACCTTTCCATCCGAGCCTAATCTCGAAAATCCGAGATCACCAATGCGACCGTCTCGTCGAACCGATCGAAAATGATATTAAGTAAGTTCAGATCCAACGGTCGGATCTTCTAGAAATCAGCGAAGAAGCGGGCGGGACCCGCGACTTAAGTGAATAGTGCTGTGAACAGTAGATGAACAGTAACCCCTATTTCAAATTCCCTTAGTGCCAACGTTTGCCAATTCGCTGTCTGGACTCCGATCACAGCAATCCAGGTAGTCGATTTGATTGGTTTCGTCGTTCTGAACGCAATGGCGCTGACGAAATTTCCGTTTGACGACCCTAGAGTCTCGAAAAGTGTGATAAACTGTATTTTGATACAGTATTTATGGACCGAGAATGTGTCCGGGCATTTCGTCGAAAAACAAAAATCGCTACCTGATAGGTTTCGTCGAGCCGGACGTCGTGGCGAAGTCCGCTTTTCGATTTGACGACTAAAATGCCTCAAAAAGCATGAAATACGGTGAAAATGCGGCGTTTTGCGCAATACACCCTATATTTTATGCTCCATTTTGCGTGCTGCTCCTTGGTGAGGGACCTAAGTGCGAGACAAGTGTGCTGTGAAGGACTGGGCTCAAAATAGCAGTGTTGGAGGGACTAAAGTGCAATTGTGCAACAATGCACTATTTAAAACCTATTCGAACTAGGGTTTCTTTTAAACCCTAACCCCGTAGCTCTCAGCCCAGTCGCCAGCTCCAACGACTCCACCCCCTCTGCCGCACTCCCCGGAGGTAGCGCACCGGCCGCCGTCGCCTCGTCGCCGGAGAAGAAGGAGAGGCAACAAACTCCTTCATCTCGGTTAGGAGGGTTGGTGGTCAGCTCCCAGAGATCTCGGGTGGTTCCAAACACCTTCTGGGAGTGCCTCTGCATGGTGGACGCCGAGCTGAGGTGAACCCGACGCCTAGCTCCGCCGTGCGCCGCCGCGGGAGACACCCCCTCCTCCTTCAATTCTCGGCGAGGTGAGTTCTTGGAAATCTTTGTTTTAAATTCTCCCATGGACCCTAGCATCGTGTTCTTAACACCGTGTTCTTAACACCGTGGGGACCATCCTTGTGAGGACCCGAATCCCCGCTTAAGGGTTATTGTTGGATTAGTGTCTTCGGGAGGTGTTTGTGCACGTGTCGGGCCCAAGTTATTGGATTTCTGGAGTAATTGGAGGAAGAATTGCTTATCAGGAAGCCCATATTGGATGATTGAGATTTGTGCGCGCTTATTGGAACCAAGAAAGTGACCCGGCACGAAAAAGGATCAAGTTTACTTTTCCGGGAATTTTTGAGAAATTTTAGAAGTGGAATTTGGCCAATCGGACTTCGGATTTGGATTCAGCACGCGAAAACGGTCAAGATGGACTATTTACTTGAATTTTTCGGAGCCCGGATGCGAAAACATGTTTTTCGAGGCAAAGGTTACTGTTCCGGCGGCCGGAGCGGCGCCGGCGCCGGCGGAGAGCGGCGACGGGCGGCGGCACAGGCGCACGGTCCACCGCGGGAGACGTGCATCGGGCGCGGGCCACGTGGCGCGCTCCGGTTGGCCGGCGCAGCAGGCGCGGTCCATGGACCTTGGCGGGGTGCACGGTGGACCATGGTCATGCCACGTGGTGTGCTGGTATTGGCCGGTCTTGGTGCGCGCGGTCCACGCAGTGGCGCGGGTGCACGGTGGACCAGGGGTGGACACGTGGCATCACGGGGTTGGGTGGTGTTGTGCGCGCGGTCCACGGTGTGGGGAGTGGGTACCTCGGGAAGCGTGCCCGAAAGGCCCGCGTGGGCGCGCGTGGGGCGCGACGTGGGCGCGCTGACCCGCGCTTCCCGCTCGTGGTGCCACGCGTCAGCCTCTGCTTCGGCCACGTGGCGCAACGCGGTTGGCCCAATTGGCTGTCGCCTGTTCGGGGGGCTACGTGGCGGCCTGGGAGGTTTCCGGGCGTGAAAAGTAACGGGCCGGGCCCGTTACTGTAGCAGCCCGGAAGTATCGGGCGCCCGAATTTGTGGGACAAAAGTCCAAAAATGCAGATTTTCGGGCTGGGCCTATAAATAGCCGGCTTGCTGGAGCTTTTTGCCCCCTTTCCCGAGCTCCCCTGCCCTTGGCCCCTTTAGCAAAGTTGTAGATCTTTGTGTTGCGCATATTTTGGCAGAGGCCCGGAATTTTTGGAAGCCGCGACGTCGACGACTTCGGCATTGGAGCGCAGTGCGACGATTTTTAGTTGGAGGCCCGTTTGCGTCGCACTTCAGTTTGAGAGGTCTACAGAGCTACCCCGACTGTATTTTTGGACAATTTTTGCGGCGTTGGAATCACGAGAGGTACGCCGTCGATTTCCGTATTGATCTCTTAATCTCGTTTGGGGTTTTCGACACGGATCCCGAGGAGTTTCTGAACCCCCTCTTTTCTATTGGAGTTTTTGGACAGTAAGGCCTTTGCGGATTTTTATCTCCTCATCCGGACATCGGAATTCGACGATTCAAGGCAATATCGACATCTACTCTTCGCAAGGATCGCCGTCATATTTTTATTGGAATTTTAGGAGATTGTTTTACAGGTGAAAATTTCGCCTTAAGGGAACTGTTCACAGCAGATTTGTGGAACTTGGAATTTTATGGAATTAATGTAACTTTGGGTGGTATTTTTGTACCCAGGATGCTTTGAACACTACTTTGGTACTGTTGGCTTGGTGATTGTGCTCGTATATCTATTTTTGGGCTTTCTTTGCTGTACGACCCTGGACAGTTGTGCACCTTCAGGTGGGTGGCCCTGTCTCCAAGAATGATGGAATGTGCATTAAATCTGCTATAGTAGGACCATGCATAATAGTGATATTCCTATGTAGCATGCTAGAAGGTGATAGCTGTTGATTCTAGAGTTATATGATGATCATGCGATCTCTTGTTCCTACTCTGTAAAATTACTATTATTATCTTGGAATTTGACCTAGCACCCCCGTCATATGCAGCATGTGCAGCCAGACTGTAGAAAACTTCAACTTGGGCTAGGTTCATATTGCTTTAGACATCCACACTTCTTTTCTTTCCTGGACATAGTGTTTTACTCGCCCGGGTAGTGGGCCGAGTGGTCGGGTTTCTTTTAGTGTGGGATGCATTTTACACACGTGCTTGGGAGCAGAGTGGAGTCTGGTAGATATAGTTGATCGTTCATCTGTGGCGGGAGCCGTTGGTAGACGGCGGTCCCGAGATGTTTTGGTTTCTTGTTTATTTGTCGCCAGTGTGTCAGTGGCAGCTTTGTACCAGTGATAGCAGGACCTTGAATCCAGAACTATTTTTGGACACACATATGATTTTAGTCAACCAATGTTTTCTTCCGAGCATCGTGGAGTCGCCGAGTCTGTTCTTGTTTGATTGGACAAAGGCATTAGCTCTACGAGGCTTGGATATAAAGCTTGTTTTCAATTGTTTTCCTAAAAAGAACTAAAAATCATTAAATATGGATTTCTTTCAGATCAAATGGCTTTCAATAAGAAATATCACCTTTTTCCGACAAATTTAACCACCCGAGATGGTTCGAGTGGTCTGGGTTCCAAGGTCTGCCCTTTTTCCTTTGGGACGAGAACAACGAGAGGCTATGCCTAGAGTCTGTTCTTGTTTGATTAGGGTTGTAGGTTCTAGTCTTCCGGGGTTCCCGGACCCTTTATTATTTCTGTTGTGGAGTTATCCTGTCAGCGATGCCTGTTTTAGGGAGCCGTTGGGTTGACAGCAGTCCCGACTGTCGAGTGTTCCTTGTTGCTCGGGTTAGAGAGCAGGGATGGGGGGATAGTATAGCTACATTGTTGAGTCGAGTGGGATTGCACCAGATTATCGACTCGGGTTAATATTTCGGTAACCGCGAACTGTGGGCGGTTTGACCGATTAGTGTTATACATCAGTTAGGGCTGGGTTTTTGTATTGTGGATTGAGTGAGTCTCCACTTTGAGCATAGTGTCGACTTTTGCCTGATTGACTGAGATGCATGACAGAGCTGTTGGACATGGGTTTCTTATGGACTCGAGCGGGTCGCTCCCCTCAAGTGCCACTCCGGAGTAGGCGAGACCGGGTTGTTGTAACCGGCGTCGAGATTGAGCTTTAGACCGGGTAGTTGTAACCGGCGTTGAGATTGAGCTTTAGACCGGGTTGTTGTAACCGACGTGAGATTGAGTTCTTCTATCGTGACTTGTCGACGCCGTCCCTCTGGCTGGCCCAGATGTGGCAGTCACGGACACCCTACGGTAGACCCGTCCTGTTGAGGATGTGCGGCAGTATGTGGTCGCTGGTTTGACTGGACCCTGTGTGGCAGTCATTATTAGATTGGGTTACTACACCTGAGAGTTAGTAGATGCATCATGTTTACCATCTGTTTCACTTGTTGAGAATCTAGATAGGGGCATAGTAGCTGTAGAGATATTCTTTTCCAGCTCTTCTTTCAGTATTTCATTTATTACCTTATGCCTCTAGTAGACTTAGTAGGCAGACCGTTGGGCTTGTTGACGGCACCCACTGAGAACTACTGTGGGATGTAGTTCTCACACCCGTCGTGGTGTATTTTTCCCCAGGGACTTCTACTCCTGTTCCTGCTGTTCCAGCTGCTGTTTCTTCAGAGCGAGGTAAGGGAGTCGCGAGCTAGTTCCCTACCAGACGTCGTCGTCCAGAGAGTAGATGTACCCACTTTTTACATTTTGAGAGTTACTTGTTGTTGAGAGACCTTGGAGTGAGGTATAGAGTTGTACTTTTATATCAGAGTTGAGCGACTTTTGTATTTGTGGTGAGGACTTGGAGTTGTATTTATTCTATTTATAGCAGTTTATTTTCAGCTCTGATATCTGTTTAGTATAGTATCTCTTTTGCAGGTTAGACGCTTTGTCTATACGGGGTTCACCGTATGGGCGGCGGATCTGTTAGCGAGCCCGGGTCGCAGTTTCGACCCCGAGCCGTGACAGATTAGAGTGGTATCAGAGCCTAGGTTGTGGGTCATTGTGGACTTAGAAACCCTAGGCTTGTGGTTGGACATTAGGATGACTACGTAAGAGTCGTGACTTTTAGCGAGAGTCCTGATTGAGTATTATACCTCTCCCAAGGGATGGGATGAGTGATTGGCATGTTTATTCTCCTAAGCGATTATGTTGGCTGCAGACAACGTAATGCTATGGAATGGATGACATGTCGTAGACTTTCGCTGGATTGGGTCGTATGTTGTTTGGTGCTGTCCTGATGTTTGCATGTGGATTGCAGGTGGGTACGATGCCTCCCCGACGCAGGATGCAGACACGTTCTCAGCCTTCCTCCTCCCTTGAGCCTGAGCAGGAGGAGTCAGCACAGGGTCAGCTGTGGTGACCCAGATCTCTGCAGGGCTTCCACAGTGCGATTAGTAGCTTCTGGAGGCCTATGTGGCATGTCGGCGGTGTTTCTGCACCAATTTGAACTCAAGTGATGGACTTCGGGTGTATAATGGGTCACGTGAGTGATCGGTGGACCCCGTCGGATGTTTAGAAGTGGTTTCGCGCGAAATGGTTATTAAAATTGGACTCAGCGCGAAACTTGAGTAAAGAACACTTCTCCGGGAATTTTCGGCAAATTTTAGAAGTGGAATTGGGCCGAACGGACTTCGGATTTGGATTCAGCGCGCGAAAACGGTCAAGATGGACTATTTACTTGTATTTTTCGGAGCCCGGATGACCGGCACGGATTTCGAGGTGATTTGGTACTGTTTCGGCCGCCGGAGGGGCGCCGGCGGCGGCGGCGGGCGGCGGAGCGCGGCGGCTGGCGGCGGCGGAGGCGCGCGGTCCACCGCGGAGGCGTGCACCCGGGGGCTGGCCACGTGGCGGCTCCCAGTTGGCGGGCGCAGTGGGCGCGGTCCGCGGGATTGGTGCGGGTGCACGGTGGACCGGGGGTGGACACGTGGCAGTTCGGGGTTGGTGCGGTGTTGTGCGCGCGGTCCACGGTGCGGGGAGCGGTTACCTCGGGCCGCGTGCCCGACAGGCGCGCGTGGGCGCACGTGGGGCGCGACGTGGGCGCGCTGACCCGCGCTTCCCGCTCTGGGGTGCCACGTGTCGGCACCCGCTTCGGCCGCGTGGCGCAGCGCGGTTGGCCCAAACAGCTGTTTGCTGTTTGGGTGGACGCGTGGCGGCCTGGCGTTGTTCCGGGCGTGAACAGTAACGGGCCGGGCCCGTTACTGTAGCAGCCCGGATGTTCCGGGCGCCCGAAAGTTTGGGCCAAAGTCCAAAAGGTGGATTTTCGGGCTGGGCCTATAAATAGCTGGCTTGCTTGGGCTTTTTGCCCCCTTTCCCGAGCTCCCCTGCCCATGGCCCCTTTAAGAAAGTTGTAGAACTTTGTGCTGCGCATCTTCTGGCGGAGGCCCGGATTTTTTGGAAGCCGCGGCGTCGACGACTTCGGCATCGGAGCGCAGTGTGGCGATTTTTCATCGGAGGCCCGTTATCGTCGCAGTTTGATCTGAGAGGTCTACCGAGCTACTCCGTCAGTATTTTTGGACGATTTCTGCGGCGTTGGAATCACGAGAGGTACGTCTTCGACTTTCGTGTTGATCATCTTGCTGGATTCAGAGTTTATGACACAGTTTTCGAGGCATTTCTAAGCCGCTGTTTTCTGGTGGAGTTTTTGGACAGCGGCCCCTTGCCGGAATTTTATCTTCGCACCCGAGTGTCGGATTGAGACGAGCCTATACACTTTTTGGATCTACTCGTCGCAAGGATTATCATTGTATTTTTCCGGGATTTTTCTGAGGTTTGTCCGAAGGTATACTATTCCCCTTTTATCTGTGTTTGAGTTTACAGTTGTATGGTTGTGAGTGTTTGCGCACCTGTATTGTGGAATTTGTAACTTGGCCTACGGGGCTCGGATTTGGGCGTCAGGTACCCGTTTCGAAGGTCTCGACGAGACGCTCGCTGTGATATTTTTATTGGAATTTTTGGAGTTCGTTTTACAGGTGAAAATTTCGCATTAAGGGGACTGTTCCCAGCAGATTTGTGATGCTTGGATTTTATGGAATTAAGTGTAACTTTGGGTTGTGTTTTGTACCCAGGAGGTATTGATCACTGTTCCTGTATTGTTGGATTGGTGGGTGTGTAGAGATATCAGTTTCTGGACTTTCTCAGCTGTGCGACTCCGGACAGTTAGCATTTTCAGGTGGGTGGCCTTGTCTCCAAGATTGATGGACTGTGCTTTAAATCTGCTATAGTAGGACTATGCATGATAGTGAAATGCTTGTGCAGCATGTTAGAATGTAGGAATTACTATTCCTTGTATTATCTGATGGTATTGTCATCTCCTTGCTTTCTACCATCTGTAAATTATAGTTATTGGAACTTGACCTAGCACCCCGTCATATGTTGCATGTGTAACCAGACTAGTAGAAAACCCTCACTTGGGCTAGGGTTATTTCTGCTTTAGACATCCACACTTCTACTTTCCTGGACATAGTGTTCTTCCTCGCCCGGGTAGTGGGCCGAGTGGTCAGGTGTTATCTTTTAGTGTGGGATGCATGTTACACTCGTGCCTGGGAGCAGAGTGGCGTCTGGTAGATGTAGTTGGTTGTTCATCTGTAGCGGGAGCCGTTTGGGTAGACGGCGGTCCCGAGATGTTTTATTTTTCTTGTTTTATCTGTCGCCGCTGTGATAGTGGCAGCGGTAGATCAGTGTTAGCAGGACCTTAAACCCAGAACCTTTTTGGACACACATATGATTTTTGTCAACCAAATATTTTCTTCCAAGCATCGTAGGGTCGCCTGAGTCTGTTCCTGTTTGATTGGACGAAGGCATTAGCCCTTCGAGGCTTAGATGTAAAACTTGGTTTCAACTGTTTTCCTAAAAAGAACTAAAAATCGTTAAATATGGATTTCTTACAGATCAAAGGGCTTCAGTAAGAAATGTCACCTTTTCCTATAAATTAACCACCCGAGATGATTCGAGTGGTCTGGGTTCTAAGGTCTGCCTTCTTCTTGGGACGAGAACAACGAGAGGCTATGCCTAAAGCCTGTTCTTGTTTGATTTGGATTGTAGGTTCTAGTCTTTCGGGGTTCCCAGACCCTTCCTCGTGTCAGTGGTTGCAATGTTGGCCTGTTGAGGCAGTTTCTCGCAGTGGATGCGACTTTGTGCTATGAGTTGGTAGAGTGTGATCTAGAGGTTATTTTTCTGATTTAGTGGTGGAGATGGTTCTCCCACTTAGCTTTGAGGATCTTGGGGTTCTGGCAGATCGAGTCGTGGAGGTTTCCCGACTCAGCCATGGTCGTGCATTTATCAGATTGAGTCGTTGAGGGTTCTCCGACATAGCTGTGAGAGTGTTTTGGGCTATTCCTGTTCGAGTCGAGGTCCTTTTTCCGACTGAGTTGTGCTTTGAGCTTGGAGTTACCGATCTTTTTGATCGTGGATCATTGCCTGCATGAGCCACATTTGAGCTTGACAGAGATACTTTACAGAGATACTTGAGATGGGTTACTTTATACTCGAGCGGGTCGCTCCCCTCGAGTGCCACTCCGGAGTAGGCGAGACCGGGTTGTTGTACCGGTGTGAGATTGAGCTTTTCTATCGCGACTTGTCGTTGCATTTGTCCCTCTGGCTGTGCTGGTGTTGGCAGTCATGGACGTCCTACGTAAGTCCGCTCCTCCGGGACGTAACGGCAGTAGGTTGGCGCAGGCTTGACTGGACCTGATGAGGCAGTCAGTTCAGATTGGGTGATCAGAGATGAGAGTTAGTTGTGGCATCATGTTCTTTCTGTTCCACTCTTTGAGCATCTAGGTAGAGGCATAGTAGCTGTAGAGTTTACTTTTCCCAGCTTTCCTTACAGCACTGCTTTTGTTACTTTATGCCTCTAGTGGACTTAGTGGGCAGACCGTCGGGCTTGTTGGCGGCACCCACTGAGAACTACTTGGGACGTAGTTCTCACACCCGTCGTGGTGTCTTTTCCCACAGGAACTTCTACTCCGGTTCCTGTTGTTCCTGTTGCTGATCCTTCTGACCGAGGCGAGGGAGTCGCGAGCTAGTTCCCTACCCGTCGTTGGAGTGTAGCGGTACCCCTTCAGAGGAGAGCTTCAGTAGATTAGTTATCTCATTTTCTTCCTTTGAGAGACTATTGTAGTGAGGATTGTTATGTATTGAGAGCCTGTACACTGTTGTATTTATTGGAGATACCTCCCTGTTGAGTTCTGAGTTTGTATTTGAGGATACTGTATGTTTATCATTTTGGGAGACGGACATTGTGTATTATTTCCAGTTGTACAGTGATTGATTTAGTTATACAGCAGATTTTTATTTTTAGCTCTGATATCTGTTTAGCTGTAGTACTTCTCTTGCAGGTAGGAAGCTTCGCCTATGCGGGTTTGGCATAGGTGGCGGATCTGTTGGCGAGCCGGGTCGCAATTTCGACCCCGGGGCGTGACATCAGCGGAGTGAGGTGCAGGAGCTTCGGGCTCAGATGGCCCATTTGACAGGGACTTTCCGGCGCCAGGAGGAGACCATGGACCGGATGATCCGTATGATGGAGCAGAGGGCGCAGTCAACTGTAGCACCCCCTGAGAGTTCGCCGGTGCCTTCTTCACCTGTTCTGGCGCCCCCTGTTGTGCAGTCTGCACCAGCTGTTCCGGTCGAGCCGGTTTCTAGTAGGCCTCCGTCTGGGATGACGGGATCGTTGACTTCAGCAGAGCGGCGGGAGGTGGTGGATCTTTTGATGAGGTTCCGCCAGTTTGATCCACCCCGCTTTTCGGGTATGAGTGCTGAGCCGTGGGCGGCCGAGTCTTGGATTACGGCCATGGAGCGCCATTTCGAGAGCCTGTTTATTGAGGAGAGGTTTCGAGCTTTGTTGGCTACCCACTTTCTGGAGAGCAACGCCGAGGCTTGGTGGCGGCGTGTGCGACCTGCTGGTCCGCCTGGGACGCAGTTTCTCTCTTGGGCGGAGTTCCGCAGTCTATTTCTTGGAGCCTTTTTCCCAGAGAGCGTCAGGCAGAGGTTAGAGGAGCAGCTGAAGAATCTCCGTCAGGGAGATCGGCCCGTGAATGAATACATCGCAGACTTCAACCAGTTGTTGGCCTGTGTGCCGCACGCGGCCAGGGACGAGGCGCATCGGATTTACATGTTTGAGCGGGGTTTGCGCCGGGAGATTTATCAGCTCGTCCGTTCGCACAGATTGCAGACGTTGGATGCATCTATGGAGCAGACACTTTACGTTGAGTGCGGAGAGGCGGTGATGGATGAGATGGCTCCAGCTCCTGCAGTGATTCCAGGGGCGAAGCGCCCAGCACCAGTTGATGAGGGACAAACGAGGCGGCAGGCACCTCCGAGACTTCCACAACCTCACCCTGAGGGTCGTGAGTTTCAGAGGCGCCAGAGTTCAGGTGGGCACTCGCAGTAGACGCGGTATCAGCCTAGACAGCAGCTCCGGCAGCAGCGACGTGAGCGGTGTGTCATCTGTGACGGCCCTCATCCACCGTCGCAGTGTGATCAGAGGCAGGGACGATGTTTCTTATGTGGAGAGTTGGGACATTTTCGAGCAGCTTGTCCCCGAGCCATTCTGTCAGTGCTACCCCTTGCTGTAGCACCCCCCTTGCCTGTTCAGGAAGCGGAGGCCCCTCCGATGTACCATCAGACAAAGTGGGGTATGACGTCGGGACAGACGGGACGACGGTCTTCAGCACTCAGTGGATGGGTTTACGCGGCCCTAGTGGAGGACACCCCGGTAGCAGATCCTATCGCCGCAGGTATGACTTTATTTTCAGTCAGTTGAGTTGAGCATTTCGATACCGCTACATCCTTCTGCACATGTTAGTAGGGCATTCGCATCTCTGCATGTTTAAGGGATAGAAATTTCATTACTTGCATGAGCGATTGGATTCTTCTCAGTATTATACGAGCAGAGGTGGATTTTGGGACTTGATCAGGACAGCTGAGGCTTTGGGAAGTACACCGGCAGGGTGACGGTTCAGTTACAGCTCCACGACTCAGATCGAGCATACGGGATGGACCAGCTGGTGCGGTATCGTGCAACGATTGATTGTGGATTGAGAACAGTGACCTTTCCGCGAGTTGGACAACAGGGATCATTTTCGCAGGTCACCGAGGCATCCTTCCTGCAGCAGCGGCTTCAGCGACCCTGGGTTAGGTGCTACTTGTTGAGCGTAGGTGACGCCTAGGACTAGAGGTTATGTCTCTATGGGTCCCGGTTAGAGTGTGTTTTTCTTTTTAGGGGCACGGATAGATCGTAGCTTTCGTTTTTGGTTGCCACAGCAGGAACGGCATCAACACTTCTCTCCCTTTTTCTCACTTTTGTGCTGAAATTTGCGAACATGACGAAAGATTCGAAAGGCTACTCCAGAAATGGAGACGGGGCCCGAACCTGTTCTTCTTCGATTGGGGCGAGGGCACTGGCCTTTCGAAACTTCCGAACTTTTCGCTAATTTCAGTTGTTTTCTAAGTTGGAGAGTTGGGGGTTGATGACTTTCCTGCTGGTGGGGCCCTTACTTCTTCTGTTAAGTTTTGCGGCGTAATTCGTGTAGTTTGGACGCGTATGGTTGGCTATTCTTCCTCGTTCCCCAGTATTTGGAATTTCTGAGGTATATCCAGCTGTTGGACTCGCTTTGTGGAGAGTGTGTAGCGACTGGGGAGTTGGAAACGGTGTTGTTGAATGGTTACCCTTGGCTTTGAACTCCCTTTTGAGCCGTGTTTGTTTCGAGGACGAAACTTTCTTTTAGTGGTGGAGGATGTGAGGACCCGAATCCCCGCTTAAGGGTTATTGTTGGATTAGTGTCTTCGAGAGGTATTTGTGCACGTGTCGGACCTAAGTTATTGGATTTCTGGAGTAATTGGAGCAAGAATTCCTTATCAGGAAGCCCATATTGGATGATTGAGATTTGTACGCGCTTATTGGAACCAAGAAAGTGACCCGGCACGAAAAAGGATCAAGTTTACTTTTCCGGAAATTTTTGAGAAATTTTAGAAGTGGAATTTGGCCAATCGGACTTCGGATTTGGATTCAGCGCGCGAAAACGGTCAAGATGGACTATTTACTTGAATTTTTCGGAGCCCAGATGCGAAAACACGTTTTTCAAGGCAAGGGTTACTGTTCCGGCGGCGGCGGAGCGCGGCGGCACAAGCGTGCGGTCCACCGCAGGAGACGTGCACCGGGCGCGGGCCACGTGGCGCGCTCCGGTTGGCCGGCGCAGCAGGCGCGGTCCATGGACCTTGGCGGGGTGCACGGTGGACCGTGGTCATGCCACGTGGTGTGCTGGCATTGGCCGGTCTTGGTGCGCGCGGTCCACGCAGTGGCGCGGGTGCACGGTGGACCAGGGGTGGACACGTGGCATCACGGGGTTGGGTGGTGTTGTGCGCGCGGTCCACGGTGTGGGGAGTGGGTACCTCGGGAAGCGTGCCCGACAGGCGCGCGTGGGCGCGCGTGGGGCGCGACGTGGGCGCACTGACCCGCGCTTCCCGCTCGTGGTGCCACGCGTCAGCCTCTGCTTCGGCCACGTGGCGCAACGCGGTTGGCCCAATTGGCTGTCGCCTGTTCGGGGGGCTACGTGGCGGCCTGGGAGGTTTCCGGGCGTGAACAGTAACGGGCCGGGCCCGTTACTGTAGCAGCCCGGAAGTACCGGGCGCTCGAATTTTTGGGCCAAAAGTCCAAAAATGCAGATTTTCGGGCTGGGCCTATAAATAGCCGGCTTGCTGGGGATTTTTGCCCCCTTTCCCGAGCTCCCCTGCCCTTGGCCCCATTAGCAAAGTTGTAGATCTTTGTGTTGCGCATCTTCTGGCAGAGGCCCGGAATTTTTGGAAGCCGCGACGTCGACGATTTCGGCATCGGAGCGCAGTGCGACGATTTTCAGTTGGAGGCCCGTTTCCGTCGCACTTCAGTCTGAGAGGTCTACAGAGCTACCCCGACTGTATTATTGGACGATTTTTGCGGCGTTGGAATCACGAGAGGTACACCGTCGATTTCCGTATTGATCGCTTCATCTCGTTTGGGGTTTTTGACACGGATCCCGAGGAGTTTCTGAATCCCCTTTTTTCTATTGGAGTTTTTGGACAGCAAGGCCTTCGCGGATTTTTGTCTCCTCATCCGGACATCGGAATTTGACGATTCAAGACTCTATCGACATCTACTCTTCGCGAGGATCGCCGTCATATTTTTATTGAAATTTTAGGAGATTGTTTTACAGGTGAAAATTCCACTTTAAGGGGACTGTTCACAGCAGATTTGTGGAACTTGGAATTTTATGGAATTAATGTAACTTTGGGTGGTATTTTTGTACCCAGGATGCTTTGAACACTACTTTGGTACTGTTGGCTTGGTGATTGTGCTCGTATATCTGTTTCTGGGCTTTCTTTGCTTTACGACCCTGGACAGTTGTGCACCTTCAGGTGGGTGGCCCTGTCTCCAAGAATGATGGAATGTGCATTAAATCTGCTATAGTAGGACCATGCATAATAGTGATATTCCTATGTAGCATGCTAGAAGGTGATAGCTGTTGATTCTAGAGTTATATGATGATCATGCGATCTCTTGTTCCTACTCTGTAAAATTACTATTATTATCTTGGAATTTGACCTAGCACCCCCGTCATATGCAGCATGTGCAGCCAGACTGTAGAAAACTTCAACTTGGGCTAGGTTCATATTGCTTTAGACATCCACACTTCTTTTCTTTCCTGGACATAGTGTTTTACTCGCCCGGGTAGTGGGCCGAGTGGTCGGATTTCTTTTAGTGTGGGATGCATTTTACACTCGTGCTTGGGAGCAGAGTGGAGTCTGGTAGATATAGTTGATCGTTCATCTATGGCGGGAGCCGTTGGTAGACGGCGGTCCCGAGATGTTTTGGTTTCTTGTTTATTTGTCGCCACTGTGTCAGTGGCAGCTTTGTACCAGTGATAGCAGGACCTTGAATCCAGAACTATTTTTGGACACACATATGATTTTAGTCAACCAATGTTTTCTTCCGAGCATCGTGGAGTCGCCGAGTCTGTTCTTGTTTGATTGGACAAAGGCATTAGCTCTACGAGGCTTGGATATAAAGCTTGTTTTCAATTGTTTTCCTAAAAAGAACTAAAAATCATTAAATATGGATTTCTTTCAGATCAAATGGCTTTCAATAAGAAATATCACCTTTTTCCGACAAATTTAACCACCCGAGATGGTTCGAGTGGTCTGGGTTCCAAGGTCTGCCCTTTTTTCTTTGGGACGAGAACAACGAGAGGCTATGCCTAGAGCCTGTTCTTGTTTGATTAGGGTTGTAGGTTCTAGTCTTCCGGGGTTCCCGGACCCTTTATTGTTTCTGTTGTGGAGTTATCCTGTCAGCGATGCCTGTTTTAGGGAGCCGTTGGGTTGACAGCGGTCCCGACTGTCGAGTGTTCCTTGTTGCTCGGGTTAGAGAGCAGGGATGGGGGGATAGTATAGCTACATTGTTGAGTCGAGTGGGATTGCACTAGATTATCGACTCGGGTTAATATTTCGGTAACCGCGAACTGTGGGCGGTTTGACCGATTAGTGTTATACATCAGTTGGGGCTGAGTTTTTGCATTGTGGATTGAGTGAGTCTCCACTTTGAGCATAGTGTCGACTTTTGCCTGATTGACTGAGATGCATGACAGAGCTGTTGGACATGGGTTACTTATGGACTCGAGCGGGTCGCTCCCCTCGAATGCCACTCCGGAGTAGGCGAGACCGGGTTGTTGTAACCGGCGTCGAGATTGAGCTTTAGACCGGGTAGTTGTAACCGGCGTTGAGATTGAGCTTTAGACCGGGTTGTTGTAACCGGCGTGAGATTGAGTTCTTCTATCGTGACTTGTCGACGCCGTCCCTCTGGCTGGCCCAGATGTGGCAGTCACGGACACCCTACGGTAGACCCGTCCTGTTGAGGATGTGCGGCAGTAGGTGGTCGCTGGTTTGACTGGACCCTGTGTGGCAGTCATTATTAGATTGGGTTACTACACCTGAGAGTTAGTAGATGCATCATGTTTACCATCTGTTTCACTTGTTGAGCATCTAGATAGGGGCATAGTAGCTATAGAGATATTCTTTTCCAGCTCTTCTTTCAGTATTTCATTTATTACCTTATGCCTCTAGTAGACTTAGTGGGCAGACCGTTGGGCTTGTTGACGGCACCCACTGAGAACTACTGTGGGATGTAGTTCTCACACCCGTCGTGGTGTATTTTTCTCCAGGGACTTCTACTCCTGTTCCTGCTATTCCAGCTGCTGTTTCTTCAGAGCGAGGTAAGGGAGTCGCGAGCTAATTCCCTACCAGACGTCGTCATCCAGAGAGTAGATGTACCCACTTTTTACATTTTGAGAGTTACTTGTTGTTGAGAGACCTTGGAGTGAGGTATAGAGTTGTACTTTTATATCAGAGTTGAGCAACTTTTGTACTTGTGGTGAGGACTTGGAGTTGTATTTATTCTATTTATAGCAGTTTATTTTCAGCTCTGATATTTGTTTAGTGTAGTATCTCTTTTGCAGGTTAGACGCTTCGTCTATACGGGGTTCACCGTATGGGCGGTGGATCTGTTAGCGAGCCCGGGTCGCAGTTTCGACCCCGGGGCGTGACAATCCTGGTGCAGCCCGAGCCACTGCCGTCGTCCCGATCGCCGGCGGGAGCTTCGGCCGCCGGAATTATCGTTTTTGGCCGATCGGGAGCGCCGCTGTCATCCGGCCGTTGAACTCGAGATCAGAACCGGTAGATCTCGTTCTCTCGGCGACTGCAAGAAGCCCAGCAAGATTGGTCATCATCCGTTGAGGATCCGCGCTGCACGAGCCAACCCTAGAACCGGGTTTTTAAGCATTTCGGCCGAGCTTCGCCGTCCGGCGTCGCCGCTCACTCCTGACACCAGCCACCACTGCAGGAAGCTTCCTGGCGCCGAGGAGATCAACTTGGTCCAAGTTGCGCCGGGCCAAACACCGCCGACCGGATTCCACCATTAGAGGGTGCAACTCCGGTGATCTTGCACTCCGGCGATCGTCGGGGCTTCGCGCGGTGGGAAAGCTACTCAGGTAGGTTCCTTAGACATAAATTAGACCTTCTGTGGAGTTACATGTAGATCCTAACGCGAGGATTGTGCTCACTGTAGTTGCACCATCCCTTACATCCGAGCTTGAGCTCCGGCCGCCGCCGACGTCTCCGGGCTCCGGCCATTCACCCAGGTAGGCTCTAAACTTTGTAATAAAGGTTTCCATCAAGTTAGTTTGGGCCAGAAACCTTGGTGTATTAAGTTGGTTCAACCATGGTTATTATTGAGAATAATTGGGTTTTGTTCCGGCCGCCGCCGCCTCTGGCCGCCGGCAGTGGGTCGGACCTGGCCCAGAGTTCCTCTGGGAAGTTTCTTTAACTCGTGCTCAACTCTGTTCAGGGTTAAACTTGGTTGATCCTCGGTTTGGTGCAACCCTAGCTTAGCTTCATTGAGGGTGTAGTTCCGGCGAACTTTCCGGCCATCCTCCAGCCGATATCAAGTGAGCATCACTGTCTTTGGTACTCAGTAAGTTCCATGCTCACAGTAGATCACAAATTAATCAAGTGTATAAATGTTTATAGCAAAGTGTATTTGGGCCCTAAGTAATTGTGGGCCAACTTTGTATGTGGGCCTCCTGTTGGCGCAAGCCCATAAGCACGAGCTTCGTCTCGTCGAAACGGACGCGATAGAATTTACAGTACTACTTTTGGATTCCCGGATTGCAAGAACGAGTCGAAACAAGTAATAATATAGTGTTTTATGCAAATTTAAGATGTACTATGGACCTAGATATAGTCGGGACACGCTGGCTGTCTTTGGACAGTGTTTTCATACCTACTGAGCGTTTTGTTAGAGTTCCTTGGGTTCTTGTTGAGCGGGAATAGGATCTCGTTCCGTAAAATAGCTTTAGTGTCCCGTGTTGGCGTTACGTTATTGTAGTGTCGTCGGGATGGGTATGTGTGAGTCTGTTACTGACTACAATTTTATTCAGGGCCCAGTTGTTCAGCACCAGCCTCCCAGTAGCCGAGCGGGAGTTCGGGGATCGGCCTACTTTCAGGTGGGTTATCTTCGGTCCGGGCTTTATCTTTTCGGCCCTCTGGTTGCTTTAGTCCAGTCGGACACCTGTTCTTGATTTAGTCCTGATGATTTTGCCTGTTCTTGATTTAGTCCTGATGATTTTGCCTGTTCTTGATTTAGTCCTGATGATTTTGCCTATTCTTGATTTAGCCCTGATGATTTTGCCTATATGCCATATATTCTTACATGATAGATATTGATCTCATTAGACATATCATGTATACCTGCTCGTCAGCTTCTATATCCCAGTACAGTAGATTTTCATGGTCTGATCATGCATGCTGATTTCTATCATATATGCCACTTGTTATACTGCATTTATATCCAGAGATACTTGCTTATATATTCAGATATGCATGACAGGCCCATGATTGATATATTCAGATAGTTCCTATATCCCAGTACAGTAGATTTTCATGGTCTGATCATACCTGGTGATTTCTATCATATCGGCCACTTGTTATACTGCATTTATATCCAGAGATATTTGCTTATATATTCAGATATGCATGATCGACCCATGATTGATATACAGACAGATAGTTGCTTCCCTGAGGGGATCTCGGCAGGGTTGCCGACTACCCGGTCATTAGACCGCGAGCTTGAGCATAGCATTATGATTGCCACGCACTGTTGTACTTCACGAACATTGCCGGGGTCGCACCCCGTGGATATTGTTCTTTACCGGTAAAGTGGTCTAGAGATGGGACCCGTGAGCCCGATTGCATCTGTGAGTGCCGGATTATTGTCAGCGGATGGGGTGCGGATCAGTGGTATTGCCTGAGGTTCTGTGAGACCAATAATGGCATATGATTGGATACTTGGGTTTCTATTTTTGACGCATCATTTTTAGCTTGCACTGTCATTTGTAGCTATTTACCATGTACCATCGCTGCTCAGTTTATGCTTGATTATTTCAGTTATATCACGATTTCCAGTATTACTTATCTGCAGTTCCTTTATGCTGGATTATTACAGTTATATCATGATTATCAACACTTATTGATTATCAGTAGATATTGTCTGCTTATTTCAGCTTATACATTGACTTATTGATTGTCAGTAGACATTATCTGCTTATTCCAGCTTTAGCCATTGATTATTGATTATCAGTAGACACTACCTGTTTATTTCAGCTTTACCCATCGATTATTACTATCCGCAGATTTTAGTGTCCAGTAGGTATGATTAGCTATTTCTCGGCTCGTCGTGCCCACTGGGATACATGTACAGTGTATCTCACACCCCCTGGGTGACCATTTTTCAGGTCGGTCGGGTGCTGGGATGTCGGGACGTTCGAGTGAGACCGTCACGATAGAGCTGTCCCCCTGATGATATATCTGTGATTGAGATCTCGATGATTAGTAGTTGATTATCATTTCATAGTATTTCAGCTTCTATTTGATTTAGATGTTTCAAACTGATGTCAGCATGTTTTATCTTGGATTATTCCTGTTGGTTAGTTGAGATATTTATTGCTCTCTGATTGATGATCGTTGTACTCGCCTAGCCGTGCATGTATAGGGGAGACTCTGTCCATTTGGATAGGGGATTTCCTATACGTGTGGCGGTCTGTTACGCCCAGTTTGCGAACTCTGCTTTACAAAAAAAAAAAAAAATTCAGACCTGATTTTTAAAACTCGGGGCGTGACAATTTGATATTTGAATTTTAAAATTAAAATTTGATATTTGAATTTTAAAATTAAAATTTAATATCTAAATTTAAAATTTAAAATTTAAAAAGTAAAAAATTTAAATTTAAATTTAAATTTAAATAAAATATTTAAATTTGAGTATAAAATCAGAATCAGATTTCAAAAAAATAAATTTTAAATGTTTCTAATTGTTGGGGCTAAAATGTGGCTTGCGTGCGATCGGCCCCTTCGGGTGACCCTCCAGAGGTGTCGAAGTGCGCCGCGTGCTAACAATCAAGCGATCGGACCGAGGAAGGATCCGTTTGGCCGGATTCTCCTCTTGTAACTTCTCACGACCATTCGACTGAGGACAGCTGAATCGGGTTTACGAAGGTAGATAGAGATCGCTGGTTTCGACTTAAATGAGTCGAACCGGTTTAAGATATAAATGTACGGCTGACAAAAATCACCAATAAAGACACGGCTAATTGGTCGGTTTACACTCTAAAGGCGAGAAAAGCAAATAAAGACACGCCTGAGCCGGTTTACACTCTAAATGTAAGAATAAAGACACGACCGAAAGGACCGATTTACACTTTATATTGATAAAAATAAGGGGATTCAAGTAGGGAAAAAGGGATGGAATGATTACAATTAAGTCTATTTCTAGAAAAGCAATAAAAAAGAAGAAAAAAGAGTTAAATTAACCTACTCCTAGATAAATGAAGAAGCTGTGGTGGTACCAGACTTACAAGGTTGCCGGACCCTGATCTCTTCGATAGTTTGGGTATTTATACAGTTTCCGAACCAAGGTTAATGGGTACCGATTTGAATTATCGGTGTGATTCGAGGTGGAATCATCTTGAAATCCTCAATGACTTTCTTTTGAGTCGATTATCCTCTTCAGGATAGCAATAGTTTCTCGTATAGATCCATCTCCTGATTGTTGCGCCGGAGCGTGATCTTCGGCGCTTTCCTGTGCCGGACGTCGCTTGCCGTTCAGGATTGGTTGCGGGATTTGCGCCCAAATCTCGCATTCTTTCCTTTTGAAGTCTTTCCTTCATAGGTTTGAATCCCTACACGCTGACTCCGATTCTCGTTTCTTCCGTCGATTGACCGAAGAGGTTTAGTGGACGCTGTGAGCCGAAGTTAGTCTGGGGTGACTCGTGACTTCTTTTGTCAGCAGATTCTTTTGTCGACTATTTTTTCTGTCGGTTGATACCCTCAGTCGATGGCGGGTGTAACGTGCTGTGCTTCTACGCGACTGAAATCGATCCAGATCAGGGCGCGGGTCCTTCTTCGGTTGACCCTTTTTTTCATCGACTGATGATTTTAGCTGATAGTGTACGCCACGTGTCGCTCTCTTGTGTGGCGGAAAATCTGGTCTAAACACTCATTTTAGACCGTAATAATGCCAGGAATCAATTTGTATGTCTTAATTTCAATTTTACCATTCAAAGCACTACAACAAAATTATGTTATAGCGCCATTTTTAAATATTTCTAAGATCTGAAAAAATGTCATTAGCAAAAATATCAATATTTATTATTAGTGTCGCCATATGTGCAGTCGTTGGGGAGTATAGCGACACATTATTATAATGTGTCCTAAAAATATGTTCCTATAACTTAATTTTTGATATAGATGGAGTATAGATTGGGCACTTATATAAAAGTATCACAAAAATATGTTCCTATAACTTAATTTTGAATATAGATAGAATATAGATAGGACACTTACACAAAAAATATTATAAAAATATGTCCCTATAATTTAATTTTGTTGTAGCGAAGCGTTCATTTATAGTCAAAGGTCCACTACATTTATTACAAAGATTAGCTCAATTTATATATATATATATATATATCACGAAGATATTCTCACTAAATTTAAAAGTGGCAAGTATTTTATTACATTAATTACTATTCTCATGCACCCAAAATGCCCTATAAAAATGAGGATAATGTCCTATAATGTGAACTAAATAACTAGAGTAAACAACACTAGGTATAAACTCTATTCTCCTACTAGTTTTAGTGCAAGGGAAAAAAAAGAAAATAAAAAATGGGTGGGGTTAGGGGTGGTGTGACTCAATCATGGTCTCTTGGGTTAGGATTAATGCTTTGTTTTTGTTTCCTTAGCCACCTTGATGTACTTGTTGAGTCAACCAGGTATGATGTTGGAGATAAGCAGGGTTGGAGTTTTAATGCCTCTGCTTGGCCCACTGGTAGATCATTCAAAGCAGGAGATGTGCTTGGTGAGTATATCATTTTTTTTTCTTTTTCTTAAATTAGAGTTTTAGTTTTCAAATTATGAGGTTCATTAGACTTTACTCCTCAAATTTTAATTTATTATATATAATTTTAGATTCAAATTTTTTAAATTATTATTATTTTTAAATTTTTATGGTGTAATTTAGTTGACTAAATAGTAACTTTATGATTGAGAATGTGAACAGAAATAATTTTGATATTATCAGCACAAAAAAAATCTGAATTATTGCTAGATACAATGTATATTATTTCACAATATCAAATTTAGCTATATTTAATGATATTTAAAAACATCTCAATATAATCTATTATTATATTTGAAAATTTAAAATGTCAGCAAATAAAAAGTTGACATATATATATTGACGCTTATACTAAACGTCAATAAAATATATTATAACACTCGAAAGCGTCAAAAAATTAAAAATAATAATAAAATTTATTATTTAATAAATTGATTTGATACAGTAGAGAATTCATATGACGTTTTTTGAATCGTCGGTATTTCTAAACGTCATCTAAAAAAAGTCATTATATTAAAAAAATAGAACAATATGTAAAGAGCAATAATATCTATACACCTCAAATACAGTGTATAATATACATTGCAATTATCTAAGAATAATTTTTTTTCATTAGTCGGATTAATATAACTAGAAAATTTTATTTCACTCTAAAATAAATAAAATATAAAATATACATTATATTTGAAATGTATAAATAATATTTTTTATTTATAAAGAATCAATAAATAGATGGTACAAAAATAATAGATATATTATGGTGTAGGTAATAATTTACTATCTAATAATAAATATTTATAAAAACTAAAGCAAACTCTTTAGGCCTTGTTTGGGAATCGAGATAAGGAGTGATAAGGGAATTATCCCTTCTCAAACAATATTCTGGTTGGGGTTGGCGGGGTTGGGGGCGGGGGAGGGTGGATAATCAACTAAGGGGTGGTTGGTGGAACAAGCTTGGGTTCCAATTTTATTCCACCCCGTTTTTTTTAAAATAATAATAATAATAATAAATTATAAGATATTTAAATTTATAAAATTTTAAATTTATTTTTTTTTATTTTTAAAATTTTAAAATTTTTAATTTTATTTTTTAATAAATTTAAAAATTTAATTCTTTTAATTTTTTTAAAAAATTTATTAATTTATACAAATTTTTTTTATAAAATATTTTTAAATTATAAAAATTTTAAAATTAAAATTTTTTGCTTCTACTTTTTGTAATTTTTTAAGACAAATAAAATTAAAATTTTTTTTATTTATTAATTTTTAATTTTAGAGAATTTTAAAATTTTATAGTTTTTAAAATTTTTAACTTTAATTTTTAATAAATTTAAAAATTTATAAAATTTTATAATTTATTAAATTTAAAATTTATACAAATTTTTAAATTTTTAACTTTAATTTTTAATAAATTTATACCAAATTTTTAAAATTTTTAAATTTATACTTATTTTTATATACAAAATTTTGAATTTTTTAAAAATTTATAAATTTTCAAAAAGCAAAAATTTTTTAATAAATTTTTTTATATATAAGTAAAATATAAATTTTAATAAATATTTTAAATTAAATATTTAAAATCATATTAGTAAAATTTTTATCTTAAATTAAAATTTTAATCCACTTTATTCTTCTTATTCCTCTTTAATTTACTAAAAATTATTGTTTTTATTTCAGTACAACTCTTATACTCAACCAAATACAAAATTACTTTAATTTTTATTTGTACCTCAACTTAGATTTACCCAAAAAATAAAGTGCAACATGTCCGAAAGTTTGGAAACTAGTGGTTATATTTTATATTTTATTTGTCTTTTCTTTCCATCATGTGATATTGTCATTGGGACATGCATGATTGTTTATTTAAATATGAGCAATGCTACATGTACACCCCGAAGGGGTGTATATTATACACCTCCACCATTTTAATGGTGACGATATCTTTTACGGGTCACATCGATTGACCCATCATCACACCCCACCCATTGGATGGGTGGGGTGTGTGATATACACCCCGAAATGGGTGTACAAGTATCATTTCCCTTTAAATATTATAAATAATAATATATTTGTATGTATACATACCCATTCATAAGCTATAAAATAATTTTAATATAAAAATATTTTCTAGACCAAATTTAAAAAATATATATCTAAAGCGTTAGAATTTTAAAAAATTTTGATATTTTAAAGGTTAGAATATATTTAATCAAAGCTAGGCATTAGTATCGATACATATATGACGATTTTTTATTTATAGATGTTTTAACCGACGTTTCTAAATATAACGCTAGAGTATATTAAAATATTTTTGAAGTTTTCTTAAATATTTTAACTTTTTTTAAAAAAACTCATTTTTTATAGTGATATATTGACTTTTAAGCTTATTTGTAGGAATCTTTCTTGACTTTTTTTAAGCCACATGTCATTTCTCCTCCCCTATTAAAAACTATATTAATTATCTTTCATGTATTTTATCATTGTTTTAAAAAGCCAATTTGCATAAAATTTTTTTTATTAGTTTTAGATATCGGTAAAAACGTGTTTTATTTTTCATTTTTGTATTTTTATTTTGAATTTTTAAAAAATTGATCAAAATATTTTTATTTTTATTTTTATTTTTATTTTTTCCGCTCGAGACTCTTTTCCTTCGAGAGTCCGTCGTCTAGCTCCCACTCCCGGCCCCACACAACGTCTAAGTCGTAACTGTCATGGATCTCATCGAGAAGCACCGTCCATCGACGTTGTGCTCATGCCCACGCCCACACATATATGATCGCCGACACATATATGATAGGCACAACGTCACGAGCGCACAATGATAGAGAATAGAAAAGAAAATTAAAAAAAAAAATAAATAAATCAGTATAAGCCATATATATATATATATATATATATATATATATATATATATATATATATATATATATTATAAATAAAAATTAAAATTAAGAAGAAAAAATTAAAATTTGATACTTAAGTTGAACTTACAAATAATAACAAATAATAATTTCACTCACAAAAACTATAAATTAAACTGCTAGTGGCGGAGAAGATAGCGAGCAGCGAGCGGCGCGGCGATTGTAATTTTGTATTCTGATCAGTTTTTTAATTAATTTTTTAAAAATTTGAATCAAATATACAAAAATATTTTAAAAAATAATCAATTTTTATCAATTCGCCCACATTAATCATTTTTTTATCATCATTTTAAAAAGATAAAATAATTTAAAATAATTTAAAATAATTAATGAATTAAATTATAAAATTTCGTGGCGAATCCACCTTAGTTTCAGTGTGGTCTATTGACCCGCTGTGTACACGAAAGAAGGCCTCCTCGTTTTTGGGGGAGGTTGACCCCAACTGGGGTAAATAAAAAAACGAAAATTCTAACACTGCTTTTGGTTCGGATACAAAAAAGAATATATATATATATATATATATATATATATATATATATATATATATATATATATATATATATATATATTTTTTTTTTTTTTGTATCCAAGCACTATTGGAATGGAGGGAATACTTAACTAAAAATAAGAGTATTTTCGTCATTTAACACAAAAATCAACTCTTTATTCCTTTTATTTTTCAATCATTTTTAAACACTATTTTTTTTTATACTTGGTACTAAACTAAAACCCAACTAAACACAAATTTACAATAGTTTCAGCTTGTTCCAAAAATTATACTTATTCCTGGTAGTGCTAATTTTCTCTTATATCCCAACCAAACGAAGCCCTAAGCCCAAATGGGGTGTCCATCTTATACCTCATTCATCTAAGGATGAGGTAAATTTTGCTGATCACTTCGAAATAACCGATGGATAAACTCTCATCTTTGAATGGGATGGGTGTATGATATACACCCCAAATAAAATGTATATGTAGCACCTCCCTAAGAATAATAATAATAAAATTAATTGCATACGAATTTCTAAAAATATATCAAATATTAAATATATTTCTATAAAATTTAATTGTTTATATTTATTCTTTTAAAAATTTTAACTTATTTATATATATATATATATCCCTCTGGTTTATTACCGTTTATTTTTTAACAGAATATAGATAAAATGTCTATTTTACCCTTATAAATATATTTCTCTAAAAATTATGATTATAATATAAAAAGAATAAAAAAATAAATTTACTTTTTTTTTTCCTAACCAAAATTAAATATTTTATTTATAATTAACTAGATTTTTCTAAAAGAGATAGACGGTAGAGATATATATGAATAACGTTGAATTTTTAAAAGGATAAAGATGAAAAGTTTAATTTTATAGAAAACTATTTGCTATTCGATATATTTTCAAGGACCTATATGTAATTAACCCATAATAATAATAAAACAAAGTAGCCTATGTGATAGTAGACATGCAAACTCATTTTCTTTCTTTGGCTGTGTTTGGTTCAAATATAAGATAAAAGTATTTATTTCAAAAATAAGTATATGTTCAGAAGCAGATATAAATTCAAAAACAAATAGAAACAGACCAATTTTATGTTTGAATGAAAATTAATTTATTTTTGAAATGAAAAAAAAATAATGTTTGAATAGTTAAATTAAAATAATAAGAATAAAAATAATTATAATTTTAAAATAATAATTTTTTATTTAATTAATTAATATAAAATATTAATTAAGTAATAATTTAACTTAATTAATTAACTATTGCATATTACCATAAATATTAATTGATTAAATAATTAACAATATTAAGTATTGTTAATAAATAATTTAATTAATTACAAATAATTTAATAAATTAATAAATTAATTATTTAATTATCTAATAGTTAGATAGTTAGTTAATAAAATAATTAAATTAGTCAAAATATTAAATTAATTAAAAAATTAATATAATAATTAAAATTATATTTATTTTAATTAAGCTTATTTTTTAGTGGGAATAAATTTGTTCTAGAAAAAAGACTGAACAGTAGTTTTAGTCTTATACCAGCTTATTTCAAAAAATAAGAACTATTATTTTTATTCATAATCAAACACTTCTAGGAACAAGACCGGAATAAGACCTTATTCCTGGTCTTGTTTCCCAACCAAACCAAATGTTGCCTCAGAGAAGCAACAATAGCATCATTACAAAAAAAAAAAAAATAACAAAAAAAAAAAAACAAGGAAAAAGGGAAAGAGAAATTCTAACTTATTTTCCACCTATTTTTTTGCTTTTTTTTTCAAAACATTCTTTTCTAATTAATATATTATTAAAATTCCAAAGGCCAAATTCAATCCTAGATACTCATTAAATCTCTCTCCATCTAATTTTTTTAATTGGGTTGAAAAGGATTAAGATATGTGTTTTGGCTTTTATATATTTACTTTTTATTAATTATGAATTTATTTATTTTTCTTTGTAAATTGTAATTATTTTAAGATGCTATATTACATTAAAAATATAATTAGTTCATTAATTTTTTATTTTTTTTTATAATTTTTTTTAGATCGGTCATCAGCAAAATGAGTTGGTATATCACATGCTCCATATTTCAATTTCTATCTAATTTCCAACTCAAAAAATAGATAACAAATTAGATGAGAGATTTCTTTTGTATAGTTCGATAAAACCATCAAAATTGGTAGTTTAGGTTATTAAATAATTTTATTCAATTTGTATAATTTTACTACATTAGTTAATTGCAACTAACTTCGTCTGCCAATTTATTTTTAAAAATTTTTACAATTGAATTTAATAATTATTTTAAATTTTTAGGCTTATTTGATATAACCCCAGATCCAAAGTCTAAAGTCCAAAGTCCGTGTAAAATCTACACTTCCTTCAGCGATAACAACTATTCTAGTTCAACCACATTTAAGTATAAAATACGGAACTAGTGTAAAAGGGATAAGAGATTTTGTGTTTGGCATGAGAATGAGGAATAAGAGGAATAAAGAGTTTTAATTAGGATAAATTACCTTTTTATCCTTAAACTTTATTATGTAATAATGATGTGAGAAATAGTGTCTCGGTAGACGTGGGAGGGTATTTAAGAAAAATATAAGAGGGTGGTTGGAAAGAGTGAGAACAGTAATTCTCACTTATTCTAGTTGTGCCGGAACAAGCTATACCAATTGATTCCTAGTGCGTTTGGAAAAATAAGAGGGATATCCCTCCTATTCCCAGTTCTATACCGAATCCAAACGGGTTAGCCTTTTAAGCCTAACTACCATTCAAAATACTATAGTTGGATTAAGAAATTTTAATATCAATATATTATATATATATAATTAATTCAAATCTTAAGGTGTTATATTTTTTCCTTCTAAGCCGTGAAGTTCTTATCAGGCTCCAACACATTCACAAACACTATGTCTCAGCAGAGATTTATATCATATTTTCAGTTGGTGATTGGCTTTGAAATCAACTGTGATTTTCGGTTGGTAATTGATTTTGATACCAACTGCGAGGATCAATTAATTTTCCGGTGGGCCATCTATAATAGAATTAACTTTTTAAACATAACCATCGCCCAAAATATTATATCCGGATTTAAAAAATTTAGTCGTATTATATCTTATCTATAGAACTGATTCAAATCCGAGAGTTGGGTCGATTATATATTCTTAAATAGAATATAAAGCGAGATCAATTGCAAATATCATAGTTTCATTTAGGCTAAATTATAGAAAACCTCCCTATAATATACCGCTTTTTCACTTTGCCCCAATGTCTTTAAAAAGCCTACATTTTGCCCCCTCGTAATTACGTAATTATTTTTAGGGGGCAACGGGAATAACAGAATAGGCAAAATAACGATAATGCCCTCCTTATCCCTGTGCTTATTCCTGTGCTCCCCTCTGACTCCCCTCCGACTCCACTGCCGCCCCCGCCCCCACCCCGACCCCCGCCGAGAAGCTCTCCTCCTCCTCCCCACCCTGTTGTCGTCGTTTCCCCCGCCGTCGGAGAGGTCCGGGGTGCCCAGGGAGCCGCGTCCCCGCGCGGACGCGTGAAGCGCGGCGCCCCCAGGGACAGGTCAACGCGCGGCGACCTATGGGGGCCCGCCACGTGGCGGCCCCCCTCACCCCGCGCTGAGGCCTGGGGCGTGCGCGGTCGCAAGCCGACGGGCGCAGGGAGGAGAGGCAGGGGCGGGATGGGCAGCAGAGAGTGGGGCACGCCCGCATTGCGCCCCGCAACGCGGGCGCACGGGCTGCAGCGCGCAGCGGGGCGCTCTGCGGGCGCGCGCAGCACGCGCGCGCGGCCCGCGCGCGCGTGCTGCGCGCAGTGGTGCGGCGAGTGGGGCGCCGCCACTTGGCGCCCCACCAGCCTCGGGCCGCGCCTGACCTGGAGCGCCGTCGCAGGGGAGGGCCCGGGCGCCGACTGTGCCGACGATCGCCGAGGGCTCCCGACAACGGCGGCGGCGGGATCCCTCACCGAGCGACGCAGCTCGGCCTCGGAGCGATCGGGAGAAGAAGAGGTTGAAGGGTATTTTCAGTATATTACCTAAAAAATTAACGGCTCACTAACGGAATGCTGACGGCGGGGGTGTAAATGCACAATTCTATAATTACGAGGGGGCAAAATGTAAATTTTTTAAAAACAGGGGGTTAAGTGAAAAAGCGATATATTATGGTGGGAGGTTTCTGTAATTTAGCCTTTCATTTAAAATTCTTCAGTTTTAAACATATTGTTACATCGACGTATGATCGATCCCTCCATATATATATATATATATATATATATATATATATATATATATATATATATATATATATATATATATATATATATCTTGCAGTTTTCAAATACTCACCGTCGGTCCACAACGTCGTCGTCGACGAGGTCAACCACTACAACAACTGCATAACAGAGCCGGCTTCGAAGCTCTACAACTCCGGCAACGACAGCATAACTTTATCTAAGGGTGATAACTACTTCATCTGCGGCGTCCCTCCTCACTGCAAGATCATGAACATGAAGATGGCAGTTCATGCAGCTTAATGATCAATGGATGAAAAATAAAGCTTTTACTATTATTATGTTGATAACTATATGGTTGTAATAGTAGGGAGGATATGATCGATTGTGATTGTAAGTGTTATGTTTGATTTGTTGTGGTTGGAGAAATTAATGCATGATGCATTTATAACTTTATGGCCAGTTAATGGATATCTTCTATTATGTGGGGTAAATGTACTTTGCGCATCTTTAGTTTTATTTAAAATTAAATGCATCAGAACCATTAAACTTTTGCATGCATGTTTGCAATATAAACTTTCATATTTTAACAACTATTTTATTAATCTTATAAGGCTTCAAAATATAAAAAAATCTTTTTTTTTTTCTTTCAATTTTGATACTTAAGCATGATAATTAAAACATAGGTTAAACTGAACTTTATTTTTTTACACTTTTTTTTACACATTAGAATACAATTATTGTCCTCTTTTTTTTTTTCTTTTTTTTTTTTTTTTCTGTGTCAAAGCGTATGTATGATCAAAATGATTGCATAATTAATAACTCCACGGATTGAGGCCCTATGCAGCAGACTCTATTTTACATTTTATTACCATGTGAGAGAAATAAATTTAGTTAGTTAATTTACGAATTATTTATGAATTATTAAAAATTCGAATAAAACAGTATGTATATAATTTTTGACAAAAATTTGAAATAAAACGTGATTTTTGGATTAAATTCATTACTCGCGAATAATTCACGTTTGCCAAACTATTCAGCCAAAAAAATATGAATAATTTTTGAATAAAATCTTAGTTAGCGAATTATTTATGAATTACTCCCGAATTATTGAGAATCCAGACAAAACAGTCCGTATGCACTATTAGGGGTGACAATCCAGTTCGCTGTTCACGAGCGAACTCGTGTTCGGCTCGAAATGAGCTCGAGATCGAATCGCTCGTTTAGTAAACGAGCCAAACACGAGCCGAATTTTTCACCTCGTTTAATAAACGAGCCGAACACGAGCTGAGGTCAGCTCGCTCGTGTTCGGCTCGATAACAACTCGAATATATATATATATATATATATATATATATATATATATATATATATATATATATATATAAATTTTCCTATTTAAATTTAAAGCTATCAACTTTTTGTAAATTTTAATTATTAGATTAAAATTTTAATTTTTTAATTTTCTTTCAACTATACATCTAATAGTAGGAATGAAAATCAAACTTGTTGTTCGCGAGCCAGCTCGTGTTCGGCTCGTTAATAAACGAGCCAAATTTTTCAGCTCGATATTTAAACGAGCCAATTCGTGTTCGGCTCGTTTATTAAACGAGTCGAACACGAGCCGACCCCAGCTCGCTCGTGTTCGGCTCGTTGACACCCCTATGCACTATATAGAATGAGGATTTTATATTGTATTTAATTTTCAGTTATACTATTTATATATATATATATATATATATATATATATATATATATATATATATATATATATATATATATATATATATATATATATATATATATATATATATATATATATATATATATATATATATATATGTGAAACACTACAGGAAAAGCGGCCTTTGGCGACGCTTTTTGAGTCACATAACGACGCTTTAATGCGTCGTCAATGTGGTCGCCGACGCTTTAGAAAGCGTCGGGAAGTGGATCGGTAAGTGCAGTGACGAGAGAAATATGGCGACGCTTACAAAAGCGTCGGTAAATATGCCGTCGCGTTATTCCCGACGCACGAAAGCGTCGTTATTTTCGTCGGTAATAGCAATGCCTATTTTCCTTTTTCCCGACGCACGAAAGCGTCGTTATTTTGGTTGGTAATAGAAATTATTGTCGACGCATTAAAGCATCGGCAAATGATCGTCGATTTACGACGCTATTTAGCGTCGCCTATTTTCCTTTTTCCCGACGCATGAAAGCGTCGTTTTCATGCGTCGCTTTCGATGATCATTTGCCGACGCTAAAGCGTCGTCATTTTGGTCGGTAATAGAAATGTATTGTCGACGCATTAAAGCGTCGGCAAATGTATATATATATATATATATATATATATATATATATATATATATATATATATATATATATATATATATATATATATATATATATATATATATATATATAAAATTTACAATACAATTTGCAATACAAACAAAAATGTATAGATCAAACAAAAATTTGCAATACAAACAAAAATTCAAGTAAGAACTAAAATCTATTTCTCATACACATTTATAATCAAAGAACTAATCACAATGACAACAACATAAATAAATAATCAAAATATAAATTTTATTCCAAATGTATTTTGTTACTAAGTCAAAACAGTAACAATCTATTTGCATATAAAGTTAGTTCCAAAAGTATGATATTTTTAAATTTTATAAAATTAAAACTAACAAAAAGTCAAAGTCATCTAAATCATCTATAGTAATGTGATTCTCTTGTCCCAATTTCGAACTTTGTATATTTTATGTTTTAATAAGAACTATCTTAATATCTTATTTACTAAATTGTTTATGTATGGTAGTGTATAATGTGATTTATTATTATTTTCTTTACTTAATTTACTTTATTTTATAATTTTTTATTTTTATATTTTTGAGAATTATATCTATTTATGCTACTGGTATAAATTTAGAGAAAAAAAATTAATTTAATGGCTAAGTTTTTATCATGAATTTTTAATTAATGAACGTATAATTTTCGTATAAATTACGTATCCGAATAATTAGTAAATCTGTTTTTAGACGTATTTTTTAAACAAATTTAAAAATTAGGATACGAATTTTATTCATATTTTACCTGCACCGAATTTTTGCAGAATCCCAATTAACAAACTATCGTATATATAGCAATGTAATATATATAGCAGTGTAACGCTGTTTGGCCAAAATTCTAAAAAAGTGATTTATACATAATTAATTTTGGCTAAAAATAATTTTTCCTAAAGTGGTTTTGTAAAACTGTTTGAATTTTTTTTTACTATTTACAAATAATAAATTTTTTATTAAATTTTATTTTAAAATAATTTAAAATTTGAATCTAAATTTAAATTTAAAGTTTAAATTTTAAATTTGCAAAAAAATTTTAAAATTTGTAAAAAAAATTAAATTTTGATATTTTAATTTTAAATATAAATTTGAAATTTAAAAATTCTAAAATCAAAATTAAAATTATTAATTTAAAATTTAAAATTTTAAAATTAATATTTAAAAATTTAAAATTTTAAATTAAAATTCAAAATTAATATTTAAAAATTTAAAATTTGAAATTTACAATTTGAAAATTAAAACTTATAACTTTAAATTAAAAATTTTAATCCTATAAATTTGAAATTTGAAATTTTATCCTAAATTTAAAATTTTGAATTTTGAAATTTATAATTTGAGATAGGAAATTTAAAATTTAAATTTTGAAATATAAAATTTGATATTTGAAATTTGAAATTTGAAATATTAAATTCTAAATTTTATACCTAAATTTAAAATTTAAAATTTTAAAATTTAAAATTTAAATGCTTAAATTTTGAATTTTAAAATTTAAGTTTAAATTTGAAATTTAAAAATTCAAATATAAAATATAAAATATAAAATTTAAAATTTAAAATTTAAAATTTTAAAATAAAATTTGAATTTAAATTTATATTTTGAGTCTAAAATCAAAATTAAAAATTAAAATGTGTGTTGAAAATAAGAATTAGTTTTCAAGAAGTTGATTTTAATTGTTTCTGATTTTGGTGCTCCAAAATTAAATAATTGATTGTAAAATCAAAACATGATAACTAAGTTGCTAAGTAATCTATTTAGTCAAATTATAAATTTTCAAATTTTAAGTTTTATTTTAGATTTTAAATTTTAAAATTTAAAATTTAAATTTTGATATTTGAATTTTAAAATTAAAATTTGATTTTTTAATTTTAAAATTAAAATTTAATATCTAAATTTTAAATTTTAAATTTAAAAAGTAAAAAAATTAAATTTAAATTTAAATTTAAATAAAATATTTAAATTTGAGTATAAAATCAGAATCAGATTTCAAAAAAATAAATTTTAAATGTTTCTAATTGTTGGGGCCAAAATGTGGCTTGCATGCGATCGGCCCCTTCGGGTGACCCTCTAGAGGTGTCGAAGTGCGCTGTGTGCTAACAATCATGCGATCGGACCGAGAAAGGATCCGTTCGGCCAGATTCTCCTCTCGTAACTTCTCACGACCATTCGACTGAGGACAGCCGAATCGAGTTTACGGAGGTAGATAGAGATCGCTGGTTTCGACTTAAATGAGTCGAACCGGTTTAAGAGATAAATTTACGGGTGACAAAAATCACCAATAAAGACACGTCTGATTGGTCGGTTTACACTCTAAAGACGAGAAAAGCAAATAAAGACACGACTGAGCCGGTTTACACTCTAAATGTAAGAATAAAGACACGACCGAAAGGACCGATTTACATTTTATATTGATAAAAATAAGGGAATTCAAGTGGGGAAAAAGGGATAGAAGGATTACAATTAAGTCTATTTCTAGAAAAGCAATAAAAAAGAAGAAAAAAAGAGTTAAATTAACCTACTCCTAGATAAATGAAGAAGCTGGGGTGGTACCGGACTTACGAGGTTGCCGCCTGATCTCTTCGATGGTTTGGGTATTTATACAGTTTCCGAACCAAGGTTAGTGGGTACCGATTTGAATTATCGGTGTGAATCGAGGTGGAATCATCTTGAAATCCTCACCGACTTTCTTTTGAGTCGATTATCCTCTTCAGGATAGCAACAGTTTCTCGTATAGGTCCATCTCCTGATTGTTGCACCGGAGCGTGATCTTTGGCGCTTTCCTGTGCTGGACGTCGCTTGCCGTTCAGGATTGGTTGCGGGATTTGCGCCCAAATCTCGCATTATTTTCTTTTGAGGTCTTTCCTTCATAGGTTTGAATCCCGACACGCTGACTCCGATTCCTGTTTCTTCCGTCGATTGACCGAAGAGGTTTAGTGGATGCAGCCGAAGTTAGTCTTGGGTGACTCGTGACTTCTTTTGTCAGCAGATTCTTTTGTCGACTATTTTTTCTGTCGGCTGATACCCTCAGTCGATGGCGGGTGTAACGTGCTGTGCTTCTACGCGACTGAAATCGATCCATATCAGGGCGCGAGTCCTTCTTCGGTTGACCATTTCTTTCATCGACCGATGATTTTAGCCGATAGTGTACGCCACGTGTCGCTCTCTTGTGTGGCGGAAAATCTGATATAAACACTAATTTTAGACTTTAAAAATTAAAAAATTATTTTTAAAAATCAACTATGAAAATGATATTTCGAAACACCTTATTGAATCAAAAATTATTTTTTAAAATTCAAAATTACCTTTTCAGTTAGTTTTGTACTCAAAATTTCTAATTGGACAAAAAAAAAAGAAAAAAAAAAAAAGAAAAAAAAAAAGAAAACATTAACCTGTTATGCTTTTCACTCTCTCTCCTTTCCGTCCCTCTCTTCTCTATCTTTCCCTAGTCTCTGCAATCTCTCAATTTGTTCTGTCTTTCCTCTCTCTTTTTCCTCCCCAATTTCGCCGATCCGATCCAACCATCATCCTCATCGCCGACCAAACCTCAGATTAGAGATCATCATCGGCGGCTGCGGTTCGTCCGTGCCAGGGGCGGAGGAAGGGCAGCAATGGAGGCGGAAGGGGCGGCGGCGGCGGCGGCGGCGAGGAACGCGAAGGAGTCGCTGGAGCTTGCGTTCCAGATGTCGGAGATATTAGGGGCGGGGCTCGACCGCCACACCCTCTCCCTCCTCATCGCCCTCTGCGACCGCGGCCTCAACCCCGAAGCCCTCGCCACTCTCGTCCGCGAGCTCTCCCCTCCTCCCTCCTCCTCCTCCTCCTCCTCCTCCTCCTCCTCCGCCGCCGCTGCCGGAAAATTGGCCCTTCCCCATCCCTAAGGTCGGATCCATCATCGTCGCTTTCTTATTTTTCCTAAACCCTAAGTTTGCATAATTCAGTATTTTGTGTTAGAATTTATTTTATTGTAATTTAAAATTTAATTTTGGCCTATGATGACCTTCTGAGTGAACTAATATCAATGGGCTGGGCTTTATCTGGAAACCAAGGATTTAAGTGCCGTGGCACGGGTCGTGGCGAAAATTTGCCGGCACGGTGCGTGCCGAACCGTGTCGATTAGTGCCGGTTATAAAAAATACATGCCTGTCGAAACATAATGGCATGAAATATTTATTTTTTTTAGCAACAAACTTTTTTAATTACTTATTATGTATCTTTATCAAATATTTTAAATTTTATTGAGAAAATTATTTAGTAAATTTTAAAAAAAGGAGTTTTGAACTGTGCCAAATGGCACGGAGATGTATCGTACCGGTATTTTGTTGGCACGGTGGATACGGTTCGTGCCGATGGATACTTAAATCCTTGCTGGAAACCTAAAATATTGCTTACCATATGTGATTGTTTAGTCACACATTGAAAACTAATCACATATAAATTGTTAAAACTTGCAACACGATATTTCGTAGATGTGTAGAGCTCTTATTGACACTTTTTATCAATGCTTTACATCATGTATTAATCACATGATGCACATATTGGGGCGTTTAAAATATTATTTAGTTGATATTTCCTGATAAATCATGTTCTGATTGAGAACTAAAGATTATGAATTGTTCAGATACTATTGCCGGATAGGATTTAGATTTGCTTATTCTATATATCAGGAATTTTACAATTCGTGTTAACGTAAAAAAAAATAAGCTCGTAGGTGGTAAATCCTTGATTACAAAGCTAGATAAAACATAATGAAACGACTTCCATATCAAATGAAGCATAAGCACCACAGTAGCTTCCAAAGAAGCAGCTTGTAGGAGTTGTCGCCATACAGCAGAGTCACCTAAACAACTTCCATAATGACACCTACAGATATCCATAACCTTTATTACCTGCTTGCTGCGGAGATAGAGGGGGTACAATACGATCTAGGTGATCATGGACCGTTTGATGAAATATGCCCACTTCTTACCGGTTCACATGACTTAGACGGGGGACAAGCTGGAGCAGCTCTATATCGACGAGATTGTGAGGCTTCATGGGGTGCCGCTGTCGATCATATCCGACAGGAACACTCACCTCGTATTGCAATCCTGGAAGAGTCTTCTCAATGTCTTCAGCTTTCGGCTCCGAAACCTGAACCTACAAAGGCTCCAACTTGAGTTTTTGTTTAATTCTTTGATCGTGGATCATGCTCTAGTGCAGTGTATGACTTGAATGCAATCTCCTTAGGTCCGGACGAGGATTGTGGAGCCACACACGAGTCGTAGACCTTGGGATGCATGTTTCACGTTGGTATACTCTCGGTCTTAGCATTATCCTGGCTTGCCTAAACTATCCTAATCCTTTTTTACTTGATATGAGCTATGTGTGGTCCTATTGTGGTTGTTCCTCGAGTTTTTGCATGCCCACATATTGATAGCCTGCTTATTTACTATTATTTCTCACTTATACCTTCGCATTGTCCCTTTATTTGTAGGGTTACTGTAGAAGCTTGCTACTTGGACATAATCGATCCAAATAGGACATTGTGAGCCATGTAGTAACAGTATATTTCAGGTTAGCCTTGAACTGCTGCTTGAGTTGATGCGGAACTCTGGTATGGTCGCTATAGACAGCTACTACCACATTGATTATAAGCATAATAATTCGACGAGAAATGCTTCGGTTGTTTGGCCGCCATTGAGATAGGGTGAGGTCTTCTAGAAGAGTCGTCGCGATTTGACTCGTTAGCCCCGGACTCTTCCTAGTCAGGGTATTTGAGCATGAGCCGCCTGGGTCTCTTCCTGGACAGTGTTTGACATTAGCTCGGGTCTCTTTCTAGATAGGGCATGCTTTCTAGATTGGGCATTAAGTATGAGCTGCCTGGGACTCCTAGTCAGGGCAAGTAATTGGGCCAGGTTGATGACATCTTGCATTAATTAATGCATAAGTAGAACATCAAATACCTATTCGTTTGGGAAATATTTTTTTTATGTTTGCTAGGCAGGATGGAGCGTGATGTAGAGTGAGGATGTGCGCTAGATAGTTTCATCTAGATAGCTTCACATTTTGTATTTTTGGATGTTTATCATTAGATTATTTTTGGAAAAGAAAATTATTAAGTTGGATTTCTTGATGTATTGTAAACTAGAGCCATTTTGTAAACACTTAATTGTTGTTTGAAAATATTGGATCCTTGTTTTGATTTAGCGCTTAGTTGTAGCTTCATCCCTTATGGTCTTTATAGGTGCTTTGTTTTCCGACGCTGTGTACGTATAGGAGAAATTCTGTCCATGTGGCGGGTATGTCGCGTCCTAGCATATTGTTAGGGACTTCTCAGTTTTCTCCTTTACAATCTCCCAAACATCAAAGAAGATTGTTGTCGGAGGTTTTGCTAGTCTTCTAGAAGCATCTCTATGGGTATCAAGACTGTGAATGCGGAAGCGGAGTCAAGTGCCTCTTAGGGTTTCTTGGAGATGTAATACATAGAGTCCCTGTGAGGATTTGGTTAGTTTTGTAATTAAATCTTAATTGGATTAGGATTAATATTTAAATCTGTTAGAGATAAATTAATTTAGATTTAAATATTAATTGGTGTATAATCCTAATTTAAGTAGATTTGAATTTATCTTGGGCGGAGTTTATATATATCTCTAATGTAGAGATATACGTATGATCTTGAGGATGATCGTACGATACAAAAAGAAAGAAAAGAGAGAAGTCTTCTAGGTTTATAGAAGACGAGAGAAGGGTGAGAGAGATTCAAGAGGAGGGTTCGGATTGAAGCTACTCTATTGCAGAAGAAAAGAGTAGTCGGTGTAATTCTTTTCGTGGTTAATGAATCATATTTCATCCGCATATTTTCTGTTTTAGTTTTTCTTCTCTTTGTGACTGTATTGGTTCCAGTTTTGTTGAGAGGACGGGTTTATGGTAAAAACCTGATTTGACGTTTCCGCTGCGGAATCCCAACTCTAGGCGGTACCGGAGCGGATTGCGATATCGAAACGGGTTGCGGATTCACAGAATCTGGTACCGGGGCGAGTACCGGATTTTTCCAACAATTGGTATCGGAGCCAAAGGTTATTGATCTTCGGAAAGATCGACGGAGATGGCCACGAGGTTCGAAATCGAGAAGTTCGACGGTAAGAACAATTTCGGCTTGTGGCAAATTAAAGTTCGAGCCGTTTTGGTACAACAGGATTTGGACCAAACGTTGAACGGGAAAGAGGCAAAGCCGGCGGAGATTACGGATGTGGCATGAGAGAAGATGGAGCGGAAAGCGTTGAGTACGCTTCATCTATTATTAGCAGATGATGTTCTTTACAACATAGCCAACGAGTCGACACCGGCGAAGTTGTGGAAGAAATTGGAAGATCTGTACATGACCAAGTCCTTAACGAATAGATTGTATCTGAAGCAGTGATTGTTCACACTGCGGATGCAAGAAGCGGCTAGCCTACATGAGCATCTGAACGAGTTCAACAAGGTGTACCCAGTTGACCAGTATCGGAGTCAAACTGGATGATGAAGATAAGACGCTTATTTTACTTTTTTCGTTACCGGTGACATATGAGCATCTTGTCACCACGTTGCTTTATGGTAAGGAGATCATAAGCGCGGAGGCGGTCACGGCGGCGTTTCTCTCGAATGAGATGCGAAAGATGACTCAGGAGTCCGGCATGTAGAGTCATGACACAGCTTTGATAGTAAAAGCGAAGAAGGATGTAAAAACATTGGCGACCGGAAGTAGACAAAAGAAGCCGTTATCCGAGGTCGAGTGCTTCTATTGTCACAAGAGAGGTCACATTAAGCGCAACTGTCATAAGCTTAAGGATGACTTGAATAAGTTAAAGCGGCAGAAGGGAAAAAATGTCGCGGATCAGGACAATCAGACGTCAGCGATGGCGCAGGCGGCATAATCGGAGATGATCGATTTTGATGTGCTATATGCGGCGACCGGTGATACTAAAATTTCGGATGATGTATGGGTGCTCGATTCGACATGTTCCTTTTACGTCTGTCCGGAAAAAGAGTCTTTTGCTAAAAGGCGGAAAAGTCTTATAGGGAACGGGACGGCGTGAAAAGTTTTAGGAGTCGGCACGGTGAAGATCCGGATGCACGATGGGGTCGTGAGAACGCTGACAGGTGTACGACACGTTCCTGGTTTGAAGTGGAATTTGATCTCGTTAGGTGAGTTGGACTCGAAAAGTTGCAAAATTTCAGCTTCAGGTGGAGCTTTGAGGGTGCAAAAACGAGATCGGATCGTGTGCGTGGCGAACAAGCGCGGGAACTTGTATGTTCTGAACGGGAGAACAATCAGAACCAAAGCAAAAGCAATTTGGGTTCCAAAAGTTTGCGGAGGCGTAATTGCTCAAGATGGAGCGGAGGATGTGGCAACATCGAGTCGCGGAGACAAGCTCAAGGTGGAGCTTGCGTGGTGAGCTCGACGTAGCAGTTAAAGATTACAAATCAAACCAAGGTGGAGATTGTTAGGATTTGGTTAGTTTTGTAATTAAATCTTAATTAGATTAGGATTAATATTTAAATCTGTTAGAGATAAATTAATTTAGATTTAAATATTAATTGGAGTATAATCCTAATTTAAGTAGATTTCGATTTATCTTGGGCGGAGTTTATATATATCTCTAATGTAGAGATATACGTATGATCTTGAGGATGATCGTGCGATACAAAAAGAGAGAAAAGAGAGAAGTCTTCTAGGTTTATAGAAGACGAGAGAAGGGTGAGAGAGATTTAAGAGGAGGGCTCCGATTGAAGCTACTCCATTGCAGAAGAAAAGAGCAGTCTGTGTAATTCTTTTCTTGGTTAATGAATCTTATTTCATCCGCATATTTTCAGTTTTGGTTTTTCTTCTCTTTGTGGCTGTATTGGTTCCAGTTTTGTTGAGAGGACGGGTTTATGGTAAAAATCCGATTTGACGTTTCCACTGCGGAATCCCAACTCTAGGCGGTACCGGAGCGGATTGCGGTATCGAAACGGGTTGCGGATTCACAGAATCTGGTACCGGGGCGAGTATCGGATTTTCCCAACAGTCCCTTGAGAGCTCGTAGCCTCTCGTTTTGTCTTGTAGCTTTGGATTACTTGGTACCTTTTCTATTTGATTTCTTGGGCGGCGAGTGACTTATACATGTGACCTCCACCCCTCAGAATTATTCTGATGTACTCAACTACTCTCAGGTAATAGAGCACTACTTTCCTCCAAACTCTCTTTCTTGTACTTAGTCATAGGATGAGTAGCTCTAGGCTAGCAAGCAAAGAGGTAGACTTGCTCACTTCACGAAGGACGAAGGCGAGCGCCGCATGGGCTTTACAGGCAATTTCACTCAAGTTTGTGACAATATACTTTCACACCAGGGTGTGACATTTATCTCAAATTTAAAGTATGGGTTGTGACTCTCCACGTGTCTAATCCACTATCCTATTGGGTTAGAGAGTCCTTTCTTGATTCTTTGACCACAATACGACCGAGGCTGGGAGGGAGGTCTCCTACGCATGGTCGACCGCCGTAGGTCTTCAATGGGCTGAGAGGCCTCTAAAGACTCAAGTTTACGTAGAAATAAGTCTTATAAGGCTACTTTACGAGACATATTTGTTGTATTTTTTTTGTTACAACTTCTTCAATCTAAGTTTTGTTACATATATATATATATATATATATATATATATATAGAGTCCGGCTACTATGCTATCGATTGCACCAAGCGCTTGGTGCTACCAAGTTTTCCATCGTTAGATCTACCCCTTAGATCATACTATTTTCTCAACCACTCACTAAACCCTATGGGACCACTATCATCCTAACCGCACATCCCTTCATCCAAGGGCTGAAAACCTAATAGCACCAATAACTTGGTGCTATTAATAGTATAGTAGCCGGACTCTATTCATTAGGCTTTATTGTTCCTTGGGATGGCAAGTCTACCTTGATTTACTTGTTCCATCAGCTCTCTTTAACTTGTATTATCCTGTAATTATATCCTTCATTCTTATAACTCAAGTATACCTTTTGTTACACTCATCTGCACTCTCCGGCTCATAAAAGAAGTTTCTGCTTGCATGATGGTTCTATTACTTGAATTTCTGGTTTAAAGCCCACTTCCTATAACGGTATGTTTTATGTTAACCAAGTGTAAACTTGATCACTTTATTTTACGATGATTCTAGGACATTGTATGCGCACTGTCTGTAACATTTCTCTGGTGCTTTTTATTTGTCATAAATTAGCCATACGAAGATTGCTTTTCTTCTGTGTCCTCTTCATGTGATCTCTGTCAGAAATTCCTATGCTTAATCAGTTTCTGTTGATTCAATATTTCCCTTTTGTTGCTGGTAATTTCGACCGTGTCTGATCTTACATTATGAGTATGTCTTATTCTAAGATGGTCAGTTTCACCTAATTTGTTTGATTTTGTTTAGTTTTTGTCCATTTTGGTTTATTTGCTCTGCATCAAACCCAGTATGATGGTCGAGATGTGAAGTGCATTTCTCTTTGCTATAGGTCGTAGCAAAAGCCTATCTGTTTCCTGATGACTTGAGAGTGTTTTCTTAACTTTGAACTTGACGACCTTAAATTTACTGACATATGTTTTTGACATCTCTCGCCTTTTAGGCAAAGTACTAAATAGAAGGCTGAAGATGTCACACCTACTAATATTCGAATCTCTCAAATATAAAGTTGCTAGATTCTCTTTCTTCTCCCTTTCCCTTTTCTCCCTCTTTTTCTTAAGATTTCCCAGTTTTTTCTGCTGTAACTGTTTCACTTGTTTAATTGTAGTTGCAAAATATGAGGCACTCTATAATGTGTAGTTACAGTTTCTGATGGCTTGAAACTACATGACCTAACATGCCTGAAATTGCCTTCCTTTTTCTAGTGTAATTGGGTCTGCATCCTCTCGGTCATTCTCATGTTCTTTGTACTAGAGTAAACTCAGAATCCTATTCACTTTTGGGGTTCAAACTATTATACTTCACCAACATGAGATTGTTTTTCCAATTCCCCATTAGGACTTTGCTGTTGATTTTGAGCATTTAATTACTTAAAATCTCATTGATCCTCTTTATAAATATTTCCTCGCGGAACCTTGTGACATGTTTAATTTCCTATAAGGAAACTAGAGAAGCAACTAACAGTGATTCTGAACACTAGATTCAAAATACAGAGATTCTGGGCAAAGAGACGCAATTAATTTGTGATCTCTCATGTTAACTCTTGGTTGTTGTAACAAATTTTTAGTTGCTGATATGTGCTGTAATGCACATAGGAAAGCAGGCAAACCAGTAAGCTGAGACATGGTATTTTTCGTGCTAAATTTCATGATTATAGCCCTAATTCGACAGAAATTTTCAGGTAAAGCATGGTGAAATATTAGCTAGTCAGACCATAATGTGAATCTGATCTTGTTTTGTATGCAGGGAGTAAATCAGAGCTGCCTCAAAGGAAAAGGAAACTCAGATGACTGTTTCCTGGAGTGGCTTTAGGAATTAGGTCATCACTCTCTTCGCCTCAGTTACTGTAAGTCAGGCGACCGGTCAGGAACGACCGGGCTTAGAATGTAATGTACAATTACCTGTTTTAGTCTTTCAGATAGCGGCAGTAGTTTCACTGTTGGGCTGTTTCCTTCTTCAAAATGTTTATGTGCGTATACAAGATGATTTCGAGACGGTATCTTAGGGCTTTGTGTAGAATTGTTATCGTTAAAGCTAGGAACAGAACGAAATTATGTGAATATTCTCAGTTAAATTATTGCTCTAGCTCTGATCTTTGGTTTTGTGTGTGGCTTCTTGCTACCTACAGGGCTTTTGACTCTTTTTCTTATTGCTCTAGCTCGGATCCACTCTATTTGCATCTCTGCAAGGGTTTAGCACATGATCTCACTCTTCTCCTACTTAACCCGAATCAAACCCAAAATTGTTGGTTCAGATTCAATTGTGAGTCAGGTCCTGCATGGTGCAAACACTTTACATATCCATCAGTTTCAAGTTTTATGTGTTCATATGGATCGACCCAGTATTAGACCTATTAATTGCTGATCTACTACTATCTAGGTGTTAAGGCATCTATTATTTATCTATCTTCTATTACTATCTATTCATGTCACGCCCCGAGTTTAAAAATCAGGTCTGAAATTTTTTTTTTTTTTTGGATAAATCAGAGTTTGCAAAACAGGCGTAACAGACCGCCACACATATAGGAAACTCTCTATTCCGCGAACAGAGACTCCCCTATATATGCACGGCTAGGCTAGTAATCAGCGACAGATATCTCAGTACAACTACTAATCTATTCAGCAGGAATAATCAGAATTAAGTTATTACATCATCAGTTTTAAATGTCCAAATCAAGATGAGCTGGAATGAAATGCGGAAACTAAATGTCTGCAAAAGTCATCGCTATATAATGCTCATGGGGACAGCTCTATCGTAATCAGCTCACTGGATCGTCCCGACATCTCACCACCCGACAGACCTGCAACAGTCACCCGAGGGTGTGAGATACACCGGAGTGCATCCCAGTGGGCACGACGAGCCGAGGGTCAGCTAATCGTACCTACTGGGTACTAAAATCTGCGGATAGTAAAAATCTGTAGGAAAAGCTGGAAACATAGATGTCTACTAATAATCAGAAATAAAACTGCAGGTAAGTATGCTGAACAATCAGGGTATCTCAGAGATAACTATCATGAAAACTGTAAAGCATGCAGGCCGGAAATCAAAGTCAACTACAAAGATCATGTATAAAGAACTACGAATGATACAAGCATGTCTACAGATAATAGTGCTGGAAACAACTGAGCAACAGTACGAGTAAAAGTAATGCGTCAAAGGTAGAAAACCCAATATCCAATCATGTGCCAATATTGGTCTCAGAGAACCTCAGGCAATGCCACTGTTCGGCACCTTTTTCGGCTGACATAACCTTGTCGAGGGCTCACGGGTCTATCATCAGACCACTTTACCGGTAAAGAACAATCTCCACGGGGAGCTACCCCGGCCATGTTCGTGAAGTACAGCAGTGCATGGCAAGTCATAATGATCAAACTCACGGTCTAGTGACCGGGTAGTCGGCAACATGCCGAGATCCCAACAGGGAATCATCTGTCTATATCTATCCATCGGAATCAATCAATCATGCATATCGAGTAGTGTCTATCAATCAGGATCAATCAATCATGCATATCGAGTAGTGTCTATCAATCAGGATCAATCAATCATGCATATCGAGTGGTATCTATCAATCAGGATCAATCAATCATGCATATCAATAATATCGAATAGTATCCAACAATCAGGATCAATCAATCATGCATATCGGAATATCAACAATAAATCGGCTGACAGGAATCAACAAGTGCCATCAAATCATGCAGATCTATATACTGAAAAAGCTGATGAACAGATATGTATATGGTATGTCTCATGAAGATCAAGGTCTATCAGAAATATAAAAACTGATAAACAGGTACGTAAGATATGTCTCACGTAGATCAAGATCTATCAGGACTAATCATAGGGCATGTCAATACAATCATCAAGGCTAATCTAGATAAAATCAGCAGGTATATATGATGAGTCTAAAAGAATCAATGTCTATCAGGGGATCATGTGATATATATGCAGTCATCATAGGTCGTATCGGTATAATTCGCAGGCTGGTCAAAAAAAAGGGTGTCCGACTGGACTAAAGCAACCAGAGGGCCGAATAGATCAAGCCCGGACCGAAGCTAACCCACCTGGATGAAGGCAGATCTACGAACTCCCGCACAGCTACTAGGTGGCAGGTGCTGAACAACTGGGCCCTGAATAAGAAGCTATGATCAGTAAAGGACTCACACATACCCATCCCGACGTCACGACAGTGACCAAAAAGATCCTAGGTGGCCATGCCAAGAAAACCACGGAAATAATGATCCCAACGGCGAAAACGGCGCTCAAAACGGTGGAAAAACGGGCAAAAACGGAGCTACCGAACTTTGGGCTGTCGGATGGTGCACAGGAGCAAGCGTGGACCGGGTTTATGGCATCGGGCGGCGGCGGCATGCGCCGGGTGCACGCAGGAAGCGTGCACCGCGCTTCTCGGGCCGGGCCGGTGCACGACCCGAGCGTGCACCGGGTCCTTGCCCTTCGGCCGCAAGCGCGTGCGCCGGGTGCACGCATGAGGCGTGCACCGCGCGCCTTGGGCCGGGCCGGTGCACGAAACCGTGCACCGGGTCTGGTGCTTCCGACGCTGCGGGCATGCACCGGGTGCACGCCTGGACCCGTGGACCGTGCTGTACGGACAAGCACAGTAACCCTAATTTCGCGGTTTTCTTCGCCGTTTTCGCTCCCGTTTCGCGATTTCTTCTCCGTTTTCGCTCCCGTGCGACTCCGACGAAGACCCCGCGACCATGGTAACGACGGCGGCGGCCTCCCGTTTAACAACGGCGGCGGCGGCCTCCCGTTAACCTACTACGTTCCAACGAAACATCCCCAAAAAATCTCCGAATAAATCCGCGGTAAATCTAACGGCCAAAACGTTGATCCACGAACAATCAACACGTCGATCGGAGGTCCGATAAAAAGAAACCGATTAAAACCACCAATTAAATCCGATAAAAATCATCGATCACACCCGATCAAGAACGAGAATAAAGGGTTGATCAAAACCCCGACAAAAATCCGTGATCGATGTACCGATTAAAACAACCTTATAAGAACACGGAAAACCCCCGATTAATTCTACAAAAGGATTAACGACCACTAACCTCAATCTATCGGAATTAAAGAACCGATCTTGTTTCCTTTCGGCGTTGGAGACCCGGATCCGCTCCCCGTAGACGATGGCGTCTCGTTCTTCCGGTCTCCGGACGTCGGGGCGATCGGGTTCCTCCGCTTTCTCCCTCTTTCCTTATTTTCTCCTCCGGTTAGGGTTCCGTCTTTTCTTTTCTTTTCTTTAATCGGTATCACTTATATAGCTCGTATTAAATCTTTAATTAATTCCTTTTTAATTTGTACGTAAGAGAATTATTATTTTCCGTCTGGGATAATTAATTAACTAATTAATGATCCCCTACGAGATAACCCACCTTATCTCTAACGGGTGCAAGATATTTTGCACGGATTTCGATGCACGACTAATCACCGTATCACTTTGAATTCCGTTCCGGAAGATCCCGATATCGGATTTCAGATCCGATCGCGCCGTCGGCTTTCTTTTTCCGCGCTCTATCGCAGAAAAATACTAGCACCTCACAATGGCCAACTTTGGCGCGAAGGGGACTCGAAAATAGGGTTTACTGTTCACTTGTACCCGCGACTTAAGTCGCGGGTCCCGCCGGCTTCAACGCCGATTTCTGGGAGATCCGACCGTCAGATCAGAACAAGTTTAATATGGATTTCACTCAGTTTGACGAGACGGTCGCACTCGTGGTCTCGGATCTTCGAGATCAGGTTCGGATTGAAAGGTGATATTTCTGGCCCACTAACTGTGCAAATTACACTGCAGAAAAGGGGCACTGTCGCTATCTGAGCCATTTATGATCCAAATTCAACTTGACTTCTATCGATTTCATTTAATTAATTATTTACAAAAATTCAAATTCTTACATCTCTCCCACCAAAAAGGAAGTTTCGTCCCTGAAACTTAATTAAACCAGGTTGCAATAGTGACAATCAGTCACAAACATATTGACAACTCTCAGACTACTCATTTAGACCCAATCTGGATATTCCCCATTACAGGGCAAAGTATTTCTCAGTTCTTTCGGAAGTACGTTGTCGGCCGCCCAACGTGCTTACCAAAAGAAAGGCGAAATACCATAGATCTGTCGCCAACAACTAGTTGGGGACACCACTCACATCTGAAGGTACATCACATACCTCCCTACACGGTCTCTAGCGACGCCAGTCTCAACTCAAACATCGACAGGGGAGATTGCGACCCCAAATCAGTTTACACCCAATGTGCGAATCACTACAAATCGAATCAAATCCTCAAGTTATCATCATTACTCCGCATATTGGACCCTTCAGTCTTATCTCACCATCATGACAGCACAACGACTACAATTGTTGTATACTCATAGACAAATACCCCGCGCTCTCACGTCACAAGTCATCCTAGGGTTCATCCTAACCAGTTCCTAATCATCTTTTCCTAGGTACCGTATACCTATTGCTCTGATACCATCTAATCTGTCACGCCCCGAGTTTAAAAATCAGGTCTGAAATTTTTTTTTTTTTTGGATAAATCAGAGTTTGCAAAACAGGCGTAACAGACCGCCACACATATAGGAAACTCTCTATTCCGCGAACAGAGACTCCCCTATATATGCACGGCTAGGCTAGTAATCAGCGACAGATATCTCAGTACAACTACTAATCTATTCAGCAGGAATAATCAGAATTAAGTTATTACATCATCAGTTTTAAATGTCCAAATCAAGATGAGCTGGAATGAAATGCGGAAACTAAATGTCTGCAAAAGTCATCGCTATATAATGCTCATGGGGACAGCTCTATCGTAATCAGCTCACTGGATCGTCCCGACATCTCACCACCCGACAGACCTGCAACAGTCACCCGAGGGTGTGAGATACACCGGAGTGCATCCCAGTGGGCACGACGAGCCGAGGGTCAGCTAATCGTACCTACTGGGTACTAAAATCTGCGGATAGTAAAAATCTGTAGGAAAAGCTGGAAACATAGATGTCTACTAATAATCAGAAATAAAACTGCAGGTAAGTATGCTGAACAATCAGGGTATCTCAGAGATAACTATCATGAAAACTGTAAAGCATGCAGGCCGGAAATCAAAGTCAACTACAAAGATCATGTATAAAGAACTACGAATGATACAAGCATGTCTACAGATAATAGTGCTGGAAACAACTGAGCAACAGTACGAGTAAAAGTAATGCGTCAAAGGTAGAAAACCCAATATCCAATCATGTGCCAATATTGGTCTCAGAGAACCTCAGGCAATGCCACTGTTCGGCACCTTTTTCGGCTGACATAACCTTGTCGAGGGCTCACGGGTCTATCATCAGACCACTTTACCGGTAAAGAACAATCTCCACGGGGAGCTACCCCGGCCATGTTCGTGAAGTACAGCAGTGCATGGCAAGTCATAATGATCAAACTCACGGTCTAGTGACCGGGTAGTCGGCAACATGCCGAGATCCCAACAGGGAATCATCTGTCTATATCTATCCATCGGAATCAATCAATCATGCATATCGAGTAGTGTCTATCAATCAGGATCAATCAATCATGCATATCGAGTAGTGTCTATCAATCAGGATCAATCAATCATGCATATCGAGTGGTATCTATCAATCAGGATCAATCAATCATGCATATCAATAATATCGAATAGTATCCAACAATCAGGATCAATCAATCATGCATATCGGAATATCAACAATAAATCGGCTGACAGGAATCAACAAGTGCCATCAAATCATGCAGATCTATATACTGAAAAAGCTGATGAACAGATATGTATATGGTATGTCTCATGAAGATCAAGGTCTATCAGAAATATAAAAACTGATAAACAGGTACGTAAGATATGTCTCACGTAGATCAAGATCTATCAGGACTAATCATAGGGCATGTCAATACAATCATCAAGGCTAATCTAGATAAAATCAGCAGGTATATATGATGAGTCTAAAAGAATCAATGTCTATCAGGGGATCATGTGATATATATGCAGTCATCATAGGTCGTATCGGTATAATTCGCAGGCTGGTCAAAAAAAAGGGTGTCCGACTGGACTAAAGCAACCAGAGGGCCGAATAGATCAAGCCCGGACCGAAGCTAACCCACCTGGATGAAGGCAGATCTACGAACTCCCGCACAGCTACTAGGTGGCAGGTGCTGAACAACTGGGCCCTGAATAAGAAGCTATGATCAGTAAAGGACTCACACATACCCATCCCGACGTCACGACAGTGACCAAAAAGATCCTAGGTGGCCATGCCAAGAAAACCACGGAAATAATGATCCCAACGGCGAAAACGGCGCTCAAAACGGTGGAAAAACGGGCAAAAACGGAGCTACCGAACTTTGGGCTGTCGGATGGTGCACAGGAGCAAGCGTGGACCGGGTTTATGGCATCGGGCGGCGGCGGCATGCGCCGGGTGCACGCAGGAAGCGTGCACCGCGCTTCTCGGGCCGGGCCGGTGCACGACCCGAGCGTGCACCGGGTCCTTGCCCTTCGGCCGCAAGCGCGTGCGCCGGGTGCACGCATGAGGCGTGCACCGCGCGCCTTGGGCCGGGCCGGTGCACGAAACCGTGCACCGGGTCTGGTGCTTCCGACGCTGCGGGCATGCACCGGGTGCACGCCTGGACCCGTGGACCGTGCTGTACGGACAAGCACAGTAACCCTAATTTCGCGGTTTTCTTCGCCGTTTTCGCTCCCGTTTCGCGATTTCTTCTCCGTTTTCGCTCCCGTGCGACTCCGACGAAGACCCCGCGACCATGGTAACGACGGCGGCGGCCTCCCGTTTAACAACGGCGGCGGCGGCCTCCCGTTAACCTACTACGTTCCAACGAAACATCCCCAAAAAATCTCCGAATAAATCCGCGGTAAATCTAACGGCCAAAACGTTGATCCACGAACAATCAACACGTCGATCGGAGGTCCGATAAAAAGAAACTGATTAAAACCACCAATTAAATCCGATAAAAATCATCGATCACACCCGATCAAGAACGAGAATAAAGGGTTGATCAAAACCCCGACAAAAATCCGTGATCGATGTACCGATTAAAACAACCTTATAAGAACACGGAAAACCCCCGATTAATTCTACAAAAGGATTAACGACCACTAACCTCAATCTATCGGAATTAAAGAACCGATCTTGTTTCCTTTCGGCGTTGGAGACCCGGATCCGCTCCCCGTAGACGATGGCGTCTCGTTCTTCCGGTCTCCGGACGTCGGGGCGATCGGGTTCCTCCGCTTTCTCCCTCTTTCCTTATTTTCTCCTCCGGTTAGGGTTCCGTCTTTTCTTTTCTTTTCTTTAATCGGTATCACTTATATAGCTCGTATTAAATCTTTAATTAATTCCTTTTTAATTTGTACGTAAGAGAATTATTATTTTCCGTCTGGGATAATTAATTAACTAATTAATGATCCCCTACGAGATAACCCACCTTATCTCTAACGGGTGCAAGATATTTTGCACGGATTTCGATGCACGACTAATCACCGTATCACTTTGAATTCCGTTCCGGAAGATCCCGATATCGGATTTCAGATCCGATCGCGCCGTCGGCTTTCTTTTTCCGCGCTCTATCGCAGAAAAATACTAGCACCTCACAATGGCCAACTTTGGCGCGAAGGGGACTCGAAAATAGGGTTTACTGTTCACTTGTACCCGCGACTTAAGTCGCGGGTCCCGCCGGCTTCAACGCCGATTTCTGGGAGATCCGACCGTCAGATCAGAACAAGTTTAATATGGATTTCACTCAGTTTGACGAGACGGTCGCACTCGTGGTCTCGGATCTTCGAGATCAGGTTCGGATTGAAAGGTGATATTTCTGGCCCACTAACTGTGCAAATTACACTGCAGAAAAGGGGCACTGTCGCTATCTGAGCCATTTATGATCCAAATTCAACTTGACTTCTATCGATTTCATTTAATTAATTATTTACAAAAATTCGAATTCTTACAATTCATTTCCAAAATATTAGCCACGTGTTAATCTCTCCTTCATCATCTATTACTATTACTATCTATATTACTAGTATAATACCCCATGTGATGTGGCGGATAGATAATAATAATAAAAAAATATATATATTAATAAGATATATTTTTATAAATTTTTAAATATATAAGAGTGAAAAAAATTTTATATCAAATTAATAATAAATTAATCCAAATGTATAATCAATATATATGTTTAAACTTAACCGTTCGTCATTGAGAGAGAAATTCGTCATTGAGAGAGAGTGAGGGACGAAATCTAAAGCGCGAGTTATTGAAAGGCCATTTGTGTCTTGCCCATTTGTCTTATCCGGTCTAAGCGTTATATATTGCTCTATTAGATCGTCGCAGTCCTATATTACTCTATTAGACCGCCGCAGCGGTGAAGCAGGCGGTGCTCTATTAGACCGTCGCAGACCGCCGCAGCGGTGAAGCAGGCGGTGCTCTATTAGACCGTCGCAGCGGTGAAGTAGGCAGTGGAACAACCTCTTGCATTGCACCCTCAACGCGGGTCGGGTTGAGTCGGGTTGGCGTGGATTAAGATTTAAAAAATTTATTTGTTCTTTTTCTAAATTCTAGATTTGAGAGAAATAAAATTATAAGGTGATTTCATCTTCATTGAATAAAGAGGGAGGGAAAAAGTCAATGACGTTGATGAGAATGAAGAAAGAAAAAAGTTATGGTTTCACATTCATTGAATATTGAATAAAGAGGAGGGAGGGAAAAAGTCAATGGCATTGATAATGATAAAGAAGGAAAAAAATTATGAAATAATTAAAGAGGAGGAAAGAGGAAAAATTGTATCCGAAGGGAAGATGAAAAGAGGAGGGAAGAGGAAAAGTCTATCTGAAGGAAAGATGAAAAGTCATCATGTTTCATCAAATAAAAGTCGGTGAGGGAGATTAAATTTTTTTTTCTTTTCCCTTAAATAATCTTTTCCTCTTCTTTCACCCGTATTTTTCTTTTTTTTCGTCTGCCGTTGGGTGAGAGATCGAACAAATATAGTGACAGCATTCGATCACGCAAATCTCTCCAAGCTCTGCAATGTTCGCAATTGGGCCATTCACATCATCGATTATCTCCTCGCCCAATCATGCTCTATTCAAGATTTACAGTTTGAGCCAATATTTTTTATTCTTTTTCTTAATTTCTTTACTGTATCGTTTGTTTTATAAATTTTTGTATATATTTTTTTATTTTTTGGTTAAGATAATCACCATTTTGGGATTAGATTCGAATCTTTAGAATTTCTGTGATGATCGCAGTAATTGGACCGGTGTTTTCCTAAATATAGCAAATTGAAGCTTCAAAAGCACATGATTTCAATATCATCGATCCTACTCCTCTCCAAGTCTACATTCTTAAAGTTTTTTTTGAATTTCGATCACGGCAAACATCCGCCTAGCCAGCAACAGAGACGAATTCCACTGGCGTAGGGAGAAGTCCGGGCTTTACTCTGTTAAGTCGTTGTACCGCTTCCTACAAGATAGCGGGGTAGTTGACTCCCGTTTCATCCAACTGTGGAAGATTAAGTCGCCATTGAAAGTCAAAATCTTCATTTGGCTCGTCCTCAGAAGGAGGGTACTGACTAGAGACATACTTCTCTTAAGAAATTGGACCGGGCCTTCCACTTGCGTTCTCTGTCACGGAAGCGAGGAAACTGCGGACCACCTGTTTGTCTCCTGCACCGCCGCACAAGCGCTGCTGGGGGCTCTGCTGCCAAATAAATTGGAAATCCGTAACATCCTAACTGTCGACGGTTTGTGGGAGACGCATGCTCTCAAGGTAGGGGGTATGGGCAAGAGAGCTCTCATCACTATCGCAGCCACGTGGTGGTTCTGTTGGTTGGAGAGGAACAAAAGGATCTTCGAAAATCAGAGCCGCCCCCTTCGCCAGATCCTCGGCGACATCAGGCTTTTTCGATCATACTGGACAGATTCTGTGTCTAGCCCCCCCCCCCTTTATTTATTTTTTTTTTATTATTATTTTTTTTTTTTGGGCCCTTTGCTTTCCACGGCCTTCGGTTGCCCCTCCTCCTTGCTAAATTCACCACCGTATTGAATGAAGCGGCAACATGCTGCCTTTCTCTAAAAAAAAAATAAAATAATTTCAATATCATCGTAAGATAAATAGTGCGGTGTTATAAAATAGTAAAAAAATTATGCAATGAATGTTCATTACATGTGAATTATTTTTTTATTTTTACCTATAATGAATATTTGTATAGATTAACAAAATTTTATAAATTTATCAAATTTTTAATCAATCATTATTTATTTAATCATATTAATTACAACATAAATTTTTTTTTATTATTACTATCCAAGTTTTACTATTTTAAAAGTGTTTCACTTCAATATCACATATTTACTGTATCGCGCAAGTCACTACACTAGTTAGTATAGATTTATCAATATCTCAGCAAAGAACGTGTATTATGCAAAGAGGTCCCTCCCCACCAAATTTCATATATTTTTATGCATAAAATATAGAGTTTCTTACAAAAATAAACTATAAAAATAATATTTTACTCGTATTTTTGAGGATTTTAGCCCGCCAAATATAAAAACAAACATCATCACGTTGTTTAGCTTGATGAGACCGATCTTTGTTTCGTCGCGTTTGATCTCGCTAAGTCACGTTAGTCAAATCTTCAAAAGCACCCTCGAGATTTGAAATTTTGAAATCTAAAAATTTGAAAAAATTAATTCAAATTCAAATATCAAAATTTAAAATTTTCGAGTATTACAAAAGTACATAGTATTTGATAGATGAGAATTATGATCAAATAACAAAAAAATAATATTTTATTCGGCCTTCAAAATATTTTTTTCGTGATAACTTAAGTGATAATTGAAATATAGTATTCTATCCAATTATATATATCAAAATTTTTATGATGCAAAAATCAAACTCATTGCTCTTAATTATATATAAAAAAATTTATTACAAATAAGTTATACGTGGATAACTTATTCTCACATCCAATCAAGTCCAAATTTATTTGGTTTAAAGTCAATTAAAACCGGCTAATTTAGTGCATAATTAGTTATTTAATAGTTTATGATATATTTTTCTTAATTTCTTGCAAAGTACATGTTCTATTAATTACACCATCTCTTGTTTTTTTAGAAAAATCTGAAATAATTATAAAACCTGATCACTTAGATGATTTTAGAAATTCGCAAATATTTCTAATATTAATGAGATTTAAAATTAGGAGGGGGTATTGGTAAAATTGGAGCTTTCCCCGTATGTGAAATGGAAAATTCTTTTGGTATATTTCATTTGGAGTGGATATCAAACATTTCACCCATCTCAGAATTGATGGGTTGAACTTCACTCGTCATTTCGAAATGACGTGTAAAAAAGTCTTCATCCTTAAATAAATGGAGTATCGGTCTTATATTTAAAATCGAATATGCCATTAGTATTGCTCATCTTCTAGAATGAATTTCTTATCTTTCTTATGAACCACCACAAGGGGCTATTATTTATTCGTATTCTCCACCAAATTAATTTGCATTTTTCATACAAATTTATAATATTATATGGCCTTCCGTACATATATATATATATATATATATATATATAATTAGGTTAGAATACTATCGATAGCACAAAGCTATTGGTGCTATCAAATTTTTAGCCGTTGGATGAAAAAATATGCGGTTGGGATTATAGTGATTTCTAGGATTTACTAGGTAGTTGGTTGAATAGTAAAAATCTTAGGAGACCACTATAATCCCAACCGCATATTTTTTTATCCAACGGTTGAAAACTTGATAACACCAATTATTTGGTGCTATCGATAGTATTCTAGCCGGACTATATATATATATATATATATATATATATATATATATATATATATATATATATATATATATATATATCAAAATATTGTGCATATAGTACTGCAGAGTTGGTAATTACATCAAAATATATCACTGCAAAAACATTTTTTTAGTAAGTACAATTTTCAAAAAAAAATTTATATGGAAGTACCAACATTATATGAATATTTATGAAATTTTATATATTTGCAGAAGTAAACATATGTAAGAAACTATTTAAAATATATGAATAGCATTTTTTTTTTTTGTTAAGAAGTCGTCACAGAGATCTTCATGCCGGACTGGCAGTGACCAGTGTAGCTGCAGATGAAGTAATTGGTTCCCCTGTCAAGGGTGATGCGGTCACTGCCGGAGGTGAACACCCTCGCCCCCGCCGGAGTGGTGCAGTCGTTGTAGCCGTCGGCATCAACGAAGACCAAGTTGTGCGACGACGGGTTGTAGTTAAATTCTACAATTTTGCGACAAAATTGAAAAAATTATTTTTACCTTTTAAATCATACTATTTTACCAACCACCCACTTAACTTTAGAGATTCATTATTATTTTATTTGCGTATTTTTTCGTCTACAAATCAAAAATTTAATAACACAAATAATTTAATACTATTTAACTTATATATATATTCACTTTTATATGCATAATTTTGAATAATTACGTTTATTTATCGATGCACATTAAAAATATAGGCATTTAAATAGAAAATATATATATAAAAATTAACGCCATGTGAAAAAAGAAGAAGAAGAAGATAATATTTCATTCCATTCATTCAAAAAATAAAATCTTCTTTACTAATCATTTGGAAGTGCCAAATAAATGGAGTATACAAAATATATTTTTTCAAAAAAAACAGAAAAAAAGAGCTTATTTACATACAAGCCCTTACATATTTAGGTGCTTATAAAAGAGGAATAAAAATATAAATATTGTGGTAGATGGTGAGAAGTATTGAAACTCTGATACTTTTTAATCAGCAGTTAATAAAATTCAAACAAAATTTAATTTCGACCAATATATTTTCTCTTCGTTTGCTTGTTTAATAGTTAGATACATGCATGAAAATAGTAATGTTGAGATTTACAAAAATAACAATCCTTTATTAGATTCAAATCATTAAAATTAAAGTAGTTGTCTTTTATATATATCAAATTATAATTTTATTTTTATTTTATATGAAATTATTTAGGTGTTACAGTAAATTGTGACAAATGTATATAAAAAAGTTACCAAGGACGTCCCCGGTGCGGAAGGTTTTTCCGTTGGGCCAGTTGACGACGTTGAAGGTCCAGCCGTTGCCGTCGCCCACCGTGTAAGCGGCGGCATCGACGGCGGGCGCCGTCATGTGGATCAAGAAGAGGAAGAAGAGAAGGCTCAGCCCATGAACTAGGGTTGCACTGCCCCTTCCCTGTGCCATTGCCCGAGTGTGTGTGTGTGTGTGTGAGAGAGAGAGAGAGAGAGAGAGATATTTTAATGAAAAATAAGATGTGAAGATTAATACCTAATCATCAATAGAAGAATATAAATGCGCAGTATGTACGGAGCACCCCCAGGTGTTTCGTACATACTTCGCTTCTTCTCCGCGTTCTGCGCTCTGCGCTACCTGTGCCCACATGGGTTTCCTTCTTCTCTCTCTTTTTTTCCTCCCTTCTCATCTTGGCCCGAGTCTCTCTTCTCTCTCTCTTGCTCCCTCTCCTTCTACAGGTGGCCTTCTCCCCTACGCCATATTCGCATCTCCTCCCTCTAACTCCCGGTCGCCTCGCCGTACGGCCGCGCGGTGCGCTCTCTCCCCTCCGGTTCCCCCGCGCTCTCTCTTCACATGGGAGGATCCGTCTCCTCCTACAGATGGCCTCCTCTCCTAGCCCATTTTCGCATCTCCTCTCTCCAATCTCCCGGTAGTCCGCCGTACGGGCGCGGGCCGCTCGCTCTCCCCCGGTTTCCCCGCACTCCTTATTCACATGGTAGGAAGCTTCTATGCTCTTCTCTTCCACAGATGCCCTACCCCCTCTTCCATTGTTGCTCGGATGTGATGATGCCCTACGCCCCCCCCCCCCCCATTGTTGCTCGGATGTGATGATGCCCTACGCCCCCCCCCCCCGACGCTCCCCTCCTTCTCTCTGCGTGGCGGTTTGGAGGTCCTGTTATTGGCCCGATTGAGTGGGTGGCCGTGGATCCGAGCCTCCCCGAGCCACCTCCCCCCCCCCCCCCCCCCCCCCCTCCCTTTTTGGTTTGGAGCCCCTGTTATTGGGCCGATGGATCGGTTGATTGTACATGCGAGCCTCCCCGAGCCGCCTACTATCTTCATCTCTCTCTTGGTTCGGGTGCCTTCTGTTCTTCTGCTCAGTAGGTGAAGGCAGCTCTGTGATTTATGGAGGTACCTATGGCTGGTGGTGGCTTCGGATGCCTGCCTCTATACACCTGGGCATCTACAGGCTACCTTCATCATTACTCTGGTCTGTTCATCCTCATCTCTTCCTCTTTAGAATTTTGGCTATAAATAGCCCATAATGCAGGCAGTCATGCACACATCCCCCATCTCCCTGCTTTGCTTAATTTTTACTCTTTATATTACTTCCCTTCACACTGATTAGTTTGCTACTATATATTTGTTAAGAAAGGAAATATGGAAAAAATTTTGAACAAATTTGCTTAATATTTTAGTGAAAGAAAATATGGCAAAAAATTTGAATAAATATGGTTAATATTTTAGTAATACTAAAACACAAAAGAAACAACAAATGGGACTGTCCTTATAGAACCAGCGGACCCACTACAAGTTATTATCTTGCCGTAGTCCTTTACCGTACAAATTGCCTTCGCGTGGTTGCACAGGTAAGAGGAATCCATAAAGATTCCGTGGGTTGTTGAGTTGGGTAATTCTGTTTTCTTCAATCTGTTACCTATTGTATGTGTACGATTGCATTCCTTCCATTTTGTCCTTTACCAGTTTGATATTGTATTTGGGTTTGGTTCTTTTCTCTTTTAATTTCCACCTTTATTGTGTCGGTCTCAATGCCGATTGTTCAATTGTCGTATAGTAAGTTGTTAGATGAAATAATTGACCTCATGGGGATGGAACTTCGTGAGTGCGCAGTTACTACTGCCGCTGAAGGATGGTTTATAGGATATATAGATCTTCCGATTCCCCATGACGGTGCGATAGTTGATGTCCTACGTTGTTGGGGTGTTCCGTGCTTACAGATACAAGCTGCAAAGGAAGATGCAGCACGTGCTGCGATCTGGAAGATGAAGAGTGAATTTCAACTCGAAATTAAAGATACCAATTATGATGATTTTGTGCTTTATAAAAATTTGTATGATCATTTAACTCTGCAGAACGGTGAGCTTGTGAACCGGTTTAATGATCTGGAACGAGAATACAATCTTTGAAGGATTGTTACCTCGCAGGTCTTACCGAAAAAAACCGGTCTCATAGCTGAACAGGCAAGTATGCGTAGGACAATCGATGAGTACCGTTCTATCATTGATAACCTCCATACAGGCCGTGTCGGTACTACCCGCCGCCATGATGAAGCCGGATCCTCATCCTGAATGAATATGATCTTCTTCTTTTTTTTTTTTCCTTCCCTTTTATTTATGTTATATGGTATATGTATATAATAGGTTAGTCGTGGACTTATGTTCTCTTTATCATGCTTTTTCCTTTTGTTTGCTGCCTTTTATTTTTGTTGTATGGTATATGGACCTATGTTCTCTTTATCATGCTTTTTCCTTTATTTTTGTTGTATGGTATATGGACTTATGTTCTCTTTATCATGCTTTTTACTTTTGTTTCCTACCTTTTATTTTGTTGTATGGTGTGTGTATATAATAAGTTAGTGTTCAGCTTATGTTTTTCTTATCATGCTTACATTGGGTTTCTTTTGTTCACTTATATATAATAAGATATTTCAAAAAATATGGTATCTACTCTTAACTTAGATTATTCTTGAGTGTTCATGCTTTGACTCTAATTAGTTTACATATTTTGTTTATTTAATTCGCACTTCTTTTCTAATTTATTTATACATGTGTTGTTATTGTGTTTATTTCTTTTTTGTTCTGGGCTACGATGGTACATACAGAAGAACGTCAATTTTGGATGGCATTATGTAGAGAGAAGCTCCAACGCGTCTATCTTTGTTATTGTTTGTTTTGGTTTATATTTGGGCTGGTCAATTGCATCGAATCTAAGTTCAAGGGTGCCAAAAAAAAAAAAAAAAAACGTATCAAAGGAGGCATAAAGTTAGATTTTGATAGTTGAAAATCTAATTTTGGCGGGACAAAATGCTAAGATGTGTTTGCTGGTTTCCCTCTTTGACAACAACAGGAAAAGAAAACAAAAAACTGAAATTGGTACCGAATGAAGCCTAAAGTTTAAATTTCTGATGTTCAAAGATTGCTTTTGTCGGAAAGGGATGACTATAAAGTGTTTGTTGGCTTCCCTCTATCATGAGTGTTTGTTGGTTGCTTCAAAAGCTAAAATTGGTATCAAATGAGACCTAAAGTTTAGATTTTTTTTGTTCAGAATTTGATTTTGTCCGAAAAGGATGACTATAAAGTATTTGTTGGTTTGCCTCTATGACAACAATGAGAAGGGTGATCTCTATGGCAACAAGAAAACAAAAAAAAATGAAATTGGTATCGAATGAGGCCTAAAGTTTACATTTTTGATGTTCAAAGTTTGCTTTTGTCGGAAAGGGATGACTATAAAGTGTTTGTTGGCTTCCCCCTATGATGAATGTTTGTTGTTTTGCCTTGAAAGCTAAAATTGGTATCAAATGAGACCTAAAGTTTAGATTATGTTCAAAGTTTGATTTTGTCGGAAAATGATGACTATAAAGTATTTGTTGGTTTGCCTTTATGACAACAATGAGAGGGATGATCTCTATGACAGCAGGAAAAGAAAAAAAAAAAATGAAATTGGTATCGAATGAGACCTAAAGTTCACATTTTTCATGTTCAAAGTTTGCTTTTGTCGGAAAGGGATGACTATAAAGTGTTTGTTGGCTTCCCCCTATGATAGGTGTTTGTTGCTTTGCCTCAAAAATAAAATTGGTATCAAATGAGACCTAAAGTTTACATTATGTTCAAAGTTTCATTTGTCGGAAAATGATGACTATAAAGTAATTTGTTGGTTTGCCTTTATGACAACAATGAGAAGGATGATCTCATTAGATAACTTTATATTTAACACAAAACTTTTGTCAAGGTGTGTGTTGGTTTGCATCTATGAAAAAGTTTAGATTATGTTCAAAGTTTGATTTTGTCGGAAAATGATGACTATAAAGTATTTGTTGGTTTGCCTTTATACAACAATGAAAAGGATGATCTCATTAGATAACTTGATATTTAACACAAAACTTTTGTCAAGGTGTATGTTGGTTTGCATCTCTGAATATAAAGTGTTTGTTGATTTCCCTCTATAACGAATGTTCGTTGGTTTGCCTAAAAAATTGAAATTAGTATCAAATGAGGCCTAAAGTCTAGATTATTGATGTCCAGAGTTTGGTTTTGTCGGAAAAAGATGACTCTAGAGTATTTGTTGGTTTGCCTCTATGTGCAAATAAGAGGAAGGTTGTTGGGGATCTGTTAATCAAATATTATTGGTTAACCAGCAATCCAAATATTATTTCATTTTGTTTAGTTATATACTATATATAGTAAGTTAGTGTTGGACTGCTGTTTTCTTTATGACCGCTTAACTTTCCTTCTGTTATAAAATGTGATCTTCCTGTGTTTCGTATTCGTTCTTCCAGTTTAATGTTGGTTAATTTTAAAAATGTGGTATTTACTCTTAACTTAGGTTTTTCTTGAAATTCATGTTTTGTCTCTAATTAATTATATATTTTGTTTGCTTAATTCACATTTTTTTTGTGATTAAATTTCATATTTGTTTTATGCGTTTCTTTCTTTCTTCCTTCTTACTTTTTTTTTTTCCCTGGCTATGATGATACATATAAAAGAACAACAATTTTGGATGGCCTTGGGTGTTTATGTTAATGATTGGAGGAAGTGCTAGGTATAATGTCGCTTTCATGTGGCTTCAACCTAAAATCGTGCGTTGTGTGGCTAAAATTTGGGCAGTTCCTCTGGTGGTCTCCAATTGTGGCGATATAAAAAAACCAATTATTTGCCACCACCTTTTCGCAACCAATTGTTGTTTACACAGTGATGACTCGCAAAATAATTGTGCCTTCTATTATCGATACCCCTTTCGTGTGGCTTCAATCTAAAATCGTCTGTTGTGTGGTGAGAATTTGGGCAGTTCTTCTGGTGGTCTCCACTTGTAGCGATATAAAAAAATCAATTATTTCGTAGCACCTTTTGGCAACCAATTGTTGTTTACACAGTGAGGACTCGCAAAATAAATTGTGCCTTCTATTATCGATGTCCTGTGGATTCAGTCTTGAGATTATCTGAGCCAAACATTTTACTGTTTTCCCAAACTTTGGAAATTTTCTGTGATGATAAATAAATTTTGGTTTTTGAATATTACTGTCCGTGTACTTCTATCTCTGTTCATCAATTTTGAAATGTGTGACTTTGATTGTGTTGGGTTTTCAAATATTTCATCGAAAGTGATAATTCCTATACTTTCTACATGCCATGTTTAAAATAGATAATTTTTATTGGGTTCGAGGTTATTAATTTAATTGTGGTAAACTCCAGAGGTTGTTATCTTGGGTTTCCTAAGTTGCAACTTGAAATTAGCATCACGTTAACTACAAGTACTAGCTTCAAAGGGACCTATTATATTAATTTACTCAAAGACTAGCTTAATGGAACGGTAATTTGTAAAGTTCTAATTACATAAAAGTTGAACTTAAATAACCAATCGATATAAAGACAAGCTCCAGAAGGGCCATTTTACAAAAATGGGCTTATAATATTCAATAGATAATTTGATTGGATTTCTTAAATTGTAAGAAGTGTTGATTTCCAATTACATAAAAGTTGAACTTAAGTAGGCCATGGATATAAAGATAAGTTCCAACAGGATTAGTTTACAAAAATGAGCTTATAAAATTCAAGAGGTAAGCAAAAAAATGTCGGATGTACCTATCTTAAGTTTATGTATGTGAAGATAAATTCCAAACTTCGAAGGTGGTTATTTTTAGATTTGTGTATGTAAAAATGAACTCCAAAGGTTGAAGTTCTAATTACATAAAAACTAAACTTAACTAGCCCATGGATATAAAGATAAGCTCCAATAGGATTAGTTTACAAAAATTTGCTTATAAAATTCGAGAGATAATTTGATTGAGTTGTTTAAATTGCAAAGAGATGTCAAATGTACCTGCCTTAAGTTTATGTATGTCAAGATGAATTCTAAACTCGAAGGTGGTTATTTTCATATTCATGTATATAAAGATGAACTCCAAAGACTCAAGTTGGGAAGCTAAACTGTTTATGTATGTAGAGGTGAACTCCAATGGTTTGGGTTAGGAGACTAAACTGAATATTATATTGTTTGACATGTTGGCATCCATTTAATTAATATTATGAAAAAATCAAAATTGAACAAATTGATGTCCCGTTAGCATTTGAACTAATATGATATTGTTCGACAATTTAACACGTATTTGATTAACAAGTTAAAAATAATGGCTTCCAAAAACCAAAGCATGAGTTGGAAAACTATATCTATGCTTTTGTTTTGTTATATCCTGTGTATAGTAAATTAGTGTTGAACTTTCATTCCCTCTATGATTGTTGGACTTTTTTGTTTTATAGCCTATCATTTCTATGTTTCATATTGTGTACGAGGAAAAAATTAAAGGAGTAAATATCTTTTTAGAATTTGCATGTTCCTTGCTTTCCCCCCCCCCGGTTTGAGAACGTATATGTGATGATGTTTATTTCATTTTATATATGTAAGGCTAGACTACAAATTATGAATGTGTTATGTTAGTTGAGGTTAAGTTAGAAAGTTGAAGTGAATACCATATTGTATTCGTTTTTGCAGTCTAATGTTGGTTATTTTAAAAATGCGGTATTTACTCTTAACTTAAGTTTTTCTTAAAAATTCGTGTTTTCTCTCTAATGTTGGTTATTTTAAAAATGTGGTATTTACTCTTAACTTAAGTTTTTCTTAAAAATTCGTGTTTTTCTTAAACAATATCATACTGTTTGACATGTTGGCATTCATGTAATTAGTATTATGAAAAATCAAAATTGAACAAATTGATGTCGCATTAGCATTTCAACTAATATGATATTGTTCGACAATTTAACACGTATTTGATTAACAAGTTAAAAATAATGGCTTCCAAAAACCAAAGCATAAGTTGGAAAACTATATCTATGTTTCCGTTTTGTTATATCCTGTGTATAGTAAATTGGTGTTGAACTTTCATTCCCTTTATGATTGTTGGACTTTTTTGTTTTATAGCCTATCATTTCTATGTTCATATTGTGTAGAAGGAAAAACAATAAAGGAGTAAATATCTTTTTGGAATTTGCATGTTCCTTGCTTTTCCCCCCGGGTTTGAGAACATATATGTGATGATGTTTACTTCATTTTATATATGCAAGGCTAAACTACAAATTATGAATGTGCTTAACTTTACATTTATGTTAGTTGAGGTTCATGTTGGAAAGTTGAAGTGAATACCATATTGCTTGCTATGTTATTAATTTTGAAATATATAACTTTCATGGAATAGGGGTTTCCAATTTGTTTCATTATAAATGATAATTCCTATACTTTTCTATATGTCATCTTTAAAATATGTGCATTTGATTGAATTGAATTTTCGATATTATTATCTTTTTCTTTTGTTTGAGCTATGATGATACATACAAAAGAACATTAATTGTGAATGGCCTTGGGTGTTCAGTTAATGATTAGAGAAAATATATACATGTCTCTGCTTTAAACAACATTATTTGCTAGGTATATTGGTACTTTCATGTGTCTTTAACTTAAAATCCTTCGTTGTGTTGTTAAAAGTTGAGCAGTTATTCAGGTGGTCTTTAATTGTGGCGACATAAAAAACCAATTATTTACTAATATGCTTTGCCAACCAACTGTTGTTTGCACAGTCATGATTTACAAAATAAATTGTGCCTTCTACCATCTATTTATTTGGATTTAGTCTTCATATTATCTCAGCCTAATCTTTGAAATGTTTTTCCAAACTTTGCTAATATTGTTGTGCCAAAAGAGGTAAGTATTTGTTTGGTTTCTACATATTGTTGTCTATATAGTTCTTCCCGTGTCATCAATTTTGAAATCTATTGCTTTGATTGAAATGAGTTTTCAAATATTGTGTGAAAGGAAAATATTGATTGGTGTTTGCTTCTGTATGATTTACAATGTTGCTTTCTTTTTTAACCAGTTTTTAGAGCGTATATGTGATGATACTTACTTTAGTTTTTAAGGCTTTACATTTAACAGAGAACCTCCACCAGTAGGTCATGCGTTATATTGATGATAGCTTAATATTTAACTTGACGTGTTTTAGTTTAGGGTTTCAAAAAGTTATTTTGTTACCTATCCTAATGATTTTGTGTGGGGAAAAAATTGAATTGGGAAGAAAATACTTTGTTGGTCAAAAAAAAGGATTTACACTTAACTATTCGTTGTTTTGATGGAATTTGTAAGTTTCTTCATTTTCCCCGGATTTTTATGCATATATAGGGAAAAAAAAGGTGTTTTCCCTCGTTTCAGAAAACAGTGCATACACCTTTCGAACTCCTTTAATTATTATATGTATACATGGGATTCAAAATATTTGTTCATCCATTTATCCAATTACCATGATAAGCCAGAAATGTACAAATTAATATGAAATAAACATTTCAATTTAATATCCTATTATTCTACATTTTACCATTTATTTCATTAAAAAACCAGAAAATAATAATTTTAAATACCAATTTAATGAGAAGGAAAGCTGGAAAATTGTAATTAATTTAAAACAAATAATTGGAAAAAAAAGTGTATGTAAAAGTTATATATGTAGAGATTAGCTTTTGGCAATCGTATTCAAGAGAGTTAAGAATTAGATGATTCGAAACCTACTGTATAATATCATACATTATCTATAGACTGCATGTAATAATCTAAAGATTGGAACTTTAAGGATACATTGTTGCAAAATACTGTTTGTTCACATATTTGTACATTCATTTCTCTTTTCCTTTAATGCTAGTGATACCTGTACAGTTACAAAACAAACTTTGGCAATCCTCTTAGGACAATTAGTTAGGAATTGCCATTGTATTTGTTAAAACAATCAATTAGGAATGTTCATTTTGTTTATCGGAGCCTATTTACTTCGACCTACTTTGTAAATAATCTATACATTTATATATGTAGTAAAAAATTTTATTTATTCTCAATGTATCTTCTTAAAGTTTGCTGTACTGTATCGTGACTTTCTTCTTTTTGTCCAGCACAACGTACTCAGTTTCTCCTTTTGTTCTGCCTTTTCTATTGTTACATGCAATTTCTGTTCTCCCTATTTTCATAACTTATTATACATAAAAGAGATGATTTTCAATATTTGCTCTTTGATACAAGAGATTATTTTAATTCTTAGTTTAATTAAGAAAAAGTGTGGGTAAAATTCGTTGTCCTTTTACATTCGCATAATTACCTACATAGTTCTCTTTGAATATACATATGGTATTTCGCTTTTGCCATAGTAAGATGCCTTTGAGGAAAACAAATTGTTCCCTACTTTTTTCTTTCAATAATTGTTCTTTCTCTTACATATATTGTTAATATTATTACTTTAATACTATTGTTGTCTTACTACAGAAAAAACAGAAGTAAGGAAGCAATTTGTTGAAGTCAAGTAATTGGAGGTTGGTGCAGGGTGAATTAGTCGGTATTTATCTACTTCGCTTCGAGTAGGGTACGTTATTTTCATTTGCTTACTTTCGATGGTCTAATTTCATATAGTTAAACTTACAAACCTCAATATACATATGTATATAATTGAAACAAAAGATACCATTGTCCTTAAAATTATTCGTTCAAGGGTTCATACAACGTAAATTTAAATTTACTTTCTATATTTATTATATACTCATATTGTTTTGCTTATGTTCTCTTTATTATTTCTACGTTCTTCTACTTACAATAATGGATATGCACATGTTTTCCAAACTGTTTATTTCTATAGTTACTTATTAGAAGATTAGGATTACATTATAAATTTATTTAGGATTTGTATACTTAATCATTCCAAGTTGAATATGTAGAGCCGGTCATATAAACAAATTATCAAAATTGTTGTTTACACTTATTACCTGACAATTTTATACGTTTTAGTAATAAGATCTTTGTAGTTAGTGTAAGGACTAACATTGTATGTGCAATTAAATTTTAGGAATAACTTCTTTATATTTATCTTTATTGAATTCAATATGTAATGTAGTTTACGCATGTTTCACACTTTTAATATGGGGATAAAGGGTTCTCTTTGTATAAATTATACGTCTGTTTGTGTATCATTATTTGATTTGTTCCGTTTTTCCCTTAATTCATAAATTCTAAATATAATCTTCCATGTTTCTTTCTTTCTTTCCTTCACCAGTTTCTATTCCGCCAAATACCATCCTATCAATGGCCATTGTTCACTTTCTTATCTAAATTACTTGAGGAAATTTGCGGAAAACTAGAAATTGAAGTTCCTCAATGTAAAGTTACTTTAAATTGGTGGGGGGGTGGTTCTTGCATACATAGAATTTGCAGTTGTGTGTGTTGGTTCAACTGTTGAAATCCAGCGCTGTTGGGGTGGGCCATCGCGCGATATGCAGGGAGCAAAGGAAGAAGCCAGTTGTTTCGCAATAAGAAAAATGATGACTAAATTTGAATTGAAAATTAAGGATATCAATTATGAGGACTATATATTGTACAAGGATATGTACAATCAGGTGACTCATACAATATGCTAATCTCTTGGCCGACTTCATAACTAAACTGTGGATACAATACGCTAAAGAATTGTTACGCCTCTACTCTTGCTCAAAATGCAGATTTCGTAATTAAACAAGTAAAAATGCAATCCACAATTGATGAGTACCGTGCCACCGTCAATTATCTGCGTCGGGGTTGTACTGTTTCTTCCGCGGATCCATCTGAAGATACCTCTACTTCTTAGACGTATATTGTATTTTTTCCTAAATAGTGTTCCTATTTCCTTTCGTCTAAGCTAATTTCAGACTTTATAGAAATTTGTAATATATTGTATTATTTTGTTGTATTTCCTAATAGTGGTTGCTTGCTATAATCACTTCTTTGGTATCACCTTTTCATACTTATTGATTATATTTGAAGTTACATTCCGATTTGTTATACTCGGTGAAACTATATAAATTGTCTACATTACTAAATGTCGACGTACTTTATTCACATTAAATAAGAAACGTTTATTCCGCAGTTGCTAATGAGTATCCGTTTTGTGTCTTCTTTTACGATTAATCAATTATCCAACTTCTCTTTACAGTGTATATTTTCAGTTTGCACTTCAATTCTATTGTTTGACAAAATTATGAAATAAATCACGAATTTTAGGTTAAGAGAAAATCTAAGAAAATTATGTATGTTCCCTTATATATTTCTCAAATGTTTAACGTCCCTCTCCTTAATGTTTCCTCCTCATCGGACTACCTATGATTTCTCTGGGGGTTTATCTTTAACATAGATTATAAAAATACATATGATTTCCTGTTAGTAAAAAAAAAAAGAAAATATTAAGACATTTGTTCCACAATATACGCAAGAAATTGTGAACTACTAGGAAAATCCAAAAAAAAAAAAAGATGGATTATTCTCTATTTATATATATTTACATATAATTATTAAAATTTCATCATTCAAACTAAATAATAATAATCCTGAATAGAAATAATATTTTCCCGTTGGATTATGGTATTGTAATAATTGTTTTACTAAGGCAAATTTAATTTCGTGTATTCTTTACTTTCTATGTTTTCAAACAAAATAAAATCATATAACCTATTGGCAATACATTGACATATTATTTTAGTCCTTCTTTTTACTATTTATCATAATATATTTTCCTTTTTATTAAATTTTAGGTCATGGAGCTCTCATGTATTAAAAAGGTTTGTTCTACCCTTAGCTGCTTCTCTTATATTCATTCTTCCTTTATTATATTCCTTAATTATTCTATTTTGTTTCCCTTTTTACACAATCTTTTTTTATTCCTCCATGTTATTTATAAATTCATGGCATTTATATCACTAATATTGCCATCATTTACTGATACCTTTTATAACTCCCCTTTTGCTTATTTACTATTATTGTGTAGTACATACTGTTAAAATCTATTTCCCTTCATAATTTATGCATGATTTTACAGGTTCATGATTGATATTCTATTTTTACTGCCGTATATTTGACATATAATGAAATGGATATTCCAACATATAGTCGAGAGCATGGAAAACAACGCGAAGACATCCTTAGTAAGTGCCGAAAAAAAGGAACGTCTCATTCTTCACGGTATATTTTATCAACTAATAAAAATAAAGTAGCAGATAATCTGGAATGCGAAGAGATCTTCCATCAGTTTATCGCGAAAATAGAAAACGACGCCGGATTATTCTTAATCAGCAAAGGGATAAAAACAAAGCATCAGACAATCCTAGAATACCAAAAGATTTCTCAACAATTTGTCGAGAAAATAGAAAACGGCGTAAGATTATTCTTAATCAGCGCAGGAATAAGTACACGATTTCTTCCTTGGAATATATAAATGATCCAATTGAAAACACAAATAGAAGAAATGATGAAATATTACCAATTTCTGCTGGAGTTTCGTCACATACTCCCGACCAATCATATTTTGGATTGCCACATTACAAGTGTCAATCATGTGGAGCTTTACTGTGGTACAATGAAAGAATTTACAAATCTCGAACTGAATCTACACCGAAATTCTCTTTGTGTTGTCAAGAAGGTCGAATTTACTTGCCGTTACTCCGTGAGTCCCCAACTACTCTAGCTACTTTTGGTTGATTACCAAGGGGGAAAGAGGCTAAGAAATTCCGTCATAGTATTAGAGTATACAACTCTATGTTTGCATTTACGTCACTGGGTGCAAAAATAGATACAGATATTAATAAGAGAGCTGGACCATACATTTTTAGAATTAATGGTCAAAATTATCATATAATGGGCTCTCTTCTCCCGGTAGACGGCCAACATCCTAAATTTGCTCAGCTTTATATTTATGATACAGAGAATGAAGTGGATAATAGATTAAAGGCACTTGGAGTAAATGATGGCGATGAAAGTATTAGTAGGAATGTTGTGCTAGAATTGTTACAATGTTTGATATGGAAAATGAAGTGGTTAAAGCATTTAGAATGGCCAAGATCGTTTTATCCAAAATGATTTTCTACCTATGAAATTGCGCTTAATTGGTACACGTAGAGAAAATCCAGAACAGTATAATCCTCCTACAAGTTCTGAGATTGCTGGTTTGATGTAGGTGATTTAGGTAATTCAGATCGACAACGTGATATTATTGTTGAACATAAAGTTGATGGATTAAAACGCATTAGTGATTTACATCCCTCTTTCATGGCAATGCAATACCCTATTTTATTTCCGTACGGTGAGGACGGCTTTAGACTTCACATACCGTGTAGAAACACATTGCGGAAAAAAACGAATTTCAGGCATATATTACAATGCGCGAATTTTATGCCTACAGAATTCAAAACAGAATAGGTGAAGGAAGCACATTAATACGAGGAGGTAAACTTTTTCAGCAATATATTGTTGACGCGTTTTCGTGTGTTGAAGAAGAAAGACTTCAAATATTAGGAAAAAACCACCTAATTTAAGATCTGAAATATATAAGGTATTAAAGATGCTGTTGTTGAAGGAGATGTAAATGGAGATGCCATTGGTAAAAGAATTATATTACCGTCAAGTTTCACAGCTGGACCCGCTACATGATTCAAAATTATCAAGATGCTATTGCTATATGCAGGCATTGTGGACCTCCTGATTTATTTGTTACATTTACCTGCACGCACAGTGGCCTGAAATCGAGATGCTCTGCAATTTATTCCTGGCCAAAAAGCAGAGGATAGGCCCGATATTGTTAGCAGAGTATTTAAGATAAAATTAGAGGCTTTAATGAAAGATATCAAGAAAGGTATTTTCTTCGGACAATCAGTGGCAGGTATGTCATTGTTAAATATAACTTATACTTAACAATTAGTACTTTGTCCTAAATGTAACACATTTACCAAATACTTATTTCCATTATTTTATTTTCTTCCCTCTTTATTCTTCACCACCTGTTCCGGCGATCTATCTCCAGAATTATATACAGTGGAATTCCAAAAAAGAGGCCTTCCTCATGTGCACATTTTAATATGGTTACATACAAAGCATAAATATTTAACGACTTCGGAAATAAATTCGATTATCTTCGCAGAAATACCTGATAAAATTTGTGATCCAATCGGGTATGCAACTGTTGAAAATTTATGATGCACGTCCATGTGAACAAGTAAACCAGGAGCACCGTGTATGATCAAAGGTCGATGTTCAAAACACTTTCCAAAAGAATATAAGAATGAACTGTCATAACTCCAATGGTTTTCCTATTTATAGAGAAGAGATAATGGTAAATATGTTTTGAAGGCTGGTATTCAACTTGATAATAGATTTGTTGTCCCTCATAATCTACGATTAATCGTCAAATACCAGGCTCATATTAATGTTGAATGGTGTAATAATCAAGACTCATCAAATATTTATTCAAGTATGTCAATAAAGGGCCAGATAGAGCTGCTGTTGTTATAGAAATAATGTGCGTTATAACAAAACAACTTCTACACACCAGTCTACATATGTTGATGAAGTTAAACAATATTTGGATTGCCGATATTTATCAGCATACGAAGCTATTTGGCGATTATTTGAGTTTGATATCCATTTTAGGCAACCATCCGTTGAGCGTTTGTCTATTCACCTTCCCATGATGAACAATGTGACATATCATGGTTCGCAAAATTTAGTTGATGTTTTGAATCGTCCTAATATTGGCAAGACAATGTTGACTGAATGGATGCATACTAATGCTATATGTAATGATGCAGCAGCTTACGTACACCGAATTTCCTACGCAATGGGTATGGCATAAAAAGATAAATTTTGGTCTAGACGAAAGCAAGGATATCGTATTGGTAGAATAGTTATATACATCCCATGCAGGGGAATTATATTCTTAAGAATTCTTTTAAACATAGTAAGAGGTCCAAGAAATTACGTAGAAATTAGAACTGTTAATGGTGTTGTACACGATACATTTCGTTCTGCGTGTAATGCTCTTGGGTTACTTGGTGATGATAAAGAATGGAGAGATGCATTAGAAGAAGCATCACATTGGTCCTCTTCATTGGACTTCGCAATTATTACAACCATAGTAATATTCTGTGAATTAACAGATCCTCTCAAAATTATGGAATGAATATTGCA
>CM055063.1:50372325-50413858 GCA_029204045.2 Tillandsia leiboldiana | reverse complement strand
TTCCTACTTCCTCACAGATGCACCCAACCGCATTCCACGGATTGCCATAACTCGCTCATCAATTGCGATGAGAAAAGCTCTCATCCGCACTTTCCATAAGCATAATTATCCCATCAAAAGAGAGGTCTATAAATATTACCACTTTCACCCACATGATAGATAAACCTAAAACCCGCTCTGATACCAATTGTAGAGTTATTAATCCCAAGGGATCTAAATAGGTTACTATCAAACACCTAGAGGGGGGTGAATAGGTGTAATACTTAAAAACTCAATCTCAGTGCAAAATAAAAAACCAATGCGGAAAATAAAAAACAGCACACCGAGATTTACGTGGAAACTCCAATCTAGGAGAAAAACCACGGGACCAACACGCAATAACAATCCACTAGAATAGAAGAATAACAAGGTGATTACCGACTCCACGGACTCAACCCCTCCTTCAGCTTCTTCGGACCTTGCGCTGACCGGTTGGATATCCACGCAATAACAATCCCTAAGAAAAGAAGAATAACAAGGTGATTACCGTCTCCACGGATTTAACCCCTCCTTCAATTTCTTGGACCTCGCGCTCCACCGGTTTTGCCCGTCCACTGCTTCACGTTCGAAATCCACGAACGCAACGCTTCGAATCCACGAAACGCCTTTAGCACACCGAATCCACGATGCCACGTCGAATCCACGACGCAAACTCAGTCGATAAGAATATTGACTTCGATGGTGATCCTTTGCTTAGATTATCAATGAAGAACCGTAGAAGAAATCTCTAAGCAAAGATTAGATCAATTCGACAAAAGATATGTTCTTGAAAGAACGCATCGAATTGACCTAAAAGAGGCTATGAAGAAGAATCGCTAAAAACCTAGCCTCTAGGGTGCTCTCAAGTGTTTTATAAATTGATCGGGCCGTAGCTCCCACGTTTTTGAGAAACCCTAAATGTCTATGTATAGTTTAGAAACCTTTGGAAAGAGATAAGAATCAAACACAACCTTATCTGGAAATTTTCAGACGGCGATCCGGATCAGATTTATTGCGATCCGGATCGTCGTAACGAGATTGACGATTCCAGAAAACCAAGGTTTCGGGATCCGGATTGCAAGGCCGATCCGGATCGTTCATACAAATCAGAAAACTTAACATTCGGGATCCGATCGGAAATTGCAAGGATCCGGATCGAAGGTCTTGTATGAAGCAACAACCTTCGGGATCCGGATCGTTGGCTCTGATCCGGATCCTGAACAAGTCCGAACACCAGTTTTTGATTATTATGCAATTAAAAGTTCATCCAAGTGTTTCTACACTATAAGAAAGTATCGGATCACCACAATTATTTAGTTAAACATACCTGATCCTCTTGAATACTTTCTTCTTGAGATTGATGTAACTGATCCACAATTCTTCAACTTCAATCTTCAAGATTCAAGACACTGAGTGTCAACTTGAGCTCTTGTTGAATCTTCTCTAAGTCTTGATGCTGATTGACAATTTGATCCCTTAAGACTCCGACTCAACTCACTGACTTGACTCACGAATATGCCAATACCAAATGCTGTAAACATAGATGCCGCAGGATAAAACCCTAGTTTTGAAGAATTACTTATTATTAGAAAATTATTTGCGAATACCGTATTATTCGGCCAAAAATAAACGAATTTTTTTTATAAATAATTCTATTTAATTATATAATTTTAAAATAATTTTTATAATTTTTTTTTATAAAATTAGTCATAAGCAGTAAATGATTCATCGTATTCATATTTTTTATTGCAAGTAACACACATAACGCAATCCAAACAATAAATTTCAAAACACACTTTTAGAAAAGCAGTGAATGATTCACCGTCTCTGTGAGACTTAATTTTTTTACAAAGGCAAAAGCGGTGAATCATTTACTGTTTTTAAACGGGGTATTTACAAAACTAACCACCCTACATTCTATATTACAAAAATAGTCTCCTAAAAAATTTATTTGCAAAATAGGCCTCTGGAGGGCAGGGGACCCAAAAGCGGTGAACCATTTGCCGCTTTTCAAGAAAGCGGCAAATGGTTCACCGCTTTCTGAAATTTGTCCTAGTCCCGTAAAAAGAGGCAAATCATTTGCCTATTTTAAAAGAGGCAAATGGATTGCCTCTTTTAAAAGAGGCAAATGGTTTGCCTCTTTTAAAAGCGGCAATCTATTTGCCTCTTTTAAAAGAGGCAAACCATTTGCCTCTTTTAAAAGATGCAAATGGTTTGCCTCTTTCATGCTTTTTTACTCCACAGCCACAGTTTACATAAAAAAACCCCATTAATACAATTTCCAAATAATACATTTCAAATCACAACATTTGACATCCAAATAATTCAATCACAATATTAACATCCATACAATTCAATCACAACATCACAACAAGGAATATATCAACATCACAGCACAACATCACAATATCACAACATCACAACACCACAACATCACAACACAAGATCACAACATCACAACACAAGATCACAACATCACACCACAACATCACAACATCACAACATCACACCACAACAACAAAATATTAATCACATCACAACCAAAAAAAAAGAATGAATGTTCTGAATGTTCTGAGCATCAAATATAAATGTCCGAATTATAAAAGAATGAATATAATAATGTAAAAATGATATATGCAACAAATAAAAGAAATATGAAAATACCAAGATGTCCTAACAAAAATGTGGACTACTCTCCACGCCCTCGCGACCGTCCACGTTTTCGTCCGCCTCTACCTCCGCGTCCGCGTCCGCGCCGCCAACCCAGTGCTCGAATAGGCACATCATCATCATCCTCCATCTCAGGCTGTACATGCTCAATGCCATGTATCTCATCAATATGCTCGATGGAGATGCCCTCGACAAGTACATCCGTCCTCTGCGTGTCAAGCACTGATGACTGCGTCCCCTCCAGCGTCTCAGGTACAGGCTCAGCAGTAATATGATCGTGGCGCCGTCGCCTCCGTCGATATGTAGCACCAACTAGACTCACATCTGATGTAGATGGAACATCTGATGTGGATGGAACATCCGATGGAGGGATCGGCGCAACTAAAGTATCAACCTGATGTACCTCAGATGTAGATGGGACGTCATATGAAGGAAGTGATGCTGGCTGGAAATCGAAATGAAGGACGTCTGATGTCGAGGGAACGTCAGAATGAAGAATCAGAACGGATGCGGATGGAAAATCGTATGCAGGCGTGGACGTGGAGGGAATATCATCCGGAGGTGGCTCTGGATGCTGTATAGAAGCAGCTAATATGGGGAGTCTCTCTAAGACTCCCTCGATGTCCATCCGTATATATCCTAGAGCGTCCATCAATCCAGACGGCTCTGGAGGATCATCCATCAAATGTTCCTAGACTCCTGACAGTACGGCGCAGAGTTTCCACCTATAAATAACACATATTTATATAAACGAACTTTATATAAACTACTAATATATAAGGAAAAAATTATTAAATGATCTTACCAAAGTTCGCTCGATATGCCCCCGCGGCAAAAAAGTGAGTGGAGGTCGCTGTACGGGATGAGAAATCCACCTCCTTGTGATATCCCAGTACCACTGCATATACAAGGAGGTGGCTCGTGCTGGATCTGGGTCGACGAATGCACTCTGCTCCGCAATATGATCTAGACGATCAGTCCATCGGAGAATATAAGAAGCATGAAATATAGCCCAGTCCTCTCCCGATCTACCCTGCGATGAATCCGCCGTATAGCCTCCACAGGCTCTGGTATATGCTGAACTAATCCAAACTGGCGGAAAACTCGATCAGGTAGATGTAACTCCACTATGTGGAAGCATATCAAGCAAATTCTGGCACGCCATACTGCGGAGTCCTCAAGACAAAAAGGTGGAAGACCATGCAAAATCTCCTCAGTATAAGGAGTCCAAGTAACCTGCGAAAATTAATAAATTTTAATTTATATAAAATTTAAAATTAATCTATATGTATGTAACTTACAAAAATTTTACGTACTTGAGACTCCCGCTGCTGATCAAGCTCGTCCCGATAAAACTCAATATCGGTCGCTCTTACATTCCCTCGAAAACGTAAACTCGTATTCCATCTGCAAAAAAAGAAAAAAAAAGATAAGACATTATATCACAATACCTAAAATCAATGATGCAAAATATTGTATTAATCATCGAGACATATAATATTTAACGTACCGACATCCGAGCGGACAATCATCGAGATCTGGCGGAGCCCCAACTCTGTCGGGACGGCCGATATGTATATGGTCCCACGCCCAGATCTATACAGAAAAAACAGATATTTATAATACTGGTGAAAAAAATTAAGATTAGTATATTTCTAATGCGAACAGTAGTGATTTTACCTGTAATAAAGTACCGAATGCACAACACTCGGCCCTCCCCCTCATCGATGCATTCCCCAATGCACGATATAGATGGGCCAAAGTAGCTGCGCCCCAAGCTAGCCCGCCACATTCTACAAAATTCTCAAGTAGCGGTAGCCACTTGAGATGTACCCGATATCCAGTGGTGTTTGGGAACAAGCTGCATCCAATTTGATATAATATATATGCGCGTGCAGCAGCTGCAACCATAGCTGGCGGAGCATCTAGGGGGACATGATGAAAGTGCTGAAATAACCAGTCTAGTTTGATCTGACCTGTGACGATACTATCTGGCTGCATCCCTAGAAGTGTATGACATAAATACGGCCAGTCGCCAGATGCTCGTCCCGTGACAGGCTCGCCAGAAACTCATAGTCCAGCTATAATGGCCACGTCGCGCAGCGTCACTGTCATCTCGCCGTGGCGTAAATGGAATGTCTCTGTCTCGCATCTCCATCGCTCCGTCAATGCGCCTAACAGAGCCTGATCTAGCTGAATGCGTCTGAGGCGAGAGACATAGAAAAAACCAGCCTGTCGTAGTAGGTCCACCACCCCCGGATGCTCCACCGTCCACGAGTTCAGTTTACGGCCATGCTCCCGCCACTGAACTGGTGCGTACCCCTACACACACAATAAATATATTAGATTTAAATTTTATAAAAATATATAGTATGTAGTTTATAAATGAACTGACCTCGGCTCGTACATAGCTCGAACGGTGACTCGCCTGGTCTGATAGAACTGAAGGATCAACTGGCCCGATCTCCTCGTGATGGTCCATCTGCAAACAAAGTATACAAACTATTAGCCTTTCATTAGAATGTGGTAATATAATTTGAGAATTTCTAAATTTATAAGTAGACAACCATAAGCAAACAACGTAATACCTCTACGTCTACGACTTTCAGTTCTTCTATCTTGATTATTGGGACAAGTACTCCTATAATGTCCCTGTTGTTTACAAATAGAGCATTTAGTCCTTCGCATCCCCTCTCTATTGTCCATGGCATTTCGAATACGTGTGGATTTGGGACGGCCTTTCTTTCTTCTTATAGGTGGGGGCGCCAACGGTGGTCCTTGAGGTCGTGGCCAGCTCCTTTTGTCAGGAACATGGTGGAATTGTGGGGTATAAGCATTACGGTAATAGTCACATGTATACCATTCAGAACATAAAGTATAGTAGTCAATGTTCATATGACCATTACTGCAAACGGCTAAAAGATGTGAGCATGGCAATTTAGTTAATTCAAATTGTCGGCACGAACATGTTGAGCTTAACCCATTAAGAATTACCTCATACATTTGATCTCTAGTACTAACTTGAAATTCCATTGGGCCGTACCGAGTTACATCATGTGCTCTAGCGAGTGTCATATTTTGTCTAACTACGGCTTCTTGTTTTGGTGCCAATATTGTTGAGTATGTCTCACCCTTCTCACGACGCTTCAGAAAATAACTGTTGACCTTAAAAATGTAGCTGCCACAAATGCCGTGATAGGCAAACCACGTGCATCTTTAAGTACTCCATTTAAACTCTCTGACAGATTGGTCGTCATTACCCCAAAACGCCGACCTCCATCGAATGCCTTCGCCCAATATTCCCTTTCTCCTTGAAGCTCGTGCACCCACTGCCAAGCCTCCGGATTCATCTCTTTTAATTGGTCCTTTTGCTCATAATATTCTCTTGCGGTTGCAGCAGATCCTATACCCGTATAAAATTTATTGAGTAAGTTTTCATTATTAAACCCCGTTTTTTTCATATTAGCTTTCAAATGGCGGAGACACCAACGGTGAGTATGACCATCGGCTCTCGAAAACTCCTCAAGAACAATCTCTTTTAGCCCAGGGAAGCGGTCTGAAATCAGACAAATAGGTCGAGCACCTGTCACAAAATACTTTAAATGACGTAAAAACCAACGCCAACTACCCGCATTCTCTCCCTCACAAATAGCAAAAGCCAACGGGTACAATCCATTATTTGCATCTACAGCCGTTGCAATCAATGCATGCCCATGATACTTTCCATACATATGAGTTCCATCGATGCTCAACAATGGTAAGCAAGAAAAGAACCCGGTAATTGATGGCCCAAACGCCCAAAATAAGCGTCCAAACTGCCTAACCCCATCTGGCCGGGGCCTGTTATCGAGCCGTCATTTAGTCCCCGGGTTCGCGTTCTCCAACGCGAATAAAAACCGACCAACATCGGTGTATGATTTCTCCCAACCACCAAAAATGATCTGTAATGCTTTATTTCTGGCCTGCCACGCCTTCGAATATGGAATCGTCACATGCAATTCAGAACACATCTTTACTTGTATTTGCGCCGGCGTCAAAGAAAGTTTGACTTTCAATGATGGAAGAATGCGTGCACATATAAGAGATGATGTACAATTTCTATGGGCAGTGTTCACCACCGGAAGTAGACAAGTATGCTGCCCGGCATATGTTTTGACTCTAAAATAATTCACATCCTTTGGTACCGAAGCATGTAATCTCCAAGGACACGAGTCAACCATGCATCTCACTGTATAAGCTTTTGTGGTCGACTTTAACACTTTCATTTGCACGTTGTGAGAAATGTGCCATTCCTCAAGAGTATGCAATAAACTTGATTTGTCACTGAACACACGCCCAACCCATGATCCATCAATAGTAGGAGGGGACTCTTCAATTTGAGCACGATCGAATTCAGTGGGATCGATTTCATACTGATCCATCCATTCGGCATCATCTACAAACTGCTCTGGATGATCTATGAACTCGACACCTTCACCTGGATCATCTACATATTCATTATTTGCGATTGGATCAGCGACATCAGCGTATATGATATCTGAAAGGACCCCCAGTCCGCCGTCATGATCCGCATCACTATAGTGAACTTCCGCCACCCCAGGATGCTCATCATCCTCATGATCAGTATTATGTTGTTCTTCAAAAATTTCTTGTTGCACCTCCGCTTGCTCCACTTGGTGCACCTCCGCTTGAGTCTGATTTTGTATCCCCTCAAACTCGGTTACGGCATGATAGGATCCAAAATCATGTACATCTCCCAACGGATAGGATCCCAAGTCATGCACATTGTGAGAAGACGGATTTCTGCATATATTTTTCATTATTAATCTCTCGCTACAAAAGTTATATAATAAAAATAATTATAATGTATGCTAACCCATATTCGTATGTATCGTTTTGTTGTCCACCAAGTGGAGCGAGCGATCTGGATGTCGTGGCACGATCACTACTATGTGGGAGAGACGGAGGACGGACAACTCCGTACTCTCTGCAATTGAATAATTAATCAATTTAAATATTTATTTTAACTAAAAAATTATATAAAGCCATAATTTGTAATACTAACCTAGATATATTTGCTCCACCTCCGATGTCATCATGAAATGGTTCTCTTTCAGCCATAGGAGATATTACATCTACGTCTAATTCACTATTTAACATTCTTGAATAATAGCCGTGAGATGCAACCATCTGCTTCTCAATGTAGATTATCAAGCATGAACAATTCCTTGATAATGCCATCATACCACACAATGAGTCATCATCCGTAATTTCAATCACATCATATTGATTTCCTCCCATTGGATATCGAACTTTAATAATTATAAGCCACTCATCTCTTCTTATATTGGTAATTCTATACATTTTTCTCTCAAAATCACTAAATGTAATATTCATTGGAATGCCACTTAATTTCTTACGACCTCCAATATACTGTGGATTATAATCTTGTATAACAAGTTATCCATCCCAGTTAACACTAATAGCTACATTTTGAGCCATCCTAATTTCAACAAAAAAATAATATTCAGAAAAATAAATACTAAAAAAATGCATCTAATAATATTAAATATTAAATAATGCATCTAATTATATAATAATTTTCTATTTAATTTTTATTTTAATCCACATCACTAAAATAATATTCAGGGGAGGGTATTCTACAATCTATTTTTGTATTTAAAGAGTTATAAAATGAAACGAGGGACCTAAGGTGAGCATCACAACAAAGAGATCACTGGTAAAAATATGCTTCAGATTCACATGATCTAAAAATATGTATCTAGCACAAGAAAAAATGGCAAATACAAAACAGCACAACCACAAAGGGTTGCTTCAAAAAATTTTCTTGTGTACCTCGAAGTAGAGGGTTGCTTCAAAAATTTTTCTGGATTAAATGGATTAAGTTATTAGTTATTTCGAACAAATACCGAAATTCTAAACTACCTGTTATCCAATAAAAACCTAAGATTCCTAACAATAAACCAAAATCCCCTACACGATTAGTTCCTATTGATAAGAACACATTCCCACAAGTTCCCAAAAAATATAAATTTGTATCAAATTTGAACTAGTAACTAATCCCAGCATAGAAGTATTAAAAAAACTCATATAAGCAAAAAATCTCAAATATCCTTGATCGTGATACATATACTTGTCACTATAAATAAGAACCATGATTCCAACAGCAGTAATTAGTATTGACATAATAGAAGTAAGTGGAATAGAACGAACCATTTTTTGTGCTACTGTAATTTTTAAAATGAACGCGGAAATACCCATCAAAGGTAAGTAAATATACCCGAAACATATAAAATGTGGTTAATCCTGCTGTGAATAGGCATGAGTGATCAATAAAGTTTTTGAATAGGCATGAGTGATCAAATGGAATAAAGCAGCTCGAAGTAGAAGGAAGCACATGGAGTACTAGATGGAAGAATGTACCTCGAAGTAGAAGGAGTGAGAGCTCGAGCTCGAGCTCAAAATGCACTGTGCGGGAGTAGTGTGCGGGAGTAGAGAGAGAGAGAGAGAGAGAGAGAGAGAGAGAGGGTGCGGGAGTAGTGTGCGGGCTGTGCGAGAGGGAGTGTGCACTGTGCGGGGGGAGTGAGCGGGAGAAGAAGAAGGAGAGAAGAAGAAGAAGAGAAGAAGAAAGGGTGCGGGCTAGGGTTAAGTCATTTAAAAGCGGCAAACGATTTGCCGCTTTTAAAAGCGGTAAATCGTTTGCCGCTTTTAAAAGCGGCAAATCGTTTACCGCTTTTAAAAGCGGCAAATCGTTTACCGCTTTACTAGGCTTTGACAATTTCTGAAATCTTATGAATGCGGGGAATGGTTTGCCGCTTTTAAAAGCGGCAAACCATTTGCCGCATAAGATTATTTTTGTAAATTTTTTTTTCAGAAGCCTATTTTTACAATTATAAAAAATTTTAAGATTATTTTTTAAAAAAATTCGTTTTTAAACTACTAAACCATCCGCAGTCTATTTTTACAAAAAAAAAAAAAATAAAAAAAAAAATATTGAGAAATCTAGTTTTAAAATAAAATTTTTGGTGATGGATAGCTTACTAAAATATTATTTTTTTTAAAAAAATAACATATTATTTATTTTATTTATTTTTTAATAAATTTAATTAAAAATATGAACTAATTAGACTAGACATTCGAAATCGAGAATAGTAATTATTAGAATTTTTATCACCTGCGCTAGCTAGGATGAGTAGTTTGCTAAAATATTTAAAATAAAAGCTCTTAGCTTTTGGATGAATATGAGTCTCCTATTCAGCAATAAAAAAATATTTTCTTTTTCATTCCCCCAACACACACACACACACACACACACACACAAAAATAAAAAAAAAAAAAAATAAAAAAAAAAACCCCTCGACTCCACGCCTCCCCGCCTCCCCGCCTCTAGCCCTAAAAAATTCCATCTGAGTCTCCTACTCCACGCCGCCCGCCATCGGAACCGCCCAGGCCGGGCGCCGCCCGCCATCGGAACCGCCCAGGCCGCGCGCCGCCCGCCATCGGAACCCCCGGGCCACGCGCGCCATCTGCTTCCGAGTTCCGCTGCTTCCGCACGCTGTTCATCCGCTACTAGTTCTGTTTTTTTTTTTTTTTTTTTTTTTTTTTTTTTTTTTTTCTCCCTTGTTAATTTTAATTTTTATTTATAAAATAAAAACCACTTCGTGTGCCTATGTGTACAAATATAAGATCGTTTCTGCTTTCATAGTTTTAATAGGTTCATTTATAAAATAAAAATCAAAATTGTAATCAGTTTGTTCATTTGGTTTTGTGGTTTGAATCCAAATCCCCCATTTTTCCCATCGTTTTTTGGTGTTGAAATCTCCAATTTGAATCAATTTTTTTCCCTTTTTATCAGAAAAAAAGAGATGGTTCTGATCGAAGAGGATGGGGAATCCTTCGAGGATGCTCTCACTGATGAGCAGATGCAAGAGGTATAAATTGTGTTAAATTGTTCATCTCATTCAATTGGCTCTAAATTCAATTAACTAGAGATTGCTTAGTTTTTTTAAAATCAAGGATTTAAGTATCCATCGGCACGGGCCGTATCACCGTGCCGTATCGTGCCAACAAGTAATCAGCATGATACAGTCCCCGTGCCGATAGCATATTTCAAAATCTTTGATTTCTTTAAATTACTAAGTAATTTTCTCAATAAAATTCAAAATATTTGATAAAAATGCATAATAAGCAATTAGAAAATTTTGTTGCTTAAGAAAATAAATATTTTATGTCATTATGTGTCGGTACACATGTATTTTTTGTGACGGACACTTATCGGCATTGCTCGGCACGCATCGTGCCGTACCGTGCCGGCAAGTTTTCGGCATGATCCTGTGTCGCGACACTTAAATCCTTGTTTTAGATCTAACACTAATTGTTTGGCTTTTGCATTGACATCAATGTTGTGTTAGTGTTTATAGGAATAAATTTAGCCGCATCCCTTAGGAGAGAGAGAGGATAAAAAGAGAAAATTGAATGATAGTGGGGAATGAGCTCTTAGATAGCACTTGAGCTTGCTTTAAGATTCACAAAAATTGTTATCTAACTTTAGTGACAAAAGCAGGAATTAAGATTTTGGGGGACCAAGATTTAGGTTTGGCAGAGAAAAATTCGACTTCTTATAGTTAGGAAAGGAGTTTGTCGGCGACGATGTACTCAAGGAGGAGTAGGAATAATTTTTGTCACATCCCTTAGGAAAAAAAGAGAAAATCGTATGACAGTGGGGTATGAGCTGTTAGATAGCACTTGAGCTTGCTTAAGATTCACAAAAATTGTTATCTAACTTTAGTGACAAAACCAGGAATTAAGATTTGGGGGGACCAAGATTTAGGTTTGGCAGAGAAAAATTCGACCTTGTATAGTTAGGAAAGGAGTTTGTTGGCGACGACGATGTGCTCAAGGAGTAGGACTATAGGCAGTGGAGAGGAAGGGCCGAGGTGGTGGAGGAGAAGATTGGGAGCACAAATTTTGTGAAAAGAATTTCAATTTGTCCCCTTCACTAAAAACTAAAAATTTGATATTTTGATTTTTGCTACAAAGGACTTACATGAAATTTTCAAAAGTTGATGGGGATCCTTGGCCACTGTGAGCCACACAATGGCTCCGTCCCTGTCTAATGTATCGTATCCTCCTCTCTGATTTAGGCTGTTTATGGAACTTTTTTTTTTTTTTTTTTTGGTTTCTAAGGATTTAGAGTGGACATGGCAACAAGGAGGATTGAGCGGGGTTTGGAGTACAGGGAATTTAATTTTGTTTTGGAGTTCGCATGCCAAGTTGGATGGAGTTAATTCATTCGATTTCTTAGAATGAATGCCTTTAGGTCTATTCGTCTTGCTTCACCTGGCCACCTATTCAACTCCATACTCTTAAGACTTATTTTTTGTTTTAAATCTAGTACTAGCATGACTATATCTTTTTTAGATGCTGAATGTTTTTCTTTGTTGATCTAATGAGTTCAGAAGATCTTTAGGAGTTGAAGAAAAATTGCCTTTTATGCTACCCCTCTCACTAATGTTGCTTCTTTGTTTTGGCTAGCGTATCTCTGAAGCTTTATGGATATTCATAATGATATGCAAATTGACAGCCTGAAATTTGCTTCGTGGACTTGAATTAACATTACATTTTTTTTAACCATATGATGCACCTGAGGCCCTTGTTATCTTAACCTGGCGTATTGAGCATATTGACCGTATGGAGCTTCTATTGTTATGAAATTTAGTTTTATAACAATATGTTTTTTGTCTCAAACTTACATACAGTGGGGGACCAAATATGTGCAATGATTAGAGCGAGTTCAAGATGAGGCCATGAGGCATAGATAGTGCTCGTAGCTTGTTGAACGAACTTATGCTACATGAATGTCATTGATGTTTTTGAGTAGCTAACTGCTAGGAAGAAAAGCTGTTCTTAGTGTTTCTTATATTGACAATTTTTGTGTGCATGTGTTGGTGAACATGCATTATGCCACTTATCGCACAAGTTGGCAGTGTGCTGCTATGTGGTTTCGTTGTGGGGACAACTATGGCCCATCTCTAGATGGAGGGCTCTCCTTTCACAGACAATATGGGTCTTATGCTCACTTGTACCCTCTAGAAACTTAATTGGATGGCTTAGTCCATGTTGGATGCGCTCCATCTCAATCCATGCTTTGACTACAACCAACCAACCCATTTTTTGAGAAAGAAAATTGTACTGAAGATGCTGGGATAGTGGAGTAGGGATGATTGGCATGTTTCGAGAGCCCCTGGTGGTTCCATATAGACTCTTGTCAAATTTAAGGCCGCTTTACAATTATTTTCATGTTCTCAATCTTAAATGTCCAAACCAACATAAATTATGGGAGGAAAAATTTGTTGCTGCTGCTATATTTTTTTTGCTCATTTATATTATCTTCTGAATATATAGAATTTGAATGCATCTTCCTAGTTCCTCAAAATTATCAATGCTGTACATGAAATCCTTCAACTTGTTGTATCAATTCTTCTCCAATCATTTTTACTTATTTGAGCATCGAGCCTCTGTAAACTTTTGCCCTTTATCTTGTTTTGTCAGAAAGCTTTGAATCAAGCAAATGATGCTAAAGCAGAAGGGAACAAACTTTTCAGTGCGGGCAAGTATGATGATGCACTGTCACAATATGAAATTGCTTTACAGATTGCTTCTGAAGTGCAATCATCAGAAGAAATTCGTTCCATGTGTCATGCAAACCGAGCCATATGCTTCTCAAAACTGGTATGTCAAACTTCTTGTTTGCTAGGTATATTCAGCTCTATTTATTGAATTCTTTTTACTGTTAGTGGTATGACAGTTAACGCTTGTAGATGGTAACTAGTACCAAATGTGGTAAAAAAGGAGGCTAGAGATGATTTTTGCATATCAATAAACCTTGATAACAATAAATTTTAACTGTTAGTTTGACATTTTAACTTTATGGAGTTTTTAACTGTAGGATAGAGAAATTCTACTAATGAAAATGTTCTTGCTTATATTCTACTGTTCCTTTTTGTTTTCTCTTGTTTATGCATTTAACATCAGAAATGCCAAGGGACTATTTGTTGTTGTAGGCTTGTAGAGAGCCTTTGAAGTATGTCATCTCATGCATTAAGTTTTTGGCTACATACGTCATTTGTTTCTTAAATTGGATTAAGTCACTCTCGTAGTGACTGCCAATTTAGCTCTGCAATCCGCATATACTACTCATGCCATCCAGCAACAAATTGCTCTGCAATCTGCATATACTACTCATGCCCATACTATCATTAGAAAATTGATCAACTTCAGTCTTAAATTAGCACTTGATCCATATTAATCGTTGGGATAAGATTTTATTGTTTACAGGCTGAATTTGTGTTGGACTTTATCATAGTCAGGACTTAATTGTTAGCAAATGCTCAAGTGCCTTAGTGATTAGATTTCAAGAAAGTTTAAACTCCTGGTTTTTATTTCATTTTCAGTCAAAATTTGTGTTTATTTAACAATTTCTCGTGTTTCTGACAATTTCTTTTCAAAGTTTTCATGACTTTGCTAATGAAAGTTAAAAGCTAAATTGAAGGAAATATTAGAATTCATAATATCATGGAAAACCTAGTTAGTCATTATGGTGTATTCTCTTGTTATCAATTTTTGTTATGTAGGTTTTCTAGGTTAAAACTGAAATTGGTATTTTTGTGAGTTTAGAGATTGCATTTGCTCAAATGTGTATATGAACAACTCCTTTACGCCCTGTTTGGGTACATGAATATCTTGTTTGGTATTTCTCCTTGATTTACTCAAAAAATGTGTACATTTGATTGGTAAGAAGCGTGATGAAATGTTTAGAAAAAATATAATATTAGGATTTCAAGTCATTTTTTCAGAATAAAAAAAATCACTTCGTCGGTGAAATATGCTATGCTACCAAATTATGAAGAAATAAAAATCATACGGTTTACAATCATTCTAGAAAATCCTCATACGGAATAAGTTATCCATCAATGACGTATTCGACATCCAAATAGGGCCTTAATCAAAACTCCGAATAGCTATTGGGAGAAACCGGGATGCTTTTCTTGGACTAGTGATTCATGTTAGATTTGATGATAGGTAAATTTCATATATTTAGGCCTTGTTTGGATGTATAAATATCTAATTCAGTATATTCTTTCGATTTAGGCCCTGTTTGGATGTTGGAATAAGTTATCCTTAAATTATTTATTTGGCATGATCTTTTTCCTTATTTGGCATGATCTTTTTCTTGTATGATTGGAGGCAAAAAGTTTGATTTTTTGCTTCTTGAAAGGTCTTGTCATCCATGCTTTGGTAAGATAGCATATCTCACCTATAAGATGATTTATCTTATTCCAAAAAATTGACTAGAAAGTGGAATATGTTATATTTAACCTTGCAAGTCATTTTTTTAAAATGAGATAAATCACCTCATAAGCTAAATATACTATTTTACCAAGTCATAGATTGTAAAACATTTCAAGAAACAAAAATAAAAAAAATAACTTTCAATCATACAAGAAAATCTTTATACAGAATAAGTTATCATTAGATATCTTATTCTGACATCCAAACAGAGCCTTAGTTTCTTGGTCGTGCTTAATTGTGAGAATAAATTAGTGATTATGAGTGAACTTTGCTCCTCTTTATGCCCCCCCCCCCCCCCCCTTTCTCATTGTCAGATGAAGTTGTGCGTGTTCAATACACAAACATGTGTGACAAATGCGCACGCACGCGCAAAGTCGGGCATGTGCAAATACACAAACATGTGCGCGCGCTATATATATATATATATATATATATATATATATATATATAGAGAGAGAGAGAGAGAGAGAGAGAGAGAGAGAGAGAGAGAGAGAGAGAGAGAGAGAGAGAGAGAGAGAGAGAGAGAGAGAGTCTCCTGTACTTTCGAAAGTATGGAGGCTTTCGTGCTTGTAAATTGTTTTCGATGATAGGACATCTGATTCGACGATTGATTCTTTTAAGTATGATCTACTTGAACTATTTAGAAAGCAAATTTCATAATTTTTCGATATCATTTACCAAATGATCATAGGGTTTCAAAAATGACTATTTAAACAGCTGATGTGTTACGTTTGTAAGTTCAACGGTGTAGAACAATCCAAATTACGTAAAATTTTAATAAAAAGTTCTACTTAACATCAAGAGCAAGATCAAAACTTTTAATTTGAAATTTAAGTCTTTTATCACAGTTTTTTATGGGATTTTTATTTTTAACTGTTCATTTTGAAGCTAATCGTCCAATAGGCAAACAAAGTCAAAATATTATGAAATTTGGTTTCTAGATAGTTCTAATAGTATAGATCATGTCTAACGTAACTGGTCGTCGAATCGAATATCCCATCATTGAAAAAAACTTACAAGCACGGAGGCGTCTAGCTCTCTCTCTCTCTCTCTCTCTCTCTCTTTCTCTCTCTCTCTCTCTCTCTCTCTCTCTCTCTCTCTCTCTCTCTCTATATATATATATATATATATATATATATATATATATATATATATATATATATATATATATATATATATATATATATATGGAGCCATCTATTCATCTTTATGATGAATTTGTGTCATGCCTTAACACGGAAGCTCAGCTAGGCATGCAACAGATTCGTCGCACGAGCAGAGTTTTTCCCGCACATACAAGGTGTTAGAAAACAAACAGCCTGCTCCAACTAATAATTTATATGATACAATAAAAATAGTAATACATTTTTGTGGTAAAGTCTAAGTAGGTTACACATCCAAAAATGCTATTTAGAGTTTAAGTTTTTAATACAGTACTCTTCATTCCCAAAATATTAATTACAAAACTTAGAATTGTCTAGTTTTGACTGTTTTAATGCACCTCGCATTGTAGTCCGCTCACCGATACCTAATGCTTCAACTTAGTGACAGCAAATATAAGAGGAGTGAGAAGCATATACCATAGTTCTCAGTGGGTGCAGCTGTCAAAAGAGGCGATTTGTACTCACTAGGTCTAATGTAGAAGACATAATAGGAGAAGCAAAAACTGTACAATGCTATCAACGGAAGCAAGATTTATTTATCAAAATGAATAACTACAGTATAAGAACTATTATGCCTTTACATACAACAGGAATATATGTCATAAATATGAACCTGAATATAAAGTCTTATGCATCAAATGTTGGAAATAGAACAACTTTTCATTATTATTGAATCTCATTGGCCTGCCATTAAGACCCGTTATAAGCTTGCTATCATGGACAGAGCTGGGACCGGTCTAGTTGCTACACTATGGACAGAGCCAGACTGATTACCTGGTTGCCACAATCACAACCCAACTCCAGAGGGGTAATCAAAGGAGCGACCACCCAAAATGGTTTTAACCAATATCTCATTTTGCAACCTATGGTTATATGCTCATGTTCAAACTAATCAATAAATCATCTCAATTAAGACTTTTAATAAGCAATGCTACAACGAGTAAGCAGGTAATAGAGGAATGATGATTCATAAAATACATAGCTCTGTTACTATACAATAGGCATGCTTAGCTCAAGAGAAATGCCTGCTCTCAAGATAGACAATTAGCAATATCGATAGAGATATATTAAGCATGCTAAATCAACAATAGCGACAAAAATCATGGAATCGAAGGAAGAAACTAACAAGCAAGAGTAGAATTTTAGTCAGCATGCACAAAATAATGCTATTAGACAGAGTAAGATCAACCAACTACTGGAGTGCTTCTTCCCACCTTAGTTAAAGAAATCCTTACTGGTTTATGCTGTTAGGGTATCTCGTGGTTCCCCAAAATATCCTTTTTAGCCGAGGAATGAGATAAACTACTTTTAAAGGCTTGGATTGGAATTTTAGAGACTCCCAACAAGATAATTTTATATTATGAACACAAAAGCATAGTGGGGAGAAACTGGTAAACAAAAGAAAAAGCGACGAAAACGGATAATGGCAGTGGAAATAGGACGAATGGGGTTTATATATAAAACTTTCTTTAAGTTTCGAGATGATTCAGCCCATTAAATAAATATTTTCCTTTAGTTATTCTGATTGGCTGGATATATAGTTAGAACCTTCAATAATTACGAAACTCAATATTTGGTCTTAGACAAATTATAACTAAATTCTGTTAGGACTTCAATATTCTTTTAGGGGTCGTTTCACCTGTAAACTTATCATACCAAAACTCAATTGTTCTAATTGGAGCTTGGTATTACGCTTTGTATGTGAGAAGCCTTTAGTCGTGTCTCGAGCCTTTGTTAAAATTCGCTCAGGGCTTGTTTGTTTCACCGAAAGTGAAGTTCAGGTTGAATTGGACTTTTGATTGAACGGGAGTTCATGCAAAAATTTCTACTCTTCCGTTGTTTGTTTTTGTAGCTGTGAAAGTGAAGTTTTCCAAGTTCTGCTGCTTGTTTCGCAGGAAGCCAATGGCGTAAATATTGAAGTCCCCCACTTTTTGTGTTTATTTCACCGAAAACTGTTGTTTCCCCACACCCTTGGCAAACTTATCTCATATATAGCTCTCTACTCATATGACATTGTTGCCTTTTATATAACTTGATAAATAATAAATTATAGCATAATAAATAGGAAAAATATATAATTATATCTCTATATAATTAAAAAATGTAATTTAAAGCAACTAAATTAATTTTCTTACATAAGTTATAATAATGCAATAATAATACTTAAAGAAAAAGATATATTAACACTCAATTAATCAAATTTCATAGCATTTCAAATGTGCAAACTAAGTTTTTAAAAAAAGACTAAAACTTTACTAATCAATTTTCATTATATTTCAAACATGCAAACTAAAAAAAAGAGAAATTAGTATAACAATCAAATATATTTAGATGAGGGGTGGTAATCGTATTCCGAAAATTAGTTTCCTTTTATAATATTTTATTATTTTTCCTCTCACTTCTCTTTCTCGTAGTTGACTAGGCCCAGGGTGGGTCAAAATAGATTATGTTGTTTTGGGCCGAACCCTAGGCCGAAGTTAATTATGCTGTTTTGGGCCGAAGTCAATTATGTTGCATTGGGGAACTTGAGTTTCGGCTGTAGTTATATTACCGTGAACCAAACAGCAGAAGTGGCCATTCACGGCTGACAACCTATTCATCCCTCTCCACTTTCGGCAAAACAAATAGGAACCTTTACCGAAAGCAATGCCTTATCTTGACTTCTCCATAGCCATTTGATTTTTAATGATTTGGTCCACTAACTTGCAATACTTAGAGGAATAGTGGTTTGTTTATTGTGCTTTTACAGGGAAAATATGATGAAACAATAAAGGAATGCACAAATGCACTGGAGTTGAATCCTTCATATTTGAAAGCACTACTTAGGAGGGGAGAAGCACATGAAAAGCTCGAACATTATGAAGAAGCTATTGCTGGTCAGTTTGAACTTCTGGATATATCAGTCAATTGATTTGTTTTGAATCGATCAGGCTATTTACTTTGCTCTTTCCTTGACCTGCTCTTTATTTCATGTAAATTTTTTTCAAATAAGTTATTTACCATAGTTCCTTATTTAACCTGCAGATATGAAAAAAATAATCGAGCTGGAACCTTCAAATGACCAAGCTAGGAAATCGTTGCAACGTCTTGAGCCATTAGCGGCTGAAAAGAGAGAGAAGATGAAGGATGAGATGATTGGTAAATAATTAGGCATAATTTCTGTCTTACTATTCTGCGAGGATAATAATTCTCACAAACAAGCTTTCAAAATAGTCACTGCACTCTTAAATGTGGATAGATAATCGAACATTATTATTCAATTTTGCTGCAGCAAAGCTAAAAGAGATGGGAAGTTCAGTTTTGGGGCGATTCGGAATGAGCATCGACAACTTCAAAGCTGTGAAAGACCCAAACACCGGCTCGTACTCCATCTCATTTCAACGCTAATCACGTACAGTAGTCCAGGTACCGTCAAAAAGCGCCCCTGCCCCCCCAAAAAAGAAATCTCTATAGAAAACCAGGAGAAAAAAAAAAAAAAATCTGAAACAAATACGGTGTGCCGTATTAGTGGAATTGTGAACTGAATTTGGGCTTCATACTATTAGCAGTTGTTGGATTGATAACCTGTTCATTGTGTCAGTCAAAACCAATTTAGCCATATTTGTTCATGGAACCCCCAAGGTGCTTGTTTTACTGTGGTTTGGTGTATGAATGTAGCAAATGTAAGGTGCAAAAGGATTGTTTTCTTTTCTTCTCCTTTATGTTTTTGAGAAAACTGAAGCAGAGGGTTATTATTTCCAATAGCTTTTCTAGGATAAATTACACTTTTGGTCCTCAAACTATGCTGCGTGTGACACTTTGGTCCTCAAATTTAAATTTATTATAATTTTTTGTTTCAACTTTTTAAATTATTGTAATTAAATTTCACAATTAAATTTAGTTGGTTAAATGTTGATAAATTATTGATGTGAAAGTGATATTGCATTTTAATTATTATCACATCATCAATCACAATTTTTTTATATTAGTTTTACATCAATAATTTATTTATTAACATTTAGAAAACTAAATTAGGTTGTGTGATTGCATTACAACAATTCAAAAAGTGTAATTTAAAAATTAAAATAAATTAATATTTTATGTACATAATAGTTTGAATGGTGTACATAATAACTCATAACCTAAGCAAGAATGGTGTACATAATAACTCATACAATACTTGTTGTCATACGCTCGTGAGAGTTTTAGTTAAAAATAAAAAAACACTAGTTAGATACATTGTGACATTTTAGTAGTCTCATATATATTGCGATACTTTAGTATGTTTATATGGGATGAAAATAAAATTATAATTGCCGTAGGATTTGAAAAACAGAAAATTTAAAATTTACATTTGAGAAGCAAAGCAAAATTATTTTACAACTATGTGATAGTTAAGTATAATTTTTTAAAACAGTATGGGAAAGTAAAATTGAGCTAAACTATAGGATAATTAGGCACAACTTTTTTCCTTTATATCACTACACCATAAATTATCTTTGGTGGTATTTTTTTAATGGCTTTTGTAAAAAATGTCAGTAAATAATATATATTGGTGGCACTTTTAAATAAATGTCTTTAATAAAATTTTATATTTATTTATTCATTTATTTTTTTAATTCGTATAATTTTAAGATAATTGTCACCAATTGAATACTTCGTAAAAGTGTCACCAATAAATATTAAAATTAACACTAATAAATAATTAAAAGTGCCACCAATAAAGAATCTCTTTAATTATTTTTTTTTACGCACGCAGTAACAAAATTCACACCCGTAAGAAAAAAAAAAAAAAAAAAAAAATTCCAAACGGGCCTCCTGTAATTAAAAAAATTTCCAACCTGATTCTTCTTAATTTGTAACAAAGAAAATTAATCTCTACGTACATTACTTAAGTCCTCTTGGAATTAAAAAAATTACCGCCGCTTCTTAATTTGCAGCAAAGAAAATTAACCTAGATGTACGTAAATTAATTGATCGCGCAATATTCCTCTTTGCCCAAGCCCCAAACCTTAATTAACTCCTCTACCCCGCCTCCTCCTCTGCCCCGCCTCCTCCTTGCGGCGACGACGAGGAGGAGTGGGAGACGACGCCGCGCCGCCGCCTCCTCCTCTGCCCCGCCTCCTCCTTGCGGCGACGACGACGACGAGTGGGAGACGCCGCCGCCGCCTCCTCCTCTGCCCCGCCTCCTCCATGCGGCGACGACGACGACGAGTGGGTGACGCCGCCGCCGCCGCCTCCTCCTCTGCCCCGCCTCCTCCTTGCAGCGACGACGACGACGAGTGGGAGACGCCGCCGCCGCCTCGTCCTCTGCCCCGCCTCCTCCTTGCGGCGACGACGACGACGAGTGGGTGACGCCGCCGCCGCCGCCTCCTCTGCCCCGCCTCCTCCTTGCGGCGACGACGACGACGAGTGGGTGACGCTGCCGCCGCCGCCTCCTCCTCTGCCCCGCCTCCTCCTTGCGGCGACGACGATGACGAGTGGGTGACGCCGCCGCCCCCTCCTCCTCCTCCTCCCCCGCTGAAATATAAAAAGTGCCGAAGTACACTTTTAATTTGCACTGCTAATTACTTATCCATCTTAATTTGCACTGCTAATTACTTGTTTCCTCCTTTTTCATCTTGATATATATATGCCACCCAGCGACCAGAGGCTGAGCTCCGGTGCCACTGCGGGACGCTGCGCCGCGTCTGCCTCCTCGGCCTTGGCGACAAATTCATGTGCGCTGATCAGTTCGCCGGTAATAAATTTAATTTAAAGGTCTTAATTTTTGCTAGTTTGTTACCTCCTTTTCACTGAGATATGTAGAACTTATTATATCATTCCATCTTAATTTGCACTAGCTGTTTCACTTTTGTGAAAAGAATCAGTTAATTGTGGCACCTACTGACAGACTTCTCCAAATTGATGAGCACTTGATATCTCTTAAATACACTAAGAATTTTGATTGTATTATACTAAGCGGATGTCCAAGTTAGTTCCACGTGAATTAGGTACGATAAAAATCAGCGAGATATCCAATGATTCTGATTTTTGAGATATTATTCTTAAAGGCTCAGTGAGTAGTCATCCGCTGTTGGAACAATAATATATGTATTGACCATATAAAGAAAGGTGTTTACCAAGTTCAGAAGAAGAGACATAAAATGGTAGTTTTTGTCATCAACATGATCCTCTGCAGCACGGGGTATATCATCCTGAACAATAAGTGCATCCTGTCCTAAGAATTGCAGGAAATTTGTTGAATGTGTCAATTTGTTTATTGAAGCATTTATTTGGTCTATTACAGGGTCCGGCATAGGAAACCAAAAAAAATTATATTGGACTACAACGAGATACCAAACACAAGAAACATTAGTTCATAAATAATTAGCCAACTTTTAGAAAAAAGGGGAAGGAAAAACCTTAAGAACAATACCTTATATATAGGACTAATCCAAATACTAGGAGTGTTACACAAGGAGCGTATGATTGCAAAGAAGGCCTAGTTTGATAGCTTACTTCAAACAGAAAAACTGTCAATCCCATGAGATAGAAACTAAAGTAGTTAGGTTGATAAGCTCATCAACAGTTCCTGATTCAATTGCTGAGACACCTAAAACCAGCATTGGATTTTACCTTCGATGTTTCTATTCTCCAGAGCCACTATTCATAGTTAAAATAGTCTACTGTTATAATGAGAATGAAAATCTTATATACCTCATCGTCAAGTATCCTTTGTATAAGAGATTGGGGATTAATATATAGTTATAGGAGTATATCCTACATGATTCTGATTTTTGAGATATTATTTTTAAAGGTTTATTTGATTTTTTAGATAGCTATATAGAAACTGGAATAAAGCTCTTCTATATACAAGACTCATTTTACTAAGTATCCATAACCATTAGTCCTTAAGTGGTAAGTCCCTTGTGTTAATATATCTTACTTTTGATCTAAAAAACAATAGTTTTTTGCAGTAATTTTTAAATCCCCTACTTAATTCCCACTTAAAAGTTTTGTCCTTTATTAACATTTTTTTTAAAGATAAGGTAGCATGCTACCGTTTTATTTTTTATTAATTTAACTCTTAATAATGAAATCAGCGTAAATAAACTTAAAATACTAATTTTTTAGCTTTTTACAGGTAATTAATTGTATTATCAAGAGTACCTAAAGTACATACTTATCCAAAATATGAATAAGACTTGGATTACTAAGACAAGGTAAGTTTAACAATATTTAAAAGTTATGATTATTGATTTATGTTGATATATGCAATTAAGTAATATTGATTTGCACTATTTAATTAACTTACGTAGGTTAAGTGATGATTACCAGCAAGGCTTGGACCAATTCCTCAAATTTGCATTTCATAATGCATCTAAAGAAAATATGATTCTTTGTCCATGTAGAAAATGCACTAATTGTTTTTGGAAAGCAGAGGAAGTTGTCTATGAACATCTCTTATGCGATGGATTTATGCAAGGTTGTACAAAATGGATATTTCATGGAGAGGACACTTCCCAAACAAACCCTATTGATAATACGAATATTCAGAATGATCAAATCAACGATGAAATGGATGAACTTTTACATGATGCATTTTTTCATCCAGAGTCAGATTTTGATACAGGAGATTTAGACATACAAGATTTGACAACGGATCCTGATGAAGATACAAAAAAATTTTATAAATTAGTGAAAGATGCTAATCAAGAAATATATCCAGGTTGTAAGAAATTCTCAAAACTGTCATTTATTGTGAGACTCTTACAAATAAAGTGCTTAGGGGGGTGGAGCAATAAAAGCTTTGATATGCTCTTAAAATTGCTAAAAGAAGTATTACCAGCAGGAGAAATCTTACCAAGTAGCTTTTATGAGACTGACTAAATTATTAAAGATTTGGGGCTAGGCTACGAGAAAATTGATGCATGTCCAAATAATTGTATGTTATTTCGGAAGGAGTTTGTTAATGCATCTTTATGCCATGTCTGTGGTGCCTCAAGGTGGAAAACCAATGAAAGTAAAATAAGTATTAAGAAATCAAAAAAGGATCATGTTCATAAAGTTTCTGCAAAGGTATTGCGGTACTTTCCACTAAAACCAAGACTACAAAGGCTATTTATGTCTTCAAAAACTGCATTTTATATGAGATGGCATAATGAGTGCCGCACCAAAGATGGAGTACTTAGACATCCCGCTGACTCTCCAACATGGAAGGATTTTGACCACAAGCATCAATTGTTTTCATCGGAGCCACGGAATGTGAGGCTTGGGTTGGCAAGCGATGGTTTTAATCCATTTGGCACAATGAGTATTGCCCATAGCACATGGCCAGTTATTTTAATTCCTTATAATTAGCCTCCTTGGATGTGCATGAAGCAATCATAGTTTATACTCTCTTTACTTATTCCTGGTCCATCTGGCCCTGGAAATGATATAGATGTGTACATGCAACCGTTAATAGATGAATTGAAGGAGTTATGGAATGAAGGCATCAAGACATATGATGTGTCTTGCAAACAGACATTTCAAATGCATGCTGCAATCTTGTGGACCATCAGTGATTTTCCAGGTTATGCTTGTCTTTCAGGATGGAGCACAAACGGGTGACTTGCTTGTCCTCACTGTAATAGTGAAACTTGCTCTGAATATTTAAAGCATGGAAGAAAATTTTGCTACATGGGACATCGTAGATTCCTTGATAATGGACATAAATTTCGACGTAATGCAATATCTTTCAATGGTAAGCAGGAACATAGAGCAGCACCTACTCCGCTTTCTGGTCGTGAAGTTTTCGAACAAATAAAGGATGTTAACATAATATTGGGAAAGCATGAGTGTAATGTAAGTAGCAGGAAACGTAAGCGAGTTGATGATGCTCAACCTTCACATAATTGGAAGAAGCGGAGTATTTTTTTTGAACTTCCGTATTGGGAAACTCTTATGTTACGTCATAACCTTGATCCTATGCATATTGAAAAAAACATTACTGATAATGTAGTTTATACATTATTAAATTCAGAAGGAAAATCAAAAGATAATTTCAAGTCTCGTCTCGATCTTCGAGACATGGGAATAAGGCATGATCTTCATCCAGTATCAACTGGAACCAAAACTTATCTATCCCCGTCATGCTTCTCCATGAGTAAAAAGGAAACTGAAGATTTTTGTAAATTACTAAAAGGAGTTAAATTTCCTGATGGTTATGCAGCAAATATCTCAAATCGTGTACATGTTAAAGAGAGAAAAATTTTTGGACTCAAGAGCCATGATAGTCATGTATTGATGCAGCATTTGCTCCCATTAGCTGTGAGAAGAATCTTGCTAGAAAATGTTAGCCTGCGTTTGATAGAGCTAAGTAATTTTTTTAGGGAATTGTATTGTAAATCTATTCAGGTGAAGGATATACAACAATTAGAAGATCGAATAGCTTTGACAATATGCCATCTTGAGAGAATATTTCCTCCGTCATTTTTCGACATCATGGTCCATTTACCAATTCACCTTGCTAGTGAGGCCAAACTTGCTGGTCCAGTACAATACCGTTGGATGTATCGAATTGAGAGGTATACTATGATATTAAGATTCAACTAGTAATTTAATAAATTACTATATTTATTTAGTTATTTTTTCTATTTGGGTTCTTATTTTTATTTTTTTAGGTTTTTTTTGAGATTGAAGTCATATGTACGAAATAGAAGACATCCAGAAGGTTCGATTGTGGAAGGTTATTTAATTGAGGAGAGCATAAAATTTTGCTCTCGATACTTACATGGTGTTGAAACTCGATTCAACCGTCCAGTTAGAAATGATGATCCTAATGCTTGCGACTTAACTAAAAGAAATGGGTTATTTTCCCATATTGGTCGTGCACTAGATGATGGTGAAACTATAACTTTGGATTATACAACCTGGGTACAAGCTCATCGATATGTGCTATTTAATTTTGATCACATAAGCTCTTATCTTGAGTAAGTTCGTAAACTTGAATATTAATTAAAAGTCCATATGCTATAATTTTTAATCTTAATTGTGTATTTAGTTAGGCTACTTTATTTACAGAAAGCATCTTCAAGAAATCAAGGCACATAACCATCGAGCGCGAAGGCGTGATGTCGAGCGTATTCATAATGATACTTTTCATGATTGGTTTAGATCTCATGTACGTATACTTTACTTTGAACTTAATTTCTTAACTATTATATAAGTAAAATGTCGACATTAATTGGCTTGTCATTGTTTAATAGGTTCATAATTTGATAAGAGAAGAGAATGTGGAGTTGCCTGAGGAAATTCAATGGTTGGCATCAGGTCCTCTAGTGACAGTAAGGAGATATAAAGGATATATTGTTAATGGATTTAGATTTCACACAAAAGATGTTGAAGAGAGACGAAGAACACAAAATAGTGGCGTTGTTGTTGCTGCGAGCACCTCAAGTTTTTCTAGTGCAAAGGATCAAAATCCTATCAAAGGAGATGTTGCATACTATGGAGTTCTTAAAGAGATCATTGAACTATACTATAATGAAAAGGCAAAAATTGTGTTGTTTAAATGTGATTTGGTAGATGTACGTTCTGAAGGCAGAGGAATTAAGAAGGGCAAATTTGGTTTTACACTCGTTAACTTCAATCGATTATTATATAGTAATGAGAATATATCAAATGAACATTTTGTACTAGCATCACAAGTTGAACAGGTGTTTTATATACAAGACCCCTTAGAGGAAGATTGGCATGTTGTAGTTGGTACAAAACCTAGAGACTTGTTTGACATGTCTGCAAAAGAGGAAGAGTGTGGAGATGATATGGAGATATACTACCCAAATGGTTTAGAGAGTAATCTAAATGCAAATAACACCACTAGTAATGATATTGACAATGTTAATTGGGCGAGGACGGATATACCTGGAACAACTATTGATACTCTTTTAGATATTACTCATCCAAAAGATGCTATACAAAGTGACGACTAAAAGCCTGATGGAGCTCGTGATGATGGTCATTGATGTGATTGATTTTTCAGTTTCAAGGTTGATTCTTTTCTTTGACTTCAATCTCTTGACTTCAATCTATTGCACTTTTTTTATTTAACAAAAAAGTATATATATGGAGCTTGCTTGCTTTAGAATTTAAAAATGTAATTGATTTTCAGTTTTATCATTGCTCATTATTTGATTTACATGTGCTTTAACAATATTACTTTATTTTTTCTTAATTGTTTTGCAGGAGGATTAGCATTTGACTATGGCACGTACACGATTTCAACCACGACGTTCAATACTTGATCATTCAACTACAACAAACACCTTTCGTGATCTTAGATAGAAAAATACACCATCAAGTAATCACTCGCTTAGGCAATCTGGAGGTGATCTTCAGAAGAATTTATTTGATTTGGGTATTGATAACGACAACCAGTTTAGATCTGATGATGACCAACCTGAAGAAAATATGGGTATTCATTAATCCCTAAGATATGCATGTTGGGTTATATGTAATACGGATCTAAATAGGGGAAAAAAACACCTAGAGGGGGGTGAATAGGTGTAAACGCATAAACACTCAAAAAATCATTGCGATAAAAATCCAATGCGGAAATAAAAATAATACGCAAGATTTTTACGTGGAAAACTCCATCACCGGAGTAAAAAACTACGGGACCGATAACACGGCAGAAATCCACTAGAATTAAAACACGTACAAGGTGATTTACCGTACACACTTACGACTCAACCTTTTCCATACGCTCCTAGAGGATCTTCTCCGCTCGCTCCGCGACGCTTCTCGAATCCACGATCTGCGCCCAACGCCGAATCCACGGCGTCCAACGTCGAATCCACGACGTCCGACCGAATCCACGGTCTTCACCCAATAGCACCCTTCGAATCCACGAACGTGCCTCGCTCCGAATCCACGAGAGCGGTTGAACCTTGAATCCACAAGGACACGCGAATCCACGCGCCGATTTTTGGGGTAAATCGTTGTTTTGGGTGGTGATGATCCGCCGAATACTTAGATCAAAGATAGATCGGAAATACCATCTAAGTATTCATTAGTTTGATTCAACTCAAGATGTGAGTATGAAAACCTAGAATCAAACTAATCAATATAGATGAAGAAACATAGAGTATTCTCTAATGATTTCCTTTCTTCTCTATATGTGGATCTATAGCCGTATAAAATGATATATGAAAATGACGGCTATTGACTCTGTGGATTCACCCTAGAAAAAGAATCATAGGGTGTATTTATAGGTTAGAAACCCTAGGAAGGAGATAAGAATAAAAAACCTAACATTTCTGGAAATTTTACGGACGGCGATCCGGATCGGACTAGCTGTGATCCGGATCGTCGTAACGAGTCAGCCAGTTCCAGAAAAACGAAGGTTCGGGATCCGGATCGAAGTGCTTGATCCGGATCGTTCATACAGTTCACCAAACATCAACGTTCGGGATCCGGATTGCGAAGCCTGATCCGGATCGTTCAAGGAAGATGGTAAACTAAGTGTTCGGGATCCGGATCAAGAGGCTACGATCCGGATTGAACTGGTGTATGAACGAACCACCTTCGGGATCCGGATCGAACAACCTGATCCGGATCCTGAACATGTCCCAAGTCCAGTTTTTGATTTTTATGCAATGAAAGATTCTTCCAAGTGTTTCTACACTACAAGAAGTATTCGGATCACACAAAATCTTTAGTTAAACATACCTGATCCTTTTGAATTCTTCTTTCTTGAGATTGAGTTAAATGATCCAACTTTCTTCACATTCAATCTTCAAGACTTGAGACTTTCACGAAACTACGCCAACTCAAATTCCGTAACAATCTCCCCCTTTGGCGGTTTCGTGACAAAACACAGATCCACTAAAGAAAATTCAAAAAGATATTTTTGTTGCTATCACCATACAACAAAAATTTACAATGGAGATCCAAAAATTTAAAAACATGAGATAAACTCCTAAAACAGACTCTAGACTTAGACATCTGTACTCTCTGCACAAAGAAATCATTCTTGACAAAAAGAGATCGTTAGATACCTCAAGAATATTTAGCATACAAAACCTAGTACAGAGATAGAGTTTATCTAATCATCATGACATTTGAGAATTCAGATATGTAAGAGAATCATAGTCAAAAACCAACATATCTTCTATGCAACTAAAAACCAAATGTCACAAAATGTTAGTTCAACATCAACTTGTTAGTTATATTACATGCCCAAATAGTTAGTCGAATAGTTAGTCGAGACATGCAAACAATCACAAGATGAAAACCAAAGTTGAAGTTGAAGAGATACTTACCTTGATGTATACAAAATCTTCATCATCAAGATTTTCACAATCATTGTTCAAGTTCCCTTACCTTGATGTTCATTCACATCATCATTGTACCTTGATATTTCATCATTCAATTTCATCATTCATTGTTCAAAGTTCTCTCTAACTCTCTCCCCCTTTTTGTCACAAAACAAAGCCAAAATGTAGTTAAGACTACGAAATGTTAGGAGAGTGAAAAGTTCCAATAAAACGTAAAACCTGAGAACTAAGCTAAAAGTAAGTATAAAACTAAATCCTAAAATCAAAATCCTGCACAAAAGGAAAAGGAAGGTGCAGTTCAGTCGGAGGAGTCTGAGCTGGTACAACTCAGCTTGCTCAAAATCCCTTTAAGCATTGTCGAAATAGTTGAACACTTCTTCTTGATCTTCTTGTGTTCAGAGGAAATTTGCTGAAGTTCTTTCGATATCCTCTCTTGTGCAGCAGAGAGTCTTTGTTGTTCCTGGCGAAGCGATTCCAATACAGCAGCGTCTGTACCCTGTCTTTTCGAGTGTGATGGATGCTGTCTAGAAGCAGATGGTGCATCCAATCCCTTAACCCATGGAGATTCAGTTTGTAGAACCCCAGAGAGTGAGCGAGCTCTAGTAAGAGGCCTACTATGATAACTTTCACTTCTTAGGACATTCTTTCGTCTTGTATATTGCTTAGTTGTTGATGCAGATTTCATAAGCCTTTTGCCTTTGACAGATTTCCCGTTTTCCTCATCAATCTTCTGTTGAACATCTTTGAAGAATTCATCCCATTCTTCCGTATCGTACTCTGAACTGTCCTCCCTGCCTTCGGTTGTCTTATCTCCTGTTGAAACATCCGGTTTCTCTTTTACAGATGTACTCTTGTGCACCATTGTGACCAGTAACAGGATTAACCAAGAGAGTGCCATTGATTCTAGTGCTTTAAGTTTAGAGAAGTTGTCCTGTGAAAAACCAACTCAAGAACACATGAAAAATTGTTAATTTTCAAAGATTGAAAAAATTGTACCCAAACAATCATAATCATGTAGAGAAGCTAAGAATCAAATTAGTTTTGCAAAAGGACTTCTAAAAATAGATCAATTGCATGATTTTCGAAAATCCTTATTATATGCCCTAAAACCGAAATTTTAGAAATCGAAGCCTAAAAATCCGTTAATCAGGAGAATACCTAGCATATAATCAAAACTAATCTACCCAGAGTTCTTATTTCAAAAGAAATTTGATCAAAAACCATCCACAAACAAAGTTGATCCAAGAAATTCATCACGTTTGAGGAGGAAAAGAGAAAAACGGTGAAAAACCGAGATTTTGATCAATAAAACTTACTTGGAACTGAAGAACTTGAGTTTGAAAGCTTCCAAGAAGGATGAAATCTAGAGAGAGAGGCTCTGGAAACTTTGGAACAAAAGATTGGAGTAAAGAAATCAAAAACCCCTTTCGTTCTTTATAAAACCTAGCCGCGATCCGGATCAGTTCATAACTGCGATCCGGATCGGCTACCCGCAGTGAGAAACTGCGTTCGGGATCCGGATCGGCAGACACAATCCGGATCGTCAGCCCGCAGAAGAATTCCTGCGTTCGGGATCCGGATCATCTAGCCCGATCCGGATCGGCCCCAATTTTTTCTTTAGAAAATTTCAGAGAAAAACCAGAAAAAGATTGTAAGCGCAAATGTGTATCAACTTTAAACAAAAATCATCGTTTCATACAACAAGAATTAGATTATGCCAAATCTATCAATAATATCCAAAAATGAAACGAGAATTTACAAGAATTAAATCCCTTAAAGTTGAACACCTTCAATCACATCTAACTTGATCTTATGAGTAATGCCTTTATCAAATCATCAATTCAGTAAAGAAAATGAAATACAAAGATCAATAGATGTTTGAAATTCCAAATATAATAGATAATGTATCTAGACAATCTGTTGAAGATAGTGGCTCTTTGAGCATCTTTCTGTAAAAACCCACCTTATACCAACCTTGAAATTTGACAGAGTCAAGTATTTCAACATGCATTTTACTTAATCAAAAATTTGAACAACCATGCTTGGTATACATGTGGTAGCTGCACACAATACTCGGACGACCGAGGTGGTAGCTCTTTCCTCCATGTGGTGGTAGTTTTCACACTCCTCATTGGGATGTAACTCTTTCCACATCTTTTGAGCATTTTACCTTTTCTATGACTCCCCCTCAATTGGCTATCAATTATTTAAGATATAAAGTATTCAACCAAAAATTGATCTCGATTTCATACTCGACTAAGCAGTCAAATAAGATAATGACTATACCAAGAGATCATAGAGAGAGAGAAATTGACTTTGATCACTTTAGAAGATGATTTAATTAACATAAATGATCATTGCAACAGTGAAATATTATGATGGCAAAATCATAATAAATTTCTAAATGTGCGAAAAGATGCAATTAAAGTCAATTATGATCTATGCTCAATTAATGTCCTATGTACAAACATAGATGATGAACAAAACAAAAACAAATACAAAACCTATCCTAAGCAAAGATTTCAAAAAGAAGATTATTTCAAGGAAAGCATCCCAATTGCTTTTCGTAAATGAATAAAACGTTTTTGATCCAAAGGTTTTGTTAGAATGTCAGCTAATTGATCCTCAGTTGAGATATATGAAAGTTGAAGAGTATTTGATTCAACTAGCTCTCTAAGAAAATGATATCTAAGTTCAATATGTTTTGTTCTAGAGTGCAACACAGGGTTTTTAGAAATGTTAATAGCACTAGTGTTGTCACAAAGTATTGTTACCGAAGATGCTGAAATGCGGAAGTCGCTCAATACGCTTTTCATCCAAATGAGTTGAGTTGAGCAACTTCCAGCTGAAATGTATTCCGCTTCGGCAGTCGAGAGTGCTATGCAGTTCTGCTTTTTACTGTGCCATGCAACAAGACAATGGCCAAGATAGAAGCATGCACCACTCGTGCTTTTCCGATCATCCACTGATCCTGCCCAATCGGCATCTGAGTATCCAACAATATCCAAACTTGTTCCCATAGGATACCAAATTCCGAAATTAATTGATCCTTTGATATACCGGATGATCCTTTTCACCGCTTTCAGGTGAACCTCCTTTGGTGCTGATTGATATCTCGCGCAAATCCCAACACCAAAAGATATATCCGGGCGACTAGCCGTGAGGTAAAGTAGACTTCCAATCATACTTCGATACAGTTTCTCGTCTACATTCTCACTATGTGATTCACTTCCAAGTCCCTTGTGGCTAGTTCCCATTGGAGTCGGAAAATCTTTACAATTTTCTAGATCAAACTTTTTGACCAACTCCATTGCATACTTGGATTGACTCAAGTGAATACCTTCATCATTTTGTTTAATTTGCAATCCAAGGAAATAAGTCAATTCGCCCATCATGGACATATCAAATTCGCTTTCCATGGTCTCCGCGAATTTAGAAGCATCGTTATCTCTTGTTGCGCCAAATACAATGTCATCGACATAGATTTGTGCTACAATGAAATTGTTTTGATAATGCTTCACAAAGAGAGTCCTATCAGCTCCCCCTCGAGTATAGCCCTTCTCCAAAAGGTGCTTTGTTAACCTTTCGTACCATGCTCGCGGTGCTTGTTTCAGACCGTAAAGAGCCTTTTTCAAACGAAAAACATGGTTAGGTTGTTTATGATCTACAAAACCTTTCGGTTGAGCCACATAAACTTCCTCATTTAAAAACCCATTTAGAAATGCGCTCTTAACGTCCATTTGAAATAATTTAATTTTAAAATGACAAGCAATAGCGAATAGTATACGAATGGACTCGAGTCTAGCTACAGGGGCGAAGGTTTCATCAAAGTCTATACCTTCTACTTGAGAGTAGCCTTGAGCAACTAATCGTGCCTTGTTCCTGATGATAGTACCATCCTCATTTTTTTTGTTCTTGAAGATCCATTTGGTACCTATCACATTGTGTTGCTTTGGAGGCTTCGTTAATTCCCAGACTTTGTTTCGCTCAAATTGATGGAGCTCTTCCTGCATTGCTTTAATCCAGTAGTCATCCTGAAGAGCTTCATCTATGTTTTTTGGTTCGATTAAAGATACGTAGCAAGCGAATCCACAAACCAACTGCCTCCGAGTTCTGACTCCTTCTTGTGGATCTCCAATAATATTCGATTCCGGATGATCCTTGGAGATTCGTAACGTTTGTTGAAACGGAGTACTCGGAGATATATGAGATGATTCCTGCAGATCAGATAAACTAGAAGAACCATTAGATGCATCATTAATATTGGAAGTATTATTATGAGAAGATGCACTAGCAGGAGAATCATCATCTAGAGAGATATCGAGGGTAGATTTTCCAGTTTCAAAGTGAAAAGCTTCATCTACTTTAACATTTATAGATTCTACGATCGTCTTAGATTCAACGTTAAATACTCGATATGCTCTGCTATTCGTAGAATAACCCAGAAAGATCCCTTCATCACTTCGAGAGTCGAACTTTTCAAGATTTTCACGGTCACGTAAAATGTAACATCGACTCCCGAAGACACGAAAATATTTGATATTGGGTTTTCTACTAAACCACAGCTCATATGGTGTATTTAAAGTTCCTGGGCGCAAGTAAACTCTATTAATGACATAGACAGCGGTGTTCACAGCTTCAGCCCAAAAATGTAGCGGTAAATTCCGGCTATGAAGCATCACACGCGCCATCTCTTGAACAACCCTGTTCTTGCGCTCAACAACACCATTCTGCTGAGGTGTATAGGGTGCCGAGAATTCATGTTTGATTCCATTTGAAGTGCAAAAATCAATGAATTTTGAATTTATGAATTCTCCACCTCTATCACTTCTAACACGAATGATCTTTTCATTCTTTTCAATCATAATACGATGGCAAATCTCATGAAAAGAGTCAAACGTATCAGCTTTCTCTTTTAAAAATGCTACCCATGAAAACCGAGAGAAATCATCAACCAATAAAAAGATGTACCATTTACCTCCCAAAGATGGTTGACGGGTCGGCCCCATTAAGTCCATGTGCAAAAGTTCCAAGGGCCGTTTTGTACCAACGTGGTTCAAGTTCTTGTGTGCAGTCCTAGACTGTTTTCCCTTTTGGCAACCACCACACACAATGTTTTGTTTAAATAAAAGCTTTGGAACCCCCTTGACCACGTCCTTGTTTGAAATTCTAGTAAGTTCCTTAAAATTTAAGTGACCTAGCCTTTCATGCCAAAGAGTTTCATTATTCAAAGCAGCTAAGTTACAATTTTTAGAAAATTTATTAGGAACAACATAACAATTGTTTTCAGATCTAACCCCTTTTAAAAAGAAGACATTGTCCTTATCAGTTACAACGCATTCAACAGATGAAAAGTTAACTGAAAAACCATTGTCGCAAAGTTGACTTATGCTTATGAGGTTAGTCTTAAGGCCATCAACAAATAAGACGTTTTTCAAAATCGGGCCATCTGGAATAGCTACCGTCCCTTTTCCAACAATTTTGGAAGATCGGCCGTCTCCGAAAACAACGTGTCCTCCGGAGATTTTCTCAAGATTTTGAAAACTATTTTTGTCACCGGTCATGTGACGGGAACATCCGCTATCCAGATACCAAGACGAACTATCATATGCATGCAAGGAAACATTGGAAACAAGACAAGGGAAATTTTCACCTTTGCGCACCCAAACCCTTTTGGAGTGCGTCGGTAATGGTCGAGAAGTTATATGCCTAGGTGAAGGCGTCTTGTTATAGCGATTGTTGTTCCTTGATGTAATCGTCTTGCGCGATGAACTACCAAATCTCTTTTCATTTGAAAAGTTTTGCTTTGATTTTCGGGGAGGAGCCATTTTGGTAGTTGTTGCAAGAGGTCCTTGAGATGAGCGTTCGACTCCCGTCTTGCAATATCTTCTTATGTGCCCTGAAACACCACAATGAAAACATACCTTAGATCTTGACGATCCCAAAGAGGATGAAGTAGGTTTGTTGTCGTTGTTTGTCTTGAATTCCGGTGTCGGAGGAGGAGATGCCGACTGAGGCACAAAAACTGTCTCACTCGAACTTGGACTGTTTCCAGTTTGAGTGTATCCGAGGCCGAACCTATTTGATTGACCAAGACCAAGAAGTCTATCCAACTTACTCCTTCCTGAAGAGAATCGCTGTAAGTCATTCTTGAGTTGGAAAATGGTCTTTGTCATTTTCAGGTTATCCTGTCGAGCCTCGTTGTAGAGCTTTGAGAAGTGATTCGCGTTATCCACCAGATTTGTATGTTCCTTCTCAAGTTGCTCATTGGACTCTTGAAGGGAAACATTTGCTTTTATCAGGTTTTCCCTTTCCACTTCAAGAGCGTTTGAGAGAGAAGTCGCTCTTTTTGCTTCTTCTTCGAGATCATGCACTCTCCCTCTCAAACTCTTGTTTTGCTTAGCCACTTTCTTTGAGTCCCTCAAAAGTCTGTGGTAGGCTAGAGCAAAATCTTCACCTTCCGAATCATCCGATTCATTGTCCGTTGCGTTCTTTTCAACAGTGGAGTTGGACAACGACTCAGATGTACTTGCCATAAAGCACATGAAGGGTGAAGATACGGACGCATGGAATGCGGTGGAGCTCTTTTCTTCATCACTCGAAGACGACTCATTTGACGTTGAGTTGTCATCCCAAGTGACGACTTGCATCGCCTTCTTCTTTGCCGGATACTTGTTAGGACACTCCGTTGCAATGTGGCCGTAGCCTCGACATTTGAAGCATTGTAGTTGTCTTTCTGAACTTTTCTTATCCTTTGAGAAGTTCTCTTGCTTTCTTGACTTGTAACCTGAAGTACCCTTGCCTTTGTTCGACTTTCCGAAGGATGGAGATTTGCTTGAATTATCCCTTCGAAAGTTGCGGCGAAACTTCCTTGTCAAGAGAGCGAGCTGTTTCTCAAATTCCTCCATAGAAAGGTTCTCGTCATCGTCTGAGGAGGATGTATCCGCGTCTTCTTCCTTAGTTGTTTTCAACGCATAACCTGAAGACTTAGAAGTGGATGCCTTTCCAGAAGAATTGTTAGTAGTAAATGTCATTTCATAAGTTTGTAATGAACCAACTAATTCTTCTACACGTATTTCGTCCGGGTGTTTAATAGTTTCAATGGCAGTAACCTTTGGGCGAAATCGTTCAGGAAGAGTTCTTAAGATTTTTCTTACAATCTTAAATTCTGGAATCTTCTCTCCCAGATTAGCACATGAGTTTACGATGTCTTGCAATCGTGTATAGTAGTCCGTGAAAGATTCATTTTCTGCCATTAAGATAGAGTCAAACTTGCTCGTAAGCATTTGCAGTTTCTGAATCTTCACGAGGTTAGTTCCCTCATGTGTAACCTGAAGAACATCCCAGATTTCTTTCGCAGTCTCACATGCCGAGACGCGAGAGAATTCAGTTTGGGATAAGGCATTAAAGATAGCATTAATTCCCTTGCCATTGTAAGAAGATGAATCTAACTCTTCCTTGGTCCATTTCGACCTAGGTTTTAAGATGCGAACATCACCAATAAATTCAGTTGGATTAGTCCATCCTAATTCAATCGATTGCCACATCCGTTCGTCGATGGAAATTAAAAAGGCTTTCATCCGTACTTTCCAGTACGCATAATTTGTTCCATCGAAGAACGGGGGTCGGTTGATGTTTCCACCTTCAACCATTGTTTACAACCCTATTCCCGCTCTGATACCACTTGTTGGGTTATATGTAATACGGATCTAAATAGGGGAAAAAAACACCTAGAGGGGGGTGAATAGGTGTAAACGCATAAACACTCAAAAATCATTGCGATAAAAACCCAATGCGGAAATAAAAATAATACGCAAGATTTTTACGTGGAAAACTCCATCACCGGAGTAAAAACCACGGGACCGATAACACGGCAGAAATCCACTAGAATTAAAACACGTACAAGGTGATTTACCGTACACACTTACGACTCAACCTTTTCCATACGCTCCTAGAGGATCTTCTCCGCTCGCTCCGCGACGCTTCTCGAATCCACGATCTGCGCCCAACGCCGAATCCACGGCGTCCAACGTCGAATCCACGACGTCCGACCGAATCCACGGTCTTCACCCAATAGCACCCTTCGAATCCACGAACGTGCCTCGCTCCGAATCCACGAGAGCGGTTTGAACCTTGAATCCACAAGGACAACGCGAATCCACGCGCCGATTTTGGGGTAAATCGTTGTTTTGGGTGGTGATGATCCGCCGAATACTTAGATCAAAGATAGATCGGAAATACATCTAAGTATTCATTAGTTTGATTCAACTCAAGATGTGAGTATGAAAACCTAGAATCAAACTAATCAATATAGATGAAGAAACATAGAGTATTCTCTAATGATTTCCTTTCTTCTCTATATGTGGATCTATAGCCGTATAAAATGATATATGAAAATGACGGCTATGACTCTGTGGATTCACCCTAGAAAAGAATCATAGGGTGTATTTATAGGTTAGAAACCCTAGGAAGGAGATAAGAATCAAAAACTACATTCTGGAAATTTTACGGACGGCGATCCGGATCGGACTAGCTGTGATCCGGATCGTCGTAACGAGTCAGCCAGTTCCAGAAAAACGAAGGTTCGGGATCCGGATCGAAGTGCTTGATCCGGATCGTTCATACAGTTCACCAAACATCAACGTTCGGATCCGGATTGCGAAGCCTGATCCGGATCGTTCAAGGAAGATGGTAAACTAAGTGTTCGGGATCCGGATCAAGAGGCTACGATCCGGATTGAACTGGTGTATGAACGAACCACCTTCGGGATCCGGAATCGAACAACCTGATCCGGATCCTGAACATGTCCCAAGTCCAGTTTTTGATTTTTATGCAATGAAAGATTCTTCCAAGTGTTTCTACACTACAAGAAGTATTCGGATCACACAAAATCTTTAGTTAAACATACCTGATCCTTTTGAATTCTTCTTTCTTGAGATTGAGTTAAATGATCCAACTTTCTTCACATTCAATCTTCAAGACTTGAGACTTTCACGAAACTACGCCAACTCAAATTCCGTAACAATGCATGTTCATCAAACTTTGGAATATAGTTTAGAAAATCAATTGATCACTATTGAGTATTTATTTCTTAGCCATCTTTTATGATTACTTGTAAACAGATTTTGTAAAAAGTCCAGGAATGGGAGAGGTCCTACTCGCATGCATAAAATATGGGCTAGGCATGATGGTGATATGTTGTCACTTTCTTTTAATGAATTTGATCAGCCTATTGGTGATGAAGCTGCACAATTCACAAACTTCTTAGGCACTGTTGCTAGAAGTGGAAAAGATGCACCCATTGACATATAAGGATTGGAGGCACGTGCCTTTAGACAATAAAAAAATAATGTGGAACATTATTAAGGTATCAAATTATTAGCGTTTTGTCTCTATGTTTTTAATATATAAATATGTATTAGTAAATAAATTTGTGAATTTCTTACAGTTAAAGTATAATCTTGGAGATGATAATTGGCCATGGATTATGAAAGCTGTTGGAAAAAAATGGAAAGACTTCAAATGTGAACTTAAGAAAAAACACTATGATTCTCACAATACTTATGAATATCGTCTTGCTAATTGTGATTCTAGAGTCCTCCTGGAGCAATGGAAACAACTGATTGAATTTTGGGATACTGAAGAAGGACAGGTGCTTTAAATTTTTTTGACCAAGTTGAGGTTATATAGGGTAGCTATATAGATGTTTCTTTTAACCAAGTTGATGTTGTATATAGGCGCGTAGGTTTAAGAAACAAAAGTAACCGCTCTAAGCAAATTACTACTCACACTGCTGGCTCAAGAAGTTTTGCTCGTATTCGTGAAGAAAAGGTAAATTACTTAATTCACTTATTCTTCTAAATTGATTATATATGCTTTTTACACGAATTCACTGGATTTCAATATTTTTTTATTATTAACAGCGAAAGGAAAAAGGAGTTTTGCCAAGTGGCAAAACTCCTTTTTCCTTTCGCGTGTATAATATAAAAAATTGAAATCCAGTGATTCGTGTAAAAAGCATATATATCAATTAGAAGAATAAGTGAATTAAGTAATTTACCTTTTCTTCACGATACGAGCAAAATTCTTGAGCCAGCAGTGTGAGTAGTAATTTGCTTAGAGCGGTTACTTTTGTTTCTTAAACTACGCGGCTATATACACATCAACTTGGTTAAAAGAAACATCTATATAGCTACACTATATAACCTCAACTTGGTTAAAAGAAAAAATGAGTAAATCGATAAGGAATCAAAAAATTTAAAGCACCTGTCCTTCTTCAGTATCCAAAATTCAATCAATTGTTTCCATTGCTCCGGAGGACTCTAGAATCAAATCAGAAGGACGATCTTCATAAGTATTGTGAGAATCATAGTGCTTTTTCTTAAGTTCACATTTGAATCTTTCCAATTTTTCCAAGGCTTGCATAATCCATGCCATTATCATCTCCAAGATTATACTTTACCTGAAAAATTCACAATTTATTTACTAATACATTTTATATTATTAAAAACAAGAGACAAACAGCTAATAATTTGATACCTTAACAAGTTCCACATTATTTTTTTTATTGTCCCAAGGCACGTGCCTCCAATCCTTATATGTCAATGGTGCTCTTTTCCACTACTAGCAACAGTGCCTAAGAAGTTTGTGAATTGTGCAGCTCATCACCAATAGCTGATCAATTCATTAAAAGAAGTGACAAACATTCACCATCATGCCTAGCCCATATTTGATGCATGCGAGTAGGACCTCTCCCATTCCTGGATTTTTTACAAAATCTGTTTCCAAGTAATCATAAAAGATAGCTAAGAATAAATATTCAATAGTGATCAATTGATTTTCTAAACTTATTCCAAAAGTTGATGAACATGCATATCTTAGGGATTAATGAATACCCATATTTTCTTCAGGTTGGTCATCATCAGATCTAAACTGGTTGTCGTTATCAATACCCAATCAAATAAATTCTCCTGAAGATCGCCTCCAGTTGCCTAAACGGTGATTACTTGATGGTGTATTTTTTCTGTCTAAGATCACGAAAGGTGTGTTTGTTGTAGTTGAATGATCAAGTATTGAACGTCGTGGTTGAAATCGTGTACGGGCCATAGTTCAAATGCTAATCCTCCTGCAAAACAATTAAGAAAAAATAAGTAATATGTAAAGCACATGTAATCAAATAATGAGCATGATAAAACTGAAAATCAATCACATTTTTTAAATTCTAAAGCAAGCAAGTTCCATATATATACTTTTTTGTTAAATAAAAAAAGTGCAATAGATTGAAGTCCAAGAAAAAAAATCACCTTAAAACTGAAAATCAATCACAATCATGACCATCATCACGAGCTCCATCAGGCTCTGAGTCGTCACTTTGTATAGCTCTTTTTGGATGAGTAATATCTAAAAGATATCATAGTTGTTCCAGATAATCATCCTCGCCCATTAACATGGTCAATATCATACTAGTGGTGTTATTGCATTAGATTACTCTCTAAACCATTTGGGTAGTATATCTCTATACATCTCCACACTCTTCCCCTTTTGGCAGACAGTCAAATAAGTCTCTAGGTTTTGTACCAACTACAACATGCCAATCTTCCTAGGGGTCCTTGTATATAAAACATCTGTTCAACTTGTGATGCTAGTACAAAAGGTTCATTTGATATAGTCTTCATTACTATAAATAATCGATTGCAGTTAACGAGTGTAAAACCAAATTTGTCCTTCTAATTCCTCGCCTTCATAATGTAATCTACCCAATCACATTTAAAACAACACAATTTTGCCTTTTCATTATAGTATAGTTCAATGATCTCTTTAAGAACTCCATAGTATCAACTCGCCTTTGATAGGAGTTTGATCCTTTGCACTAGAAAAACTTGAGGTGCTCGCAACAACAACAACGCCACTATTTTGTGTTCTTCGTCTCTCTTCAACATCTTTCGTATGAAATCTAAATCCATTAACAATATCCTTTATATCTCCTTACGATGCATTAGAGGACCTGATGCCACCATTGAATTTCCT
>CM055063.1:50250916-50372225 GCA_029204045.2 Tillandsia leiboldiana | reverse complement strand
TTGATTGAATGATCATTTATATCAAGAGTTCATCTTTAATTGATCAAAGTCATTTCTCTCTTCAATGATCGCTTGGTATTGTTTTATCATATTTGAAAAGTGAGCTAAGTATGAACCGAGATCAATTTTTGTTGAATCCTTCATATCTTAAATAATTGATAGCCAATTGAGGGGGGTTTATTATAACGTTTCATGCTCAAAAGATGTTGAAAGAGTTACATCCTTAAGTGGAGTGTGAAAACTACCACCACATGGGAGCAGATCTACCACCCCATCTGCGTCCGAGTACTGTGTGCAGCTACCACATGTATACCAAGCATGGTTTTTCTTGTTGATTAGATAAAATGCTTTTTTAATACTGACTCTGTCGAATTCCAAGGTTGGTATAAGGTTGGTTTTTATTGAAGATGCTCAAAGAGCCACTCCCTACAATATAAATTGACTAGATAGGATTATCTAATTTATTTGGGATTTCAAACATTTAACATCTTTGTGTTTCATTTTCTTTACTAAATTTATGATTTGATAAACGTATTACTCATTAGATCGTGATTGATTTTTTGAACTTGTTCAACTTTAGGGATTTATTTTTATAAATTGTCGTTCATTACTTGGATATTATTGATAGAGTTAGCATATCCTATTTCTTTTAAAAATCAACGATGATTGTTGTTTAAAGTTGATATACAAAAATTGCTTACATAATTTTTCTGGAATTTCTGAATTTTGTAAATTTTTTTGGAGAAAAAGTTGAAGCCGATCCGGACTGAAAGAATCTGATCCGTATCCCGAAACGGGAAGTTGTCTGCGGGTGGATCCGGACTGGATTCCCGATCTGATCCGGACCACGGCGTAGGGTTTAATAGAAACGAAGGGTATTTTGATTTCTTTTTACCTCAAGCTTTTGTTGTTTCTAGCACCCAGAGCTTCTCTTCTTGATTCCAACAGATTTGACTCTTCCAAACTCAAGTTCTTTCGATTTCAAGTAAATCTCTTTGATCAAAACTCAAATTTCTTCACTATTTTTCTCTGTTTTCAAAACGTCGAATGAATTCATGCTCTAATTTGATTTTGAATGGTTTTTGGTCAAATTTCTTTTTGAAATAAGAACTTTGGATAGATTAGTTTTGTTTGTATGCCTTGTATTCTCTTGATTAACGGATTTTTGAGCTTCGATTGCTAAAAATTCGGTTTTATGGGCATATTATGAGATTTTTGAAAATCATGGAATGGATCTACTTTTAAAATTCTTTTTGGCAAAACTAACTTGATTCCTAGTCTCTGTGCACGATAATGATTGTTTGGGTACAATTTTTTAAATTTTTAAAATTAAACATTTTTCGTGTTCTTGACTTTTGCTCGCAGGTTCTTTATTTTCTAACGCCTAGCAAAGTGGTTTTCGGATGGATACTAGTGCTCATTGCAGCCATGGTAGGGACACGAGCGTCATTTAAAAAGAGCAAGATAGAGCAAGTCAGGAAGAGCCAAAGAATGTTCTTCAAAATGATTCAGAATCAGACGAAGAAGATTGGGACGAAATTTGTAGAAAATACAACAGGTTGTTTGATGAAGAAGACATTTTTACTTAAAGAACAAAAAGCTGGTGAAGTCTTGCTCAACGACCAAGCAGTATACTAGGCGAAAGAATCCAGGGGCAGTGGAATTCATATTAATGAACCTTTTGCCAGAACACAATCTCTTCCTAGAGAATCTTCTGGATTGAAGGTAGAAATGCACCATCTGCATCCTCACTACCTCCTTCGACCTCTAGGAACGACACGACAGAGAATGATCCATCTATGTCCTCCATCCAACAAGAACAGAGGAGATTGTCTGTAGAATAAGGAAAGAATGTCCATTGACATACAACGTATCACTTCTGGACAAACAACAGATGAAAAGAAAATGTTAAAAAATATCAAGAATACTTAAGGGAATTTAAACAAATTGGACTGTAGCAGTTCAGACAGGTCAGATCTAGAGTGACCATTTGCTCTAATGATCATATCTTGGGTTGTTCTGATACTCTTTTTGTTTTGCAGGTTTTCAGTTTTAGCTCTTACGCTTTTTGAACTTTTCCCTCTCTTAATTTTTGTAATTTTGACTAACTTCAGTGACAAAAAGGGGGAGAGAGACAATGACTAATGTGACAATGTGTTTGTTGAGAACTTTGGACAATGTGTTTCAAACAACTTTGGGAACTTTAAACTTGGGAAACCTTGAACGTTGAAGGTAAGAAAGTAAGTTGTAATGCATGCCCCGACTAACTATTCGACTAACTATTTGGGCATGTAATATTACTAACAAGTTGTTTGATGACTAACATACTTATGACATTTGGAACTTAATGCTTAGATGATATGTGAATTGCTTTGATTGCTTATTTCATACATATCTGATTTTGTAAATGTCATGGTGAGTATAAACTCCATCTCTCTGTTTGATTTTTGAATGTTAAATTCTTGAGGTATCTAACGATTTCTTTTGTCAAGAATTATTTCTTTTGCAGAGAGTACAAACGTCTAAGTCTAGACTCTGTTTTAGGAGTTATCTCATGTATTCAATTTTATTTGGATCATAATTGTAAATTTTATTGTATGGTGATACAACAAAAATATCTTTTTGAATTTCTTTAAGTGGATTTTGTTTTGTCACGAAACCGCCAAAGGGGAGATTGTTAAGGAATTTGTGTTGGCGTATTTCGTGAAAGTGTTTAAGACTTGAAATTTGAAGATGAAGATGTTTGGATCATATACCTCAATCTCAAGAAAGAAGAATTCAAAAGATCAGGTACGTTTAACTAAATAATTTGGTGATACGAATACTTCTTATAGTGTAGAAACACTTGGGTGGATTTTTAATTGCATAAAAAATTAAAAACTGGACATGTTATATGTTCAGGATCCGGATCAGGGCATTCCAGTCCGACCCCGAACATAGGTAAGTTCATTGCGGAATTTCAGTCCGGACCTCCCCTGTTTCAGTCCCGAACATGGATTCTGCAGAAATCGCATGAATAGTCCGGACCGTTCATCTTTCAGTCCGGACCCCGAACATGATTTTTTCAGGAAATTCTCTGAAAAATGATGAAAGTCCGGATCAAGCCAAATCCAGTCGGGACCGTCGTGCGGAAAATATCTGTTAAGTCAGTTTTTGATTTTTATCTTCTTCCAAAGGTTTCTAACCTATAAATAAACCCTAATTTCATCTTTTAGGGTTAAGTTTTTAGAATCCAAAATTAACGAAGAAAATCGGAAAAACTTAGAAAAATCCACATATAGAGAAGAAAGGGAAAAACTAGATCTATTCTATGTTTCTTCATCTATATTGATTAATTTGATTATAGGGTTTCAAAACTCAGATTTCGTGAAGAATCAAATTAATGAATACTTAGATGGTATTTCCGATCTATCTTTGATCTAAGTATTCGGAGGATCTTCACCACCAACAAACAACGATTTTGCCAAAATCGGCGCGTGGATTCGCGTGGCCTTGTGGACTCAAGTGCTACCGTTTCGTGGATTCGAAACGAGGTGCGTTCGTGGATTCGAGACGTACTACTTGGTGGAGACCGTGGATTCGTTGGATGCTGTGGATTCGGCGTTGGACGAAATCGTGGATTCGAGGCGCGTTGCGGAGCGAGTGGAGAAGATCAACTAGGAGTGTATGGTAAAAGGTTGAGTCGTGTGAGTACGGTATATCACCTTTGTACGTGTTTATCTTAGTGGATTTCACCGTGTGATCGGTCCTGTGGTTTTTTTACTCCTGGTTTGGAGTTTTCCACATAAAATCTCTGCGTGTTATTTACTTTTCCGCATTGGGTTATTTTTACGCAAAGATTTTGTGTGTTTATTGTTTACACCTATTCATCCCCCCTCTAGGTATTTTTTCTCCTATTCAGATCCATATTTCCCATAACCCACAAAAGTAACAGGCCCAACTCCGGAGTGGCACTCGAGGGGCGCGACCCCACCGAGGAAAGTATTTGCGCATCTCTGTCGAGCTCAATATCGCTCATGCAGGCTATAGTCCATCCACGATCAACAGATCGACAGTACCCAAATCACCTCTCTAACTCACAACAGGAACCACTCGAACAGTCGGGACCGCTATCAACCCAACGGCTCCCCAAAAGAACATCGACTCTACATGTAAACTTACTAGCTGGTATACTCCACAGCCACAACAATGAGGGTCCGGGAACCCCGAAACACTAGAACCTACAACCCAAATCCAACAAGAACAGGCTCTGGGCATAGCCTTTCGTTGTTCTCGACCCAAAGAAAGGCCCCTTAGAACCAGACCACTCGAATCCTCTCGAGTGGGGAAGTTTACAGAAAAAATGTGACATTTATTACTGAAAACCATTTTTCACTCAAACCCACGCGGGTGAGGACTAAAGTAGTTCCTTTTTGAAAAACCATCTTGATTTGAGGAAAACCCATTTTTATTATTTTTAGTTCTTTTAGGAAAACAGTTAGAAAACAAGTTTTATACCCATGTTGGGTCGTATATAATACGGATCTAAATAGGGGAAGAAACACCTAGAGGGGGGTGAATAGGTGTAACGTATAAACACTCAAAAATCGTTTGCGATAAAAACCCCAATGCGGAAAATGAAAATAACTCGCAAGATTTTACGTGGAAAACTCCATCACCGGAGTAAAAACCACGGGACCGATAACACGGCAGAAATCCACTAGAATTAAACACGTACCAAGGTGATTTACCGTACACACTTACGACTCAACCTTTTCCATACGCTACCTAGAGGATCGTTCTCCGCTCGCTCCAGACGCTTCTCGAATCCACGATCTGCGCCCAACGCCGGAATCCACGGCGTCCAACGTCGAATCCACGACGTCCGACCGAATCCACGGTCTTCACCCAATAGCACCCTTCGAATCCACGAACGTGCCTCGCTCCGAATCCACGAGAGCGAATGAACCTTGAATCCACAAGGACACGCGAATCCACGCGCCGATTTTGGGGTAATCGTTGTTTTTTTTGGGTGGGTGATGATCCGCCGAATACTTAGATCAAAGATAGATCGGAAATACCATCTAAGTATTCATTAGTTTGATTCAACTCAAGATGTGAGTATGAAACCTAGAATCAAACTAATCATATATGATGAAGAAACATAGAGTATTTCTCTAATGATTTCCTTTCTTCTCTATATGTGGATCTATTAGGCCGTATAAGATGATATATGAAAATGACGGCTATGTGGATTGACCTAGAAAGAAAGACATAGGGTATTTATAGGTTAGAAACCCTTAGGAAGGAGATACGAATCAAAAACCTGCCATTTCTGGAATTTTTACGGACGGCGATCCGGATCGTGATAACTGAGATCCGGATCGTCATAACGAAACAGCCAATTCCAGAAAAAACGAAGGTTCGGGATCCGGATCATGTAACTACGTATCCGGATCGTTATACAGTTCACCAACATCAACGTTCGGGATCCGGATGCGAAGCAAGATCCGGATCGTTCAAGGTAGATGGTAAACTCAACGTTCGGGATCCGGATCAAGAGACTACGATCCGGATTGCGACGATGTATGAACGAACCACCTTCGGGATCCGGATCGAAACAGCCTGATCCGGATCCTGAACATGTCCCAAGTCCAGTTTTTGATTTTTATGCAATGAAAGATTCTTCCAAGTGTTTCTACACTACAAGAAGTATTCGGATCACACAAATTCTTTAGTTAAACATACCTGATCCTTTTGAATTCTTCTTTCTTGAGATTGAGTTAAATGATTCAACGTTCTTCACCTTCAATCTTCAGGACTTGAAACTTTCACGAAACTACGCCAACTCAAATTCCGTAACAATCTCCCCCTTTTGGCGGTTTCGTGACAAAACACAGATCCACTAAAGAAAATTCAAAAAGATATTTTTGTTGCTATCACCATACAACAAAAATTTACAATGGAGATCCAAAATACAATACATGAGTTAAACTCCTAAAACAGACTCTAGACTTAGACATCTGTACTCTCTGCAAAAAGAAATCATTCTTGACAAAAGAAATCGTTAGATACCTCAAGAATTTTGTATTATTCAAAAACCACAAACAGAGATGAAGTTTAAACTCATTTATACTTACCATGACATTTATATTCAGATATGTAAACTGATCATAGTTAAAAAAACACCAACATATCTTCTTTGCACGTAAAAACCAAATGTCATGAACATGTTTTGTGACAAACTAATATATATAGATATGTAATTGATCAGAGTTAAGAACCAACATATCTTCTATGCAATCAAAAACCAAGTGTCACAAACTTGTTAGTGAACATCAACTTGTTAGTTATATTACATGCCCAAATAGTTAGCAAATAGTTAGTCGAGACATGCAACAATCACAAGATAAAAACCAAAAGTTGAAGTTGAGATCATACTTACCTTGATGTATACAAAATCTTCATCATCAAGATTTTCACAATCATTGTTCATTGTTCAAATCATTGTCCTAAACTCTCTCATTGTTCTAAACTCTCTCCCCTTTTTGTCACAAATAAAGCCAAAAATTACAGAAGTGGAGAGAATGGTTAACAGTTTAAGTTCGAGAACTAAAAACTCAAATTAAAACTTAAAAACCTGCACAACAGTAGGATTTAAACATGTGCATAATAAACAGAAATTAGAAGGATACGGATCATTCAGACTCGTCTGAACTGATACAGCCGAGGATTTGGAAAATCTTCTTTATTCGCTTGTTCATTGCTGATTGATTTTTATTTACTTTCTTTATTTCTTCCTTTACCTCAATCAGTTCATTTGATATACGTTCTTGCTCGTTGGAGAGCCTTTGCTGTTCTTTATAGATTGAGGTAACAGAAGCATCATCATCAGAAGTTGATTGTGGTGCTTCTTGTGCCGGAGGTGCTGGTTGAGTTGGAGGAGCTGCTGCCGGTGCAGAGGTTGTTGCTTGTTGTCGTTGTTCTCATTGCCGGTGAAGAGGTATGAAAGGTTCATCTGGCTTCGTCGAAAGAGACTTTACAATTGTCGTGTCATTGATCGTTCCTAGACTGTGCAGATAGGAACTCGCATTTGTGTCAGCTTTAAATTTGCGAAGAATGCGCATGATGATCATTGGAAAAGGTAGTCTCTCTGACGGATGAGCTTGCTCCACATATCGTGCCATCCTTGACCAGATGATGTAGGGAATGTTTAAGTTAGCTCCCATTGCTGCTGCGGGGTTTCCAAGTAGATAAAGGAATATCATTCTTTCCCACCGAAGAACCTTTGTGTTCATGTTTGGAATAATATTGTAACAAACAATAAGATTTAAGATGCGGTACTCAGGTCGTAGTTCTTTCGAGGAAAACGGAGTTTCCTGTCGACCGAGTATCTGGAACACAGATTCCATCAACTACCACTCTCCAGGAGAAGGTGTTGAAGTTTTGATTCTTCAGGTAATGAGTGCCATCGGCTCGGGCGTCCATCCCTAGTACTTCACCAATTAGCTGAGGCGTTACTTTGATTCTGACATTCTTGACTAATGTTTGAAAATCCCGACGCCCGCTTTCCTGATCAACTAGATAGCAGGCATTCTGATAGAACATCCTCACTGAGTGAAGACAATACCCAGTGGTCTCCGGGAAATCGCAAATGGGAGCAAGACCTCTCTGGTCAAACAAAGTCCCGAACGTCTGAGAACGTTGCGTTAAGGCTTTTACATCAACATGCCTTTCTCCAATGCATTCTCTGTTTTCAAAATCCTTTATTCTAGCCGAGCTGACAAAGTCTTGTGCAGGTGCTTGGTCAGCAGCTGGTTGCTCAATGGTGATTCCTCGAGCACTTCCTCTCTTGCGAGCAACACTTTTTCTTCTTGTCTTCCCAGAAGTTTCTTCCATTGGAGCTTTCCCTTTTTCAGCAACAGTAGGCGGAGCCTTCGATGTTTCTGGAGGTGCTTTTCCCTTTGAAGCAGTCGGAACAGTCGTTGCTTCAACTTGCAGTTCATCCCAATCAATTGATTCCGTTTCAGATTCTGTATCGGAATCATCTTTAGCCTTCTTCGCTTTCTTAGCCTTCTTAGCCCTCTTGGGCTTGACGGTGTCTCTCGTATGAACCATAGCCGCAAGTAGAAAAACAATCCAAGTGATCACCATTGCTAATGGTTTCTTGAGAAAAGGAATCCTGAGTAGACCAACTCAAGAACACAAAAATTCTTAGTTTTCACAAATTGAAAAAATTGTACCCAAACAATCATAATCATGTAGAGAGACTAAGAATCAAATTAGTTTTGCAAAAGGACTTTTAAAAATAGATCAATTGCATGAATTTCGAAAATCCTTATTATATGCCCTAAAACCGAAATTTTAGAAATCGAAGCCTAAAAATCCGTTAATCAGGAGAAAACCTAGCATATAATCAAAACTAAACAACCCAGAGTTCTTATTTCAAAAGAAATTTGATCAAAAACCATCCACAAACAAAATCGATCCAAGAATTTCGTACGTTTGAGGAGGAAAAGAGAAAAACGGTGAAAAACCGAGATTTTGATCAATAAAACTTACTTGGAACTGAAGAACTTGAGTTAGAAAGCTTCCAAGGAGGATGAAATCTAGAGAGAAGCGCTCTGGAAACTTTTGAACAAAAGATTGGAGTAAAAGAAATCAAAACCCTTTTGTTCTTTATAAAAACCTAGCCGCGATCCGGATCCTCCCGAGCTTGCGATCCGGATCGGCTACCCGCAGTGAAAAAACTGCGTTCGGGATCCGGATCGGCAGGTCCAATCCGGATCGTCAGCCCGCAGGAGAAAACCTGCGTTCGGGATCCGGATCACCTTGCCCGATCCGGATCGGCCCCAACTTTTTCTTTAGAAAATTTCAGAGAAATTCAAGAAAAACCAGAAAAAGATTGTAAGCACAAAGGTGTATCAACTTTAAACAAAAAGCATCGTTTCACACAACAAGAATTAGATTATGCCAAATCTATCAGTAATATCCAAAAATGAAACGAAAATTTACAAGAATTAAATCCCTTAAAGTTGAACACCTTCAATTACATCTAACTTGATCTTATGAGTAATGCCTTTATCAAATAATCAATTCGGTAAAGAAAATGAAATACAAAGATCAATAGATGTTTGAAATCCCAAATATGGTAGATAATATTTCTAGACAATCTGTTGAAGAGAGTGGCTCTTTGAGCATCTTTCTTTAAAATCCCACCTTATACCAACCTTGAAATTTGACAGAGTCAAGTATTTCAACATGCATTTTACTTAATCAAAAATTTGAACAACCATGCTTGGTATACATGTGGTAGCTGCACACAATACTCGGACGACCGAGGTGGTAGCTCTTTCCTCCATGTGGTGGTAGTTTTCACACTCCTCATTGGGATGTAACTCTTTCCACATCTTTTGAGCATTTTACATTATCTTTGACTCCCCCTCAATTGGCTATCAATTATTTAAGATATAAAGTATTCAACCAAAAATTGATCTCGATTTCATACTCGACTAAACAGTCAAATAAGATAATGACTATACCAAGAGATCATTGAGAGAGAAATTGACTTTGATCACTTTAGAAGATGATTTAATTAACATAAACGATCATTGCAACAATGAAATATTATGATGGCAAAAGCATAATGAATTTCTAAATGTGTGAACAGATGCAATTAAAGTCAATTAAGATCTATGCTCAATTACTATCCTATGTATAAACATAGATATTGAATAGAACAAAACAAATACAAAACCTATTTTAAGCAAAGGTTTCAAAAAGAAGTTTATTTCAAAGAAAGCATACCAATTGCTTTTCGCAAATGAATAAAACGTTTTTGATCCAAAGGTTTTGTTAAAAAGTCAGCTAATTGATCTTCAGTTGAAACATATGAAAGTTGAAGAGTATTTGATTCAACTAGCTCTCTAAGAAAATGATATCTAAGTTCAATATGTTTTGTTCTAGAGTGCAACACAGGGTTTTTAGAAATGTTAATTGCACTTGTGTTGTCACAAAGAATTGTTACCGAAGATGCTGAAATGCGGAAGTCACTCAATACGCTTTTCATCCAAATGAGTTGAGTTGAGCAACTTCCAGCTGAAATGTATTCCGCTTCGGCAGTCGAGAGTGCTATGCAATTCTGCTTTTTACTGTGCCATGCAACAAGGCAATGGCCAAGATAGAAGCATGCACCACTCGTGCTTTTCCGATCATCCACTGATCCTGCCCAATCGGCATCTGAGTATCCAACAATGTCCAGACTTGTTCCCATAGGATACCAAATTCCGAAATTAATTGATCCTTTGATGTACCGGATGATCCGTTTCACCGCTTTCAGGTGAACCTCCTTTGGTGCTGATTGATATCTCGCGCAAATCCCAACACTAAAGGATATATCCGGGCGACTAGCCGTGAGGTAAAGTAGACTTCCAATCATACTTCTATACAGTTTCTCGTCTACATTCTCACTATGTGATTCACTTCCAAGTCCCTTGTGGCTAGTTCCCATTGGAGTTGGAAAATCTTTACAATTTTCTAGATCAAACTTTTTGACCAACTCCAGTGCATACTTGGATTGACTCAAGTGAATACCTTCATCATTTTGTTTAATTTGCAATCCAAGAAAATAAGACAGTTCGCCCATCATGGACATCTCAAATTCGCTTTCCATGGTCTCCGCGAATTTAGAAGCATCATTATCTTTTGTTGCACCAAATACAATGTCATCGACATAGATTTGTGCTACAATGAAATTATTTTGATAATGCTTCACAAAGAGAGTCCTGTCAGCTCCCCCTCGAGTATAGCCCTTCTCCAAAAGGTGCTTTGTTAACCTTTCGTACCATGCTCGCGGTGCTTGTTTCAGACCGTAAAGAGCCTTTTTCAAACGAAAAACATGGTTAGGTTGTTTATGATCTACAAAACCTTTCGGTTGAGCTACATAAACTTCCTCATTTAAAAACCCATTTAGAAATGCGCTCTTGACGTCCATTTGAAATAATTTGATTTTAAAATGACAAGCAATAGCAAACAATATACGAATGGACTCGAGTCTAGCTACAGGGGCGAAAGTTTCGTCAAAGTCTATACCTTCTACTTGAGAGTAGCCTTGAGCAACTAGTCGTGCCTTGTTCCTGATGATAGTACCATCTTCATCTTTCTTGTTCTTGAAGATCCATTTGGTACCTATCACATTATGTTGCTTTGGAGGCTTCGTTAATTCCCAGACTTTGTTTCGCTCAAATTGATGGAGCTCTTCCTGCATTGCTTTAATCCAGTAGTCATCCTGAAGAGCTTCATCTATTGTCTTTGGTTCGATTAAAGATACGTAGCAAGCAAATCCGCAAACCAACTGCCTTCGAGTTCTAACTCCTTCTTGTGGATCTCCAATGATGTTCGATTCCGGATGATCCTTGGAGATTCGTAGCGTTTGTTGAAACGGAGTACTCGGAGGTACACGAGATGATTCCTGCACATCAGATAAACTAGAAGAACCATTAGATGCATCATTAATATTGGAAGTATTATTATGAGAAGATGCACTAGCAGGAGAATCATCATCTAGAGAGATATCGAGGGTAGATTTTTCAGATTCAAAATGAGAAGCTTCATCTACTTTAACATTTATAGATTCTACGATCGTCTTAGATTCAATGTTAAATACTCGATATGCTCTGCTATTCGTAGAATAACCCAAAAAGATCCCTTCTTCACTTCGAGAGTCGAACTTTCCAAGATTTTCACGGTCACGTAAGATGTAACATCGACTCCCGAAGATACGAAAGTACTTGATATCCGGTTTTCTACTAAACCACAGCTCATATGGTGTATTCAAGGTTCCTGGGCGCAAATACACTCTGTTAATGACATAGACAGCGGTGTTCACAGCTTCAGCCCAAAAATGTAGCGGTAATTTCCGGCTATGAAGCATCACACGCGCCATCTCTTGAACAACCCTGTTTTTGCGCTCAACAACACCATTCTGCTGAGGTGTATAGGGTGCCGAGAATTCATGTTTAATGCCATTTGAAGTACAAAAGTCAATGAATTTTGAATTTATGAATTCTCCACCCCTATCACTTCTAACACGAATGATCTTTTCATTCTTTTCAATCATAATACGATGGCAAATCTCATGAAAAGAGTCAAACGTATCAGCTTTCTCTCTCAGAAATGCTACCCAAGAAAACCGAGAGAAAACATCAACCAATAAGAAAAAAATATACAATTTACCTTGCAAGGATGGTTGACGAGTTGGCCAAAAGAAAAAGAAGAAAAGAAAATAGTCTACACAAACTATACAAGATTTAATCGTAGAACGATTAAGGACAAGGAGGGGTTTCACCTTTGCATACCCAAACCTTTTGAGTTTTGGAGTATGTTGGTAAAGGTTGAGAGATTCTCCTTGAAGACGACGTCTTGTATGATTGATCTTTTTCTTTTGTCATCGTCTTGTTTGAGGTGCTACCAATGTTCTTTCCTTTTGAAAAATCCTTCCTTGAATTCCGGGAAGTGAGCTTATTGGTAGCAATTGCAAGATGTGGTTGATTTGTTCTTTGAGCTCCAATCTCGCAATTTCTTTCGATGTGCCCTGCAAAATTACAACGAAAACATACCTTTGAGCTTGACGATTCCGAAGAGGATGAGGTAGGTTTGTTGTCGTTGTTTGTCTTGAATTCCGATGTTGGAGGAGGAGATACCGACTGAGGCACAAAGACTGTCCCACTCGAACTTGGACTGTTTACAGTTTGAGTGTACCCGAGGCCGAACCGATTTGTTTGACCAAGACCAAGGAGTTTATCCAACTTACTCCTTCCTAAAGAGAATTGCTGTAAGTCATCCTTGAGTTGGAGAATGGTCTCTGTCATTTCCCGTCTTTCCTGTCGGCCCTCGCCATAGAGCTTCAAGAAGTAGTTTGCTTTGTTCACCATATCTATATAGTTCTTCTCGAGCTGCTCATTGGACTCTTGAAGGGAAACATTTGCTTTTATCAAACTATCCCTTTCCACTTCAAGATCGGTCGAGAGAGAAGTTACCCTTTTTACTTCTTCTTCGAGATCCTGCAATCTCCCTCTCAACCCCTTGTTTTGCTTAGCCGGTTTCTTTAAATCCTGTAAAGATCTGTGATAGGCTAGAGCAAACTCTTCACCTTCCGAATCATCCGATTCATTGTCCATTGCATTCTTTTCAACAGTGGAGTTGGACAATGATTCAGACGTACTTGCCATAAAGCACATGAATGGTGAAGATGTGGACGCGTGGAATGCCGTGGAGCTCTTTTCTTCATCACTTGAAGACGACTCATTTGACGTTGAGTTGTCATCCCAAGTGACGACTTGCATCGCCTTCTTCTTTGCCGGATACTTGTTAGGACACTCCGTTGCAATGTGGCCGTAGCCTCGACATTTGAAGCATTGCAGTTGTCCTTCTGAACTTTTCTTATCCTTTGAGAAGTTCTCCTGCTTTCTTGACTTGTGACTTGGAGTACCCTTGCCTTTGTTCCACTTTCTGAAGGATGGAGATTTGCTTGAATTACCCCTTCGAAAGTTGCGGCGAAAATTCCTTGTCAAGAGAGCGAGCTGCTTCTCAAATTCCTCCATAGAAAGGTTCTCGTCATCGTCCGAGGAGGATGTATCCGCGTCTTCTTCCTTAGTTGTTTTCAACGCATAACCTGAAGACTTAGAAGTGGATGCTTTTCCAGAAGAATTGTTAGTATTAAAAGTCATTTCATAAGTTTGTAATGAACCAACTAATTCTTCTACACGTATTTCGTCCGGGTGTTTAATAGTTTCAATGGCAGTAACCTTTGGGCGAAATCGTTCAGGAAGAGTTCTTAAGATTTTTCTTACAATCTTAAATTCTGGAATCTTCTCTCCCAGATTAGCACATGAGTTTACGATGTCTTGCAATCGTGTATAGTAGTCCGTGAAAGATTCATTTTCTGCCATCAAAATAGAGTCAAACTTGCTCGTAAGCATCTGCAGTTTCTGAATCTTCACGAGGTTAGTTCCCTCATGTGTAACCTGGAGAACATCCCAGATTTCTTTCGCAGTCTCACATGCCGAGACGCGAGAGAATTCAGTTTGAGATAAGGCATTAAAAATAGCATTAATTCCCTTGCCATTGTAAGAAGATAACTCAAACTCTTCCTTGGTCCATTTCGACCTAGGTTTTAAGGTGTGAACATCAGAGATAAGTTCAGTTGGATTAGTCCATCCTGATTCAATTGAATGCCACACCCTTTCGTCGATGGAAGATAAAAAGGCTTTCATCCGTACTTTCCAGTACGCATAATTTGTTCCATCAAAGAAAGGGGGTCGATTGATGTTTCCACCTTCAACCATTGTTCACAACCCTATTCCCGCTCTGATACCACTTGTTGGGTCGTATATAATACGGATCTAAATAGGGGAAGAAACACCTAGAGGGGGGTGAATAGGTGTAAACGTATAAACACTCAAAAATCGTTGCGATAAAAAACCCAATGCGGAAATGAAAATAACTCGCAAGATTTTTACGTGGAAAACTCCATCACCGGAGTAAAAAACCACGGGACCGATAACACGGCAGAAATCCACTAGAATTAAAACACGTACAAGGTGATTTACCGTACACACTTACGACTCAACCTTTTCCATACGCTCCTAGAGGATCTTCTCCGCTCGCTCCAGACGCTTCTCGAATCCACGATCTGCGCCCAACGCCGAATCCACGGCGTCCAACGTCGAATCCACGACGTCCGACCGAATCCACGGTCTTCACCCAATAGCACCCTTCGAATCCACGAACGTGCCTCGCTCCGAATCCACGAGAGCGAATGAACCTTGAATCCACAAGGACACGCGAATCCACGCGCCGATTTTGGGGTAATCGTTGTTTTTTTTGGGTGGTGATGATCCGCCGAATACTTAGATCAAAGATAGATCGGAAATACCATCTAAGTATTCATTAGTTTGATTCAACTCAAGATGTGAGTATGAAAACCTAGAATCAAACTAATCAATATAGATGAAGAAACATAGAGTATTCTCTAATGATTTCCTTTCTTCTCTATATGTGGATCTATAGCCGTATAAGATGATATATGAAAATGACGGCTATGTGGATTGACCCTAGAAAGAAAGACATAGGGTCTATTTATAGGTTAGAAACCCTAGGAAGGAGATACGAATCAAAAACCTGCCATTTCTGGAATTTTACGGACGGCGATCCGGATCGTGATAACTGAGATCCGGATCGTCATAACGAAACAGCCAATTCCAGAAAAACGAAGGTTCGGGATCCGGATCATGTAACTACGATCCGGATCGTTCATACAGTTCACCAAACATCAACGTTCGGGATCCGGATTGCGAAGCAAGATCCGGATCGTTCAAGGTAGATGGTAAACTCAACGTTCGGGATCCGGATCAAGAGACTACGATCCGGATTGCGACGATGTATGAACGAACCACCTTCGGGATCCGGATCGAACAGCCTGATCCGGATCCTGAACATGTCCCAAGTCCAGTTTTTGATTTTTATGCAATGAAAGATTCTTCCAAGTGTTTCTACACTACAAGAAGTATTCGGATCACACAAATTCTTTAGTTAAACATACCTGATCCTTTTGAATTCTTCTTTCTTGAGATTGAGTTAAATGATTCAACTTTCTTCACCTTCAATCTTCAGGACTTGAAACTTTCACGAAACTACGCCAACTCAAATTCCGTAACAACCCAAACCCCGAAGGGCTAATGTCTTCGTCCAATCAAACAAGAACAGACTCCGGCGACCCTTCGATGTTTGGAAGAAAAACATTGGTTGACTAAAATCATGTGTGTCCAAAAAGGTTCTGGGTTCAAGGTCCTGCTATGACTGGTATACTACTGTCACTAACACAGTGGCGACACATAAACAGAGAAACAAGACATCCCGGGACCACCGTTCACCCAAACGGCTCCCGCCACAGATAAAAGACCAGCTACATCTACCAGACTCCACTCTGCTCCCAAGCACGAGTGTAACATGCATCCCACACTAACAATAAATCCCGACCACTCGGCCCACTACCCGGGCGAGGAGAAACCCTAAGTCCAGGAATAGAGTATAACGTGTGGATGTCTAAAGCATAAATAAACCTAGCCCAAGTTGGAGTTTTCTACTAGTCAGGTTAAACATGCAGCAAATGACGGGGTGCTAGGTCAAGTTCCAAAGATAGCATTTGATTGAACATATTTAGGAAGCGATAAATCAATATGATCATCATAGCAACACAAAGAACATCAATTCTCTCCTTCTAGAATGCTTCCTAATACATCTCACAATCATGCATATTCACTACAATATAGAATTAATGATCAATCCACCGATTTTGAAGACGAAGCAACCCACCTGGAAGTGCAAATTGATCCAAAGTCCAAAAAGGCTGAAACTGAACGGGGACAATCCTCGGATTTCCACAATTCCAACGGGTCCAAAAACACCTCCTGGGTACAAAGATAAGGTCCAAACATTACAATCAACACAAAATTTCCAAGTGTACAATCTGCTAAAAATTCAGTCCCAAATAAGCTTAATTATCACCTACGAGATAAATTTCAAAAACTCCAACAAAAACACGACGGCGATCCTCGCGAAGCGTAGATGTCGATCGAGACCTTACACGTCGAAATCCGATGCCCGAGTGCTGAGATAAAAATCTGACAAGCCTCCGCTGTCCAGAAAAACTACCAGTAGGAAAGGGATTCAAAGATGCCTCGTAAACCATGCCAATAACTCAGAATGAAGCAAGGTGATCAACACGGAAATCGAAGGCCTACCTCTCGTAAAACCAATGCCGTAAAAATCATCCAAAAATTCCTTTGGGGTAGCTTTGGGGGCCTCGTGGACCGAAATGCGACGAAAAAATCCTCCGAAGAAGGAACGTCGCAGTGCGCCGAATCGAAGAAATCACCGATGTCAATATCTTCAAAAATTCTGAAACTCCTTCGAGAGATGGGGCACAAGAAGAGAATCAACTTTTATTAAGGGCTCTGTCGCAGGGGAGCTTGGGAAAGGGTCCGAAAATGCAGCCAAATGGGGGTTTTTATAGCCTCAACTGAACATTTCACTTAATTCCATCCATGTCCCTGGTTTCGGGCGCCCGAAATATTTCGGGTTGCCACAGTAACCCAAAACGTACCCCAAACCATCAGTGCCCGAATCATCCACAACGCGCCACGTAGCCCCGCACAGCAGACAGCGGCGCCAGCCACCCCGGCCGCGCCTGCCCCGCGCACGTCGCCCGGCCGCCGGAACAGTACCCTGATGCCTCGAAATCCGTGCTAGGGCATTCGGGCTCCGAAAAATGCAAGTAAATAGTCCATTTTCATCGTTTTCGCGCACTGAATCCAAATCCGATGTCCGTTTTGCCCAATTCCACTTCTAAAATTTGTCGAAGGCCTCCAAATAAGTGTTCTTAATCCAAATTTCGCGCCGAGTCCATTTCTTGAGTCTCATACGTGCACAAACACCTCCAACACATGCAAAGAGCCTCTAGAAGTTGCTGATCACACTGCAAGTGTGAGGACCCGAAATTCCCACGTAAGGATTACTGTTGTATCAACAGCTTCTGGAGGCTTATGTTGAGTATTGGGAGTGTTTGTGCACAAATTGGACCCAAGAATTAGACTCAGCGCGAAATCTGGATCAAGATTACTTATTTGGATGCCCTCCGCAAATTTTAGAAATGGAATTTGGCAAAACGGACAGCGGATTTGGGTTCAGACCGCGAAAACGATCGAAATTGACTATTTACTTATATTTTTCAGAGCCCGGTCGCCAAAACACGGATTTCGAGGCTTTGGAGCACTGTTCCGGCGGCCGGAGTAGTGCCGGCGGCGACGGCAGGCGGCAGAGCGCAGCGGCGGGCTGAGGCGCAGCCGCTCGGTCCACCGGGCGAGGCGTGCACCGGGGCTTGGACGCGTGGTGGCCCCGGAGTGGCGGGCGCACGAGCGCGCGGTCCATGGGACGTGCGGCCTGGTGCATGGACCGGGCGGGGCCACGTGCCGGCCACTGGTTGGCCGGTCCACGTGCGCTCGGTCCACGGAGCTGGTGTAGCGGCCTCGGGGCGCGTGCGTGCTGAGGGCGCAGGCGGCGGCGCAGGCGCGCACGTGGGCGGCGTTGACCGCGTTTCCCGCGCTTGGGCGCGCCACGCGTCAGCGTCCGCGGGTGGCCACGCAGCGCAAGGCTGGAGGCGGTTTCGGCTGTACGCTGTGCGGGGGGTGACATGTCGCAATCACAGCAATCCGTGCGCGCGTTGGATGGTTGATCGGGCGTCACTGTTGGCGCCCGAATCTTTCGGGCGCCCGAAAAATGTCCCCCAATGTGTAGGTTTTTAGGATCCCAAAAGGATCTAAATAGGTACTATCAAACAACTAGAGGGGGGGGGTGAATAGGTGTAATACTTAAAAACTCAATCTCAGTGCAAAATAAAAACCAATGCGGAAAATAAAAACAGCACACCGAGATTTACGTGGAAACTCCAATCCAGGAGAAAAACCACGGGACCAACACGCAATAACAATCCAATAAGAATAGAAGAATAACAAGGTGATTACCGACTCCACGGACTCAAACCCCTCCTTCAGCTTCTTCGGACCTTGCGCTGACCGGTTGGATATCCACGCAATAACAATCCCTAAGAAAAGAAGAATAACAAGGTGATTACCGTCTCCACGGATTTAACCCCTCCTTCAATTTCTTGGACCTCGCGCTCCACCGATTTTGCACGCCCACTGCACACGTTCGAATCCACGAACGCCACTCGAATCCACGAGCACACGTTTCGAATCCACGAGCACACGTTTCGAATCCACGAAACGCCTTTAGCACACCGAATCCACGATGCCACGTCGAATCCACGACGCAAACTCAGTCGATAAGAATATTGACTTCGATGGTGATCCTTTGCTTAGATTCTCATTGAGGAACCGTAGAAGAAATTTCTAAGCAAAGATTAGATCAATTCGACAAAAGATATGTTCTTGAAAGAACCTTCGAATTGACCTAAAAGAGGCGAAAGAGAAGAACGGTAAAAACCAGCCTCTAGGGTTTCTCTCGAGTGTTTCTGAATTGATCGGTATTAGTCCCCCTCGTTGGGAAACCCTAAGTATCTATTTATAACCCTTGGAAAAAGATAAAAGTCGGTTTAGTAAATTTATCCCGATAGGGCATTGTGTACCGGTACCAAATATCGTGTTCCGGTACGCAATGGTGCAAAACACAGATTTTTCTATTGTGTTCCGGTACGCGAGTCCGTGTTCCGGTACGCAATGCAATTTACAGAAAATTCTGTGTCGGGTTAGAGGAACTTCAGGTGTGGTTCTGGTACGCAATGTAAAAACTAATTTTTCCAAGATAAACTTTATCCAAAACAAACCAAGTACCGGAATCCAAACTTAAAACAAGTTGTTAGTTAAAACCAAGTTCCTAAACCCAAGTCTAAACCAAGTTTCAATAACTTCTTGATTCCAATGATTATAAATGAACTTAAATCACCATGGTTTAATTTGTTGGGTTATATGTAATACGGATCTAAATAGGGGAAAAAACACCTAGAGGGGGGTGAATAGGTGTAAACGTATAAACACTCAAAAATCGTTGCGATAAAAACCCAATGCGGAAATAAAAATAATACGCAAGATTTTTACGTGGAAAACTCCATCACCGGAGTAAAAAACCACGGGACCGATAACACGGCAGAAATTCACTAGAATTAAAACACGTACAAGGTGATTTACCGTACACACTTACGACTCAACCTTTTCCATATGCTCCTAGAGGATCTTCTCCGCTCGCTCCGCGACGCTTCTCGAATCCACGATCTGCGCCCAACGCCGAATCCACGGCGTCCAACGTCGAATCCACGACGTCCGACCGAATCCACGGTCTTCACCCAATAGCACCCTTCGAATCCACGAACGTGCCTCGCTCCGAATCCACGAGAGCGGTTGAACCTTGAATCCACAAGGACACGTGAATCCACGCGCCGATTTTTGGGGTAAATCGTTGTTTTGGGTGGTGATGATCCGCCGAATACTTAGATCAAAGATAGATCGAAAATACCATCTAAGTATTCATTAGTTTGATTCAACTCAAGATGTGAGTATGAAAACCTAGAATCAAACTAATCAATATAGATGAAGAAACATAGAGTATTCTCTAATGATTTCCTTTCTTCTCTATATGTGGATCTAGAGCCGTAAAAGATGATATATGAAAATGACGGCTATGTGGATTAACCCTAGAAAAAGAGTCATAGGGTCTATTTATAGGTTAGAAACCCTAGGAAGGAGATAAGAATCAAAAACCTAACATTTCTGGAGATTTTACGGACGGCGATCCGGATCGGATTAACTGTGATCCGGATCGTCGCAACGAGTCAGGCAATTCCAGAAAAACGAAGGTTCGGGATCCGGATCGAAGTGCTTGATCCGGATCGTTCATACAGTTCACCAAACATCAACGTTCGGGATCCGGATTGCGAAGCCTGATCCGGATCGTTCAAGGAAGATGGTAAACTCAGTGTTCGGGATCCGGATCAAGAGAGGCTACGATCCGGATTGAACTGGTGTATGAACGAACCACCTTCGGGATCCGGATCGAACAACCTGATCCGGATCCTGAACATGTCCCAAGTCCAGTTTTTGATTTTTATGCAATGAAAGATTCTTCCAAGTGTTTCTACACTACAAGAAGTATTCGGATCACACAAAATCTTAGGTTAAACATACCTGATCCTTTTGAATTCTTCTTTCTTGAGATTGAGTTAAACGATCCAACTTTCTTCACCTTCAATCTTCAAGACTTGAGACTTTCACGAAACTACGCCAACTCAAATTCCGTAACAATCTCCCCCTTTGGCGGTTTCGTGACAAAACACAGATCCACTAAAGAAAATTCAAAAAGATATTTTTGTTGCTATCACCATACAACAAAAATTTACAATGGAGATCCAAAAATTTAAAAACATGAGATAAACTCCTAAAACAGACTCTAGACTTAGACATCTGTACTCTCTGCACAAAGAAATCATTCTTGATAAAAAGAAATCGTTAGATACCTCAAGAATATTTAGCATACAAAACCTAGTACAGAGATAGAGTTTATCTGATCATCATGACATTTGAGAATTCAGATATGTAAGAGAATCATAGTCAAAAACCAACATATCTTCTAGCAATTAAAAACCAAATGTCACACAATGTTAGTCCAACATCAACTTGTTAGTTATATTACATGCCCAAATAGTTAGTCGAATAGTTAGTCGAGACATGCAAACAATCACAAGATGAAAACCAAAGTTGAAGTTGAAGAGATACTTACCTTGATGTATACAAAATCTTCATCAGCAAGATTTTCACAAATCATTGTTCAAGTTCCCTTACCTTGATGTTCATTCACATCATCATTGTTCATCATCATTGTACCTTGATGTTCATTCACATCATCATTGTTCATCATCATTGTACCTTGATGCAGTCATCATTGTTCATCATTGATGTATACAAGATCACACTTTTCACAATATCAATGTTAAAGTTCTCTAAAACTCTCTCCCCCTTTTTGTCACAAAACAAAGCCAAAATGTAGTTAAGACTATGAAATGTTAGGAGAGTGAAAAGTTCCAATAAAACGTAAAACCTGAGAACTAAGCTAAAGTAAGTATAAAACTAAATCCTAAAATCAAAAACCTGCACAAAAAGAAAAGGAAGGTGCAGTTCAGTCGGAGGAGTCTGAGCTGGTACAACTCAGCTTGCTCAAAATCCCTTTAAGCATTGTCGAAATAGTTGAACACTTCTTCTTGATCTTCTTGTGTTCAGAGGAAATTTGCTGAAGTTCTTTCGATATCCTCTCTTGTGCAGCAGAGAGTCTTTGTTGTTCCTGGCGAAGCGACTCCAATACAGCAGCGTCTGTACCCTGTCTTTTCGAGTGTGATGGATGCTGTCTAGAAGCAGATGGTGCATCCAATCCTTTAACCCATGGAGATTCAGTTTGTAGAACCCCAGAGAGTGAGCGAGCTCTAGTAAGAAGCCCACTATGATAACTTTCACTTCTTAGGACATTCTTTCGTCTTGTATATTGCTTAGTTGTTGATGCAGATTCATAAGCCTTTTGCCTTTGACAGATTTCCCGTTTTCCTCATCAATCTTCTGTTGAACATCTTTGAAGAATTCATCCCATTCTTCCGTATTGTACTCTGAACTGTCCTCCCTGCCTTCGGTTGTCTTATCTCCTGTTGAAACATCCAGTTTCTCTTTTACAGATGTACTCTTGTGCACCATTGTGACCAGTAACAGGATTAACCAAGAGAGTGCCATTGATTCTAGTGCTTTAAGTTTAGAGAAATTGTCCTGTGAAAAACCAACTCAAGAACACATGAAAAATCGTCAATTTTGAAAGATTTGAAACATTGTACCTAAGACAATCATAATCATGTAGAGAAGCCAAGAATCAAATTATTTTTGCAAAAAGAATTTAAAAGTGGATCAATTTCAAGATTTTCGAAAATTCCTCTTTTATGCTCTAAAACAGAAATTTTTAGAAATCGAAGCCTAAAAAATCCGTTAATCAGGAGAATACCTAGCATATAATCAAAACTAATCTACCCAGAGTTCTTATTTCAAAAGAAATTTGATCAAAAACCATCCACAAACAAAGTTGATCCAAGAAATTCATCACGTTTGAGGAGGAAAAGAGAAAAACGGTGAAAAACCGAGATTTTGATCAATAAAACTTACTTGGAGTTGAAGAACTTGAGTTTGAAAGCTTCCAGGAAGGATGAAATCTAGAGAGAGAGGCTCTGGAAACTTTGGAACAAAAGATTGGAGTAAAGAAATCAAAAACCCCTTTCGTTCTTTATAAAACCTAGCCGCGATCCGGATCAGTTCATAACTGCGATCCGGATCGGCTACCCGCAGTGAGAAACTGCGTTCGGGATCCGGATCGGCAGATACAATCCGGATCGTCAGCCCGCAGAAGAATTCCTGCGTTCGGGATCCGGATCATCTAGCCCGATCCGGATCGGCCCCAACTTTTTCTTTAGAAAATTTCAGAGAAATTCAAGAAAAACCAGAAAAAGATTGTAAGCGCAAATGTGTATCAACTTTAAACAAAAATCATCGTTTCATACAACAAGAATTAGATTATGCCAAATCTATCAATAATATCCAAAAATGAAACGAAAATTTACAAAAATTAAATCCTTAAAGTTGAACACCTTCAATACATCTAACTTGATCTTATGAGTAATGCCTTTATCAAATCATCAATTCAGTAAAGAAAATGAAATACAAAGATCAATAGATGTTTGAAATTCCAAATATAATAGATAATGTATCTAGACAATCTGTTGAAGAGAGTGGCTCTTTGAGCATCTTTCTGTTAAAAACCCACCTTATACCAACCTTGAAATTTGACAGAGTCAAGTATTTCAACATGCATTTTACTTAATCAAAAATTTGAACAACCATGCTTGGTATACATGTGGTAGCTGCACACAATACTCGGACGACCGAGGTGGTAGCTCTTTCCTCCATGTGGTGGTAGTTTTCACACTCCTCATTGGATGTAACTCTTTCCACATCTTTAGAGCATTTTACCTTTTCTAAGACTCCCCCTCAATTGGCTATCAATTATTTAAGATATAAAGTATTCAACCAAATATTGATCTCGATTTCATACTCGACTAAGCAGTCAAATAAGATAATGACTATACCAAGAGATCATAGAGAGAGAGAAATTGACTTTGATCACTTTAGAAGATGATTTAATTAACATAAATGATCATTGCAACAGTGAAATATTATGATGGCAAAAGCATAATAAATTTCTAAATGTGCGAAAAGATGCAATTAAAGTCAATTATGATCTATGCTCAATTAATGTCCTATGTACAAACATAGATGAATGAACAAAACAAAAACAAATACAAAACCTATCCTAAGCAAAGATTTCAAAAAGAAGATTATTTCAAGGAAAGCATCCCAATTGCTTTTCGTAATGAATAAAACGTTTTTGATCCAAAGGTTTTGTTAGAATGTCAGCTAATTGATCCTCAGTTGAGATATATGAAAGTTGAAGAGTATTTGATTCAACTAGCTCTCTAAGAAAATGATATCTAAGTTCAATATGTTTTGTTCTAGAGTGCAACACAGGGTTTTTAGAAATGTTAATAGCACTAGTGTTGTCACAAAGTATTGTTACCGAAGATGCTGAAATGCGGAAGTCGCTCAATACGCTTTTCATCCAAATGAGTTGAGTTGAGCAACTTCCAGCTGAAATGTATTCCGCTTCGGCAGTCGAGAGTGCTATGCAGTTCTGCTTTTTACTGTGCCATGCAACAAGACAATGGCCAAGATAGAAGCATGCACCACTCGTGCTTTTCCGATCATCCACTGATCCTGCCCAATCGGCATCTGAGTATCCAACAATATCCAAACTTGTTCCCATAGGATACCAAATTCCGAAATTAATTGATCCTTTGATATACCGGATGATCCTTTTCACCGCTTTCAGGTGAACCTCCTTTGGTGCTGATTGATATCTCGCGCAAATCCCAACACCAAAAGATATATCCGGGCGACTAGCCGTGAGGTAAAGTAGACTTCCAATCATACTTCGATACAGTTTCTCGTCTACATTCTCACTATGTGATTCACTTCCAAGTCCCTTGTGGCTAGTTCCCATTGGAGTCGGAAAATCTTTACAATTTTCTAGATCAAACTTTTTGACCAACTCCATTGCATACTTGGATTGACTCAAGTGAATACCTTCATCATTTTGTTTAATTTGCAATCCAAGGAAATAAGTCAATTCGCCCATCATGGACATATCAAATTCGCTTTCCATGGTCTCCGCGAATTTAGAAGCATCGTTATCTCTTGTTGCGCCAAATACAATGTCATCGACATAGATTTGTGCTACAATGAAATTGTTTTGATAATGCTTCACAAAGAGAGTCCTATCAGCTCCCCCTCGAGTATAGCCCTTCTCCAAAAGGTGCTTTGTTAACCTTTCGTACCATGCTCGCGGTGCTTGTTTCAGACCGTAAAGAGCCTTTTTCAAACGAAAAACATGGTTAGGTTGTTTATGATCTACAAAACCTTTCGGTTGAGCCACATAAACTTCCTCATTTAAAAACCCATTTAGAAATGCGCTCTTAACGTCCATTTGAAATAATTTAATTTTAAAATGACAAGCAATAGCGAATAGTATACGAATGGACTCGAGTCTAGCTACAGGGGCGAAGGTTTCATCAAAGTCTATACCTTCTACTTGAGAGTAGCCTTGAGCAACTAATCGTGCCTTGTTCCTGATGATAGTACCATCCTCATTTTTTTTTGTTCTTGAAGATCCATTTGGTACCTATCACATTGTGTTGCTTTGGAGGCTTCGTTAATTCCCAGACTTTGTTTCGCTCAAATTGATGGAGCTCTTCCTGCATTGCTTTAATCCAGTAGTCATCCTGAAGAGCTTCATCTATGTTTTTTGGTTCGATTAAAGATACGTAGCAAGCGAATCCACAAACCAACTGCCTCCGAGTTCTGACTCCTTCTTGTGGATCTCCAATAATATTCGATTCCGGATGATCCTTGGAGATTCGTAACGTTTGTTGAAACGGAGTACTCGGAGATATATGAGATGATTCCTGCAGATCAGATAAACTAGAAGAACCATTAGATGCATCATTAATATTGGAAGTATTATTATGAGAAGATGCACTAGCAGGAGAATCATCATCTAGAGAGATATCGAGGGTAGATTTTCCAGTTTCAAAGTGAAAAGCTTCATCTACTTTAACATTTATAGATTCTACGATCGTCTTAGATTCAACGTTAAATACTCGATATGCTCTGCTATTCGTAGAATAACCCAGAAAGATCCCTTCATCACTTCGAGAGTCGAACTTTTCAAGATTTTCACGGTCACGTAAAATGTAACATCGACTCCCGAAGACACGAAAATATTTGATATTGGGTTTTCTACTAAACCACAGCTCATATGGTGTATTTAAAGTTCCTGGGCGCAAGTAAACTCTATTAATGACATAGACAGCGGTGTTCACACAGCTTCAGCCCAAAAATGTAGCGGTAAATTCCGGCTATGAAGCATCACACGCGCCATCTCTTGAACAACCCTGTTCTTGCGCTCAACAACACCATTCTGCTGAGGTGTATAGGGTGCCGAGAATTCATGTTTGATTCCATTTGAAGTGCAAAAATCAATGAATTTTGAATTTATGAATTCTCCACCTCTATCACTTCTAACACGAATGATCTTTTCATTCTTTTCAATCATAATACGATGGCAAATCTCATGAAAAGAGTCAAACGTATCAGCTTTCTCTTTTAAAAATGCTACCCATGAAAACCGAGAGAAATCATCAACCAATAAAAAGATGTACCATTTACCTCCCAAAGATGGTTGACGGGTCGGCCCCATTAAGTCCATGTGCAAAAGTTCCAAGGGCCGTTTTGTACCAACGTGGTTCAAGTTCTTGTGTGCAGTCCTAGACTGTTTTCCCTTTTGGCAACCACCACACACAATGTTTTGTTTAAATAAAAGCTTTGGAACCCCCTTGACCACGTCCTTGTTTGAAATTCTAGTAAGTTCCTTAAAATTTAAGTGACCTAGCCTTTCATGCCAAAGAGTTTCATTATTCAAAGCAGCTAAGTTACAATTTTTAGAAAATTTATTAGGAACAACATAACAATTGTTTTCAGATCTAACCCCTTTTAAAAAGAAGACATTGTCCTTATCAGTTACAACGCATTCAACAGATGAAAAGTTAACTGAAAAACCATTGTCGCAAAGTTGACTTATGCTTATGAGGTTAGTCTTAAGGCCATCAACAAATAAGACGTTTTTCAAAATCGGGCCATCTGGAATAGCTACCGTCCCTTTTCCAACAATTTTGGAAGATCGGCCGTCTCCGAAAACAACGTGTCCTCCGGAGATTTTCTCAAGATTTTGAAAACTATTTTTGTCACCGGTCATGTGACGGGAACATCCGCTATCCAGATACCAAGACGAACTATCATATGCATGCAAGGAAACATTGGAAACAAGACAAGGGAAATTTTCACCTTTGCGCACCCAAACCCTTTTGGAGTGCGTCGGTAATGGTCGAGAAGTTATATGCCTAGGTGAAGGCGTCTTGTTATAGCGATTGTTGTTCCTTGATGTAATCGTCTTGCGCGATGAACTACCAAATCTCTTTTCATTTGAAAAGTTTTGCTTTGATTTTCGGGGAGGAGCCATTTTGGTAGTTGTTGCAAGAGGTCCTTGAGATGAGCGTTCGACTCCCGTCTTGCAATATCTTCTTATGTGCCCTGAAACACCACAATGAAAACATACCTTAGATCTTGACGATCCCAAAGAGGATGAAGTAGGTTTGTTGTCGTTGTTTGTCTTGAATTCCGGTGTCGGAGGAGGAGATGCCGACTGAGGCACAAAAACTGTCTCACTCGAACTTGGACTGTTTCCAGTTTGAGTGTATCCGAGGCCGAACCTATTTGATTGACCAAGACCAAGAAGTCTATCCAACTTACTCCTTCCTGAAGAGAATCGCTGTAAGTCATTCTTGAGTTGGAAAATGGTCTTTGTCATTTTCAGGTTATCCTGTCGAGCCTCGTTGTAGAGCTTTGAGAAGTGATTCGCGTTATCCACCAGATTTGTATGTTCCTTCTCAAGTTGCTCATTGGACTCTTGAAGGGAAACATTTGCTTTTATCAGGTTTTCCCTTTCCACTTCAAGAGCGTTTGAGAGAGAAGTCGCTCTTTTTGCTTCTTCTTCGAGATCATGCACTCTCCCTCTCAAACTCTTGTTTTGCTTAGCCACTTTCTTTGAGTCCCTCAAAAGTCTGTGGTAGGCTAGAGCAAAATCTTCACCTTCCGAATCATCCGATTCATTGTCCGTTGCGTTCTTTTCAACAGTGGAGTTGGACAACGACTCAGATGTACTTGCCATAAAGCACATGAAGGGTGAAGATACGGACGCATGGAATGCGGTGGAGCTCTTTTCTTCATCACTCGAAGACGACTCATTTGACGTTGAGTTGTCATCCCAAGTGACGACTTGCATCGCCTTCTTCTTTGCCGGATACTTGTTAGGACACTCCGTTGCAATGTGGCCGTAGCCTCGACATTTGAAGCATTGTAGTTGTCTTTCTGAACTTTTCTTATCCTTTGAGAAGTTCTCTTGCTTTCTTGACTTGTAACCTGAAGTACCCTTGCCTTTGTTCGACTTTCCGAAGGATGGAGATTTGCTTGAATTATCCCTTCGAAAGTTGCGGCGAAACTTCCTTGTCAAGAGAGCGAGCTGTTTCTCAAATTCCTCCATAGAAAGGTTCTCGTCATCGTCTGAGGAGGATGTATCCGCGTCTTCTTCCTTAGTTGTTTTCAACGCATAACCTGAAGACTTAGAAGTGGATGCCTTTCCAGAAGAATTGTTAGTAGTAAATGTCATTTCATAAGTTTGTAATGAACCAACTAATTCTTCTACACGTATTTCGTCCGGGTGTTTAATAGTTTCAATGGCAGTAACCTTTGGGCGAAATCGTTCAGGAAGAGTTCTTAAGATTTTTCTTACAATCTTAAATTCTGGAATCTTCTCTCCCAGATTAGCACATGAGTTTACGATGTCTTGCAATCGTGTATAGTAGTCCGTGAAAGATTCATTTTCTGCCATTAAGATAGAGTCAAACTTGCTCGTAAGCATTTGCAGTTTCTGAATCTTCACGAGGTTAGTTCCCTCATGTGTAACCTGAAGAACATCCCAGATTTCTTTCGCAGTCTCACATGCCGAGACGCGAGAGAATTCAGTTTGGGATAAGGCATTAAAGATAGCATTAATTCCCTTGCCATTGTAAGAAGATGAATCTAACTCTTCCTTGGTCCATTTCGACCTAGGTTTTAAGATGCGAACATCACCAATAAATTCAGTTGGATTAGTCCATCCTAATTCAATCGATTGCCACATCCGTTCGTCGATGGAAATTAAAAAGGCTTTCATCCGTACTTTCCAGTACGCATAATTTGTTCCATCGAAGAACGGGGGTCGGTTGATGTTTCCACCTTCAACCATTGTTTACAACCCTATTCCCGCTCTGATACCACTTGTTGGGTTATATGTAATACGGATCTAAATAGGGGAAAAAAACACCTAGAGGGGGGTGAATAGGTGTAAACGCATAAACACTCAAAAAATCATTGCGATAAAAACCCAATGCGGAAATAAAAATAATACGCAAGATTTTTACGTGGAAAACTCCATCACCGGAGTAAAAAACCACGGGACCGATAACACGGCAGAAATCCACTAGAATTAAAACACGTACAAGGTGATTTACCGTACACACTTACGACTCAACCTTTTCCATACGCTCCTAGAGGATCTTCTCCGCTCGCTCCGCGACGCTTCTCGAATCCACGATCTGCGCCCAACGCCGAATCCACGGCGTCCAACGTCGAATCCACGACGTCCGACCGAATCCACGGTCTTCACCCAATAGCACCCTTCGAATCCACGAACGTGCCTCGCTCCGAATCCACGAGAGCGGTTGAACCTTGAATCCACAAGGACACGCGAATCCACGCGCCGATTTTTGGGGTAAATCGTTGTTTTGGGTGGTGATGATCCGCCGAATACTTAGATCAAAGATAGATCGGAAATACCATCTAAGTATTCATTAGTTTGATTCAACTCAAGATGTGAGTATGAAAACCTAGAATCAAACTAATCAATATAGATGAAGAAACATAGAGTATTCTCTAATGATTTCCTTTCTTCTCTATATGTGGATCTATAGCCGTATAAAATGATATATGAAAATGACGGCTATTGACTCTGTGGATTCACCCTAGAAAAAGAATCATAGGGTGTATTTATAGGTTAGAAACCCTAGGAAGGAGATAAGAATCAAAAAACTAACATTTCTGGAAATTTTACGGACGGCGATCCGGATCGGACTAGCTGTGATCCGGATCGTCGTAACGAGTCAGCCAGTTCCAGAAAAACGAAGGTTCGGGATCCGGATCGAAGTGCTTGATCCGGATCGTTCATACAGTTCACCAAACATCAACGTTCGGGATCCGGATTGCGAAGCCTGATCCGGATCGTTCAAGGAAGATGGTAAACTAAGTGTTCGGGATCCGGATCAAGAGGCTACGATCCGGATTGAACTGGTGTATGAACGAACCACCTTCGGGATCCGGATCGAACAACCTGATCCGGATCCTGAACATGTCCCAAGTCCAGTTTTTGATTTTTATGCAATGAAAGATTCTTCCAAGTGTTTCTACACTACAAGAAGTATTCGGATCACACAAAATCTTTAGTTAAACATACCTGATCCTTTTGAATTCTTCTTTCTTGAGATTGAGTTAAATGATCCAACTTTCTTCACATTCAATCTTCAAGACTTGAGACTTTCACGAAACTACGCCAACTCAAATTCCGTAACAATGCATGTTCATCAAACTTTTGGAATATAGTTTAGAAAATCAATTGATCACTATTGAGTATTTATTTCTTAGCCATCTTTTATGATTACTTGTAAACAGATTTTTGTAAAAAGTCCAGGAATGGGAGAGGTCCTACTCGCATGCATAAAATATGGGCTAGGCATGATGGTGATATGTTGTCACTTTCTTTTAATGAATTTGATCAGCCTATTGGTGATGAAGCTGCACAATTCACAAACTTCTTAGGCACTGTTGCTAGAAGTGGAAAAGATGCACCATTGACATATAAGGATTGGAGGCACGTGCCTTTAGACAATAAAAAAATAATGTGGAACATTATTAAGGTATCAAATTATTAGCTGTTTTGTCTCTATGTTTTTAATATATAAATATGTATTAGTAAATAAATTTGTGAATTTCTTACAGTTAAAGTATAATCTTGGAGATGATAATTGGCCATGGATTATGAAAGCTGTTGGAAAAAAATGGAAAGACTTCAAATGTGAACTTAAGAAAAAACACTATGATTCTCACAATACTTATGAATATCGTCTTGCTAATTGTGATTCTAGAGTCCTCCTGGAGCAATGGAAACAACTGATTGAATTTTGGGATACTGAAGAAGGACAGGTGCTTTAAATTTTTTTTGACCAAGTTGAGGTTATATAGTGTAGCTATATAGATGTTTCTTTTAACCAAGTTGATGTTGTATATAGGCGCGTAGTTTAAGAAACAAAAGTAACCGCTCTAAGCAAATTACTACTCACACTGCTGGCTCAAGAAGTTTTGCTCGTATTCGTGAAGAAAAGGTAAATTACTTAATTCACTTATTCTTCTAAATTGATATATATGCTTTTTACACGAATTCACTGGATTTCAATATTTTTTTATTATTAACAGCGAAAGGAAAAAGGAGTTTTGCCAAGTTGGCAAAACTCCTTTTTCCTTTCGCTGTTAATAATAAAAAAATATTGAAATCCAGTGAATTCGTGTAAAAAGCATATATATCAATTTAGAAGAATAAGTGAATTAAGTAATTTACCTTTTCTTCACGAATACGAGCAAAACTTCTTGAGCCAGCAGTGTGAGTAGTAATTTGCTTAGAGCGGTTACTTTTGTTTCTTAAACTACGCGGCTATATACAACATCAACTTGGTTAAAAGAAACATCTATATAGCTACACTATATAACCTCAACTTGGTTAAAAGAAAAAATATAGAGTAAATCGATAAGGAATCAAAAAAAATTTAAAGCACCTGTCCTTCTTCAGTATCCCAAAATTCAATCAATTGTTTCCATTGCTCCGGGAGGACTCTAGAATCAAAATCAGAAGGACGATCTTCATAAGTATTGTGAGAATCATAGTGCTTTTTCTTAAGTTCACATTTGAAATCTTTCCAATTTTTTCCAAGAGCTTTCATAATCCATGGCCAATTATCATCTCCAAGATTATACTTTACCTGTAAGAAATTCACAAATTTATTTACTAATACATATTTATATATTAAAAACATAGAGACAAAACAGCTAATAATTTGATACCTTAACAATGTTCCACATTATTTTTTTATTGTCCCAAGGCACGTGCCTCCAATCCTTATATGTCAATGGTGCATCTTTTCCACTACTAGCAACAGTGCCTAAGAAGTTTGTGAATTGTGCAGCTGCATCACCAATAGGCTGATCAAATTCATTAAAAGAAAGTGACAACATATCACCATCATGCCTAGCCCATATTTTATGCATGCGAGTAGGACCTCTCCCATTCCTGGATTTTTTACAAAAATCTGTTTCCAAGTAATCATAAAAGATAGCTAAGAAATAAATATTCAATAGTGATCAATTGATTTTCTAAACTATATTCCAAAAGTTTGATGAACATGCATATCTTAGGGATTAATGAATACCCATATTTTCTTCAGGTTGGTCATCATCAGATCTAAACTGGTTGTCGTTATCAATACCCAAATCAAATAAATTCTCCTGAAGATCGCCTCCAGATTGCCTAAACGAGTGATTACTTGATGGTGTATTTTTCTGTCTAAGATCACGAAAGGTGTTTGTTGTAGTTGAATGATCAAGTATTGAACGTCGTGGTTGAAATCGTGTACGTGCCATAGTCAAATGCTAATCCTCCTGCAAAACAATTAAGAAAAAATAAAGTAATATTGTTAAAGCACATGTAATCAAATAATGAGCAATGATAAAACTGAAAATCAATCACATTTTTTAAATTCTAAAGCAAGCAAGTTCCATATATATACTTTTTTGTTAAATAAAAAAAGTGCAATAGATTGAAGTCAAAGAAAAAAAATCAACCTTAAAACTGAAAAATCAATCACATCAATGACCATCATCACGAGCTCCATCAGGCTCTGAGTCGTCACTTTGTATAGCATCTTTTGGATGAGTAATATCTAAAAGAGTATCAATAGTTGTTCCAGGTATATCCATCCTCGCCCAATTAACATTGTCAATATCATTACTAGTGGTGTTATTTGCATTTAGATTACTCTCTAAACCATTTGGGTAGTATATCTCTATATCATCTCCACACTCTTCCCCTTTTGCAGACATGTCAAATAAGTCTCTAGGTTTTGTACCAACTACAACATGCCAATCTTCCTAAGGGGTCTTGTATATAAAACATCTGTTCAACTTGTGATGCTAGTACAAAAGGTTCATTTGATATATTCTCATTACTATATAATAATCGATTGCAGTTAACGAGTGTAAAACCAAATTTGTCCTTCTTAATTCCTCTGCCTTCATAATGTACATCTACCCAATCACATTTAAACAACACAATTTTTGCCTTTTCATTATAGTATAGTTCAATGATCTCTTTAAGAACTCCATAGTATGCAACATCTCCTTTGATAGGATTTTGATCCTTTGCACTAGAAAAACTTGAGGTGCTCGCAACAACAACAACGCCACTATTTTGTGTTCTTCGTCTCTCTTCAACATCTTTCGTATGAAATCTAAATCCATTAACAATATATCCTTTATATCTCCTTACTGTCATTAGAGGACCTGATGCCAACCATTGAATTTCCTCAGGCAACTCCACATTCTCTTCTGTTATCAAATTATGAACCTATTAAATAATGACAAGCCAATTAATGTCGACATTTTACTTATATAATAATTAAGAAATTAAGTTCAAAGTAAAGTATACGTACATGAGATCTAAACCAATCATGAAAAGTATCATTATGAATACGCTCGACATCACGCCTTCGCGCTCGATGGTTATGTGCCTTGTTTTCTTGAAGATGCTTTCCGTAAATAAAGTAGCCTAACTAAATACACAATTAAGATTAAAAATTATAGCATATGGACTTTTAATTAATATTCAAGTTTACGAACTTACTCAAGATAAGAGCTTATGTGATCAAAATTAAATAGCACATATCGATGAGCTTGTACCCAGGTTGTATAATCCAAAGTTATAGTTTCACCATCATCTAGTGCACGACCAATATGGAAAAATAACCCATTTCTTTTAGTTAAGTCGCAAGCATTAGGATCATCATTTCTAACTGGACGGTTGAATCGAGTTTCAACACCATGTAAGTATCGAGAGCAAAATGTTATGCTCTCCTCAATTAAATAACCTTCCGCAATCGAACCTTCTGGATGTCTTCTATTTCGTACATATGACTTCAATCTCAAAAAAAACCTAAAAAAATAAAAATAAGAACCCAAATAGAAAAAATAACTAAATAAATATAGTAATTTATTAAATTACTAGTTGAATCTTAATATCATAGTATACCTCTCAATTCGATACATCCAACGGTATTGTACTGGACCAGCAAGTTTGGCCTCACTAGCAAGGTGAATTGGTAAATGGATCATGATGTCGAAAAAGGACGGAGGAAATATTCTCTCAAGATGGCATATTGTCAAAACTATTCGATCTTCTAATTGTTGTATATCCTTCACCTGAATAGATTTACAGCACAATTCCCAAAAAAAATTACTTAGCTCTATCAAAGGCAGGCTAACATTTTCTGGCAAGATTCTTCTCACAGCTAATGGGAGCAAATGTTGCATCAACACATGACTATCATGGCTCTTGAGTCCAAAATTTTTTCTCTCTTTAACATGTACACGATTTGAGATATTTTCTGCATAACCATCAGGAAATTTAACTCCTTTTAGTAATTTACAAAAATCTTCAGTTTTCTTTTTACTCATGGAGAAGCATGACGGGGGTAGATAAGTTTTGGTTCCAGTTGATACTGGATGAAGATCATGCCTTATTCCCATGTCTCGAAGATCGAGACGAGACTTGAAATTATCTTTTGATTTTCCTTCTGAATTTAATAATGTATAAACTACATTATCAGTAATGTTTTTTTTTAATATGCATAGGATCAAGGTTATGACGTAACATAAGAGTTTCCCAATACGGAAGTTCAAAAAAAATACTCCGCTTCTTCCAATTATGTGAAGGTTGAGCATCATCAACTCGCTTACGTTTCCTGCTACTTACATTACACTCATGCTTTCCCAATATTATGTTAACATCCTTTATTTGTTCGAAAACTTCATGATCAGAAAGCGGAGTAGGTGTTGCTCTATGTTCCTGCTTACCATTGAAAGATATTGCATCACGTCGAAATTTATGTCCATTATCAAGGAATCTACGATGTCCCATGTAGCAAAATTTTCTTCCATGCTTTAAATATTCAGAGCAAGTTTCACTATTACAGTGAGTACAAGCAAGTCACCCTTTTGTGCTCCATCCTGAAAGACAAGCATAACCTGGAAAATCACTGATGGTCCAGTAGATTGCAGCATGCATTTGAAATGTCTGTTTGCAAGACACATCATATGTCTTGACGCCTTCATTCCATAACTCCTTCAATTCATCTATTAACGGCTGCATGTACACATCTATATCATTTCCAGGGCCAGATGGACCAGGAATAAGTAAAGAGAGTATAAACTATGGTTGCTTCATGCACATCCAAGGAGGCAAATTATAAGGAATTAAAATAACTGGCCATGTGCTATGGGCAATACTCATTGTGCCAAATGGATTAAAACCATCGCTTGTCAACCCAAGCCTCACATTCCGTGGCTCCGATGAAAACAATTGATGCTTGTGGTCAAAATCCTTCCATGCTGGAGAGTCAGCGGGATGTCTAAATACTCCATCTTTGGTGCGGCACTCATTATGCCATCTCATATAAGATGCAGTTTTTGAAGACATAAATAGCCTTTGTAGTCTTGGTTTTAGTGGAAAGTACCGCAATCCCTTTGCAGAAACTTTATGAACATGATCCTTTTTTGATTTCTTAATACTTATTTTACTTTCATTGGTTTTCCACCTTGAGGCACCACAGACATGGCATAAAGATGCATTAACAAACTCCTTTCGAAATAACATACAATTTTTTGAACATGCATCAATTTTCTCGCAGCCTAGCCCCAAATCTTTAATAATTTTGTCAGTCTCATAAAAGCTACTTGGTAAGATTTCTCCTGCTGGTAATACTTCTTTTAGCAATTTTAAGAGCATATCAAAGCTTTTATTGCTCTACCCCCCTAAGCACTTTATTTGTAAGAGTCTCACAATAAATGACAGTTTTGAGAATTTCTTATAACCTGGATATATTTCTTGATTAGCATCTTTCACTAATTTATAAAATTTTTTTGTATCTTCATCAGGATCCGTTGTCAAATCTTGTATGTCTAAATCTCCTGTATCAAAATCTGACTCTGGATGAAAAAATGCATCATGTAAAAGTTCATCCATTTCATCGTTGATTTGATCATTCTGAATATTCGTATTATCAATAGGGTTTGTTTGGGAAGTGTCCTCTGTTACGGAATTTGAGTTGGCGTAGTTTCGTGAAAGTTTCAAGTCCTGAAGATTGAAGGTGAAGAAAGTTGAATCATTTAACTCAATCTCAAGAAAGAAGAATTCAAAAGGATCAGGTATGTTTAACTAAAGAATTTGTGTGATCCGAATACTTCTTGTAGTGTAGAAACACTTGGAAGAATCTTTCATTGCATAAAAATCAAAAACTGGACTTGGGACATGTTCAGGATCCGGATCAGGCTGTTCGATCCGGATCCCGAAGGTGGTTCGTTCATACATCGTCGCAATCCGGATCGTAGTCTCTTGATCCGGATCCCGAACGTTGAGTTTACCATCTACCTTGAACGATCCGGATCTTGCTTCGCAATCCGGATCCCGAACGTTGATGTTTGGTGAACTGTATGAACGATCCGGATCGTAGTTACATGATCCGGATCCCGAACCTTCGTTTTTCTGGAATTGGCTGTTTCGTTATGACGATCCGGATCTCAGTTATCACGATCCGGATCGCCGTCCGTAAAATTCCAGAAATGGCAGGTTTTTGATTCTTATCTCCTTCCTAGGGTTTCTAACCTATAAATAGACCCTATGTCTTTCTTTCTAGGGTCAATCCACATAGCCGTCATTTTCATATATCATCTTATACGGCTATAGATCCACATATAGAGAAGAAAGGAAATCATTAGAGAATACTCTATGTTTCTTCATCTATATTGATTAGTTCGATTCTAGATTTTCATACTCACATCTTGAGTTGAATCAAACTAATGAATACTTAGATGGTATTTCCGATCTATCTTTGATCTAAGTATTCGGCGGATCATCACCACCCAAAAAACAACGATTACCCCAAAATCGGCGCGTGGATTCGCGTGTCCTTGTGGATTCAAGGTTCATTCGCTCTCGTGGATTCGGAGCGAGGCACGTTCGTGGATTCGAAGGGTGCTATTGGGTGAAGACCGTGGATTCGGTCGGACGTCGTGGACTCGACGTTGGACGCCGTGGATTCGGCGTTGGGCGCAGATCGTGGATTCGAGAAGCGTCTGGAGCGAGCGGAGAAGATCCTCTAGGAGCGTATGGAAAAGGTTGAGTCGTAAGTGTGTACGGTAAATCACCTTGTACGTGTTTTAATTCTAGTGGATTTCTGCCGTGTTATCGGTCCCGTGGTTTTTTACTCCGGTGATGGAGTTTTCCACGTAAAAATCTTGCGAGTTATTTTCATTTCCGCATTGGGTTTTTTATCGCAACGATTTTTGAGTGTTTATACGTTTACACCTATACGTTTACACCTATTCACCCCCCTCTAGGTGTTTCTTCCCCTATTTAGATCCGTATTATATACGACCCAACATCCTCTCCATGAAATATCCATTTTGTACAACCTTGCATAAATCCATCGCATAAGAGATGTTCATAGACAACTTCCTCTGCTTTCCAAAAACAATTAGTGCATTTTCTACATGGACAAAGAATCATATTTTCTTTAGATGCATTATGAAATGCAAATTTGAGGAATTGATCCAAGCCTTGCTGGTAATCATCACTTAACCTACGTAAGTTAATTAAATAGTGCAAATCAATATTACTTAATTGCATATATCAACATAAATCAATAATCATAACTTTTAAATATTGTTAAACTTACCTTGGCTTAGTAATCCAAGTCTTATCCATATTTTCGATAAGTATGTACTTTAGGTATTCTTGATAATACAATTAATTATCTGTAAAAAGCTAAAAAATTAGTATTTTAAGTTTATTTACGCTGACTTCATTATTAAGAGTTAAATTAATAAAAAATAAAACGGTAGCATGCTACCTTATCTTTAAAAAAAAATGCTAATAAAGGACAAAACTTTTTAGTGGGAATTAAGTAGGGGATTTAAAAATTACTGCAAAAAACTATTGTTTTTTAGATCAAAAGTAAGATATATTAACACAAGGGACTTACCACTTAAGGACATATGGTTATTGATACTTAGTAAAATGAGTCTTGTATATAGAAGAGCTTTATTCCAGTTTCTATATAGCTATCTAAAAAATCAAATAAACCTTTAAGAATAATATCTCAAAAATCAGAATCATGTAGGATATACTCCTATAACTATATATTAATCCCCAATCTCTTATACAAAGGATACTTGACGATGAGGTATATAAGATTTTCATTCTCATTATAACAGTAGACTATTTTAACTATGAATAGTGGCTATGGAGAATAGAAACATCGAAGGTAAAATCCAATGCAGGTTTTAGGTGTCTCAGCAATTGAATCAGGAACTACTGATGAGCTTATCAACCTAACTGCTTTAGTTTCTATCTCATTGGATTGACAGTTTTTCTGTTTGAAGTAAGCTATCAAACTAGGCCTTATTTGCAATCATACGCTCCTTGTATAACACTCCTAATATTTGGATTAGTCCTATATATAAGGTATTGTTCTTAAGGTTTTTCCTTCCCCTTTTTTTCTGAAAGTTGGCTAGTTATTTATGAACTAGTGTTTCTTGTGTTTGGTATCTCATTGTGGTCCAATATAATTTTTTTTGGTTTCCTATGCAGGACCCTGTAATAGACCAAATAAATGCTTCAATAAACAAATTGACACATTCAACAAATTTCCTGCAATTCTTAGGACAGCATGCACTTATTGTTCAGGATGATATACCCAGTGCTGCAGAGGATCATGTTGATGACAAAAACTACCATTTTATGTCTCTTCTTGTGAACTTGGTAAACACCTTCCTTTATATGGTCAATACATATATTATTGTTCCAACAGCGGATGACTACTCACTGAGCCTTTAAGAATAATATCTCAAAAATCAGAATCATTGGGTATCTCGCTGATTTTTATCATACCTAATTCACGTGGAACTAACTTGGACATCCGCTTAGTATAATACAATCAAATTCTTAGTGTATTTAAGAGATATCAAGTGCTCATCAATTTGGAGAAGTCTGTCAGCAAATACCACAATTAACTGATTCTTTTCACAAAAGTGAAACAGCTAGTGCAAATTAAGATGGATTGATATAATAAGTTCTACATATCTCAGTGAAAAGGAGGTAACAAACTAGCAAAAATTAAGACCATTAAATTAAATTTATTACCGGCGAACCGATCAGCGCACAGGAATTTGTCGCGAAGGTCGAGGAGGCAGACGCGGCGCCGCGTCCTACAATGGCACCGGAGCTCGGCCTCTGCGTCGCTGGGTGGCATATATATATCAAGATGCAAAGGAGGAAACAAGTAATTAGCAGTGCAAATTAAGATGGATAAGTAATTAGCAGTGCAAATTAAAAGTATACTTCAGGTCTTTTTATATTTCGGCGGGGGAGGAGGAGGAGGAGGAGGCAGCGGCGGCGTCACCAACTCGTCGTCGTCGTCGCCGCAAGGAGGAGGTGGGGTAGAGGAGGAGGCGGCGGCGGCGTCACCCACTCGTCGTCGTCGTCACCGCAAGGAGGAGGCGGGGCAGAGGAGGAGGCGGCGGCGGCAGCGTCTCCCACTCGTCGTCGTCGTCGTCGAAAGGAGGAGGCGGGGCAGAGGAGGAGGCGGCGGCGGCAGCGTCACCCACTCGTCGTCGTCGCCGCCGCATGGAGGAGGCGGGGCAGAGGAGGAGGCGGCGGCAGCGTCTCCCACTCGTCGTCGTCGTCGTCGCAAGGAGGAGGCGGGGCAGAGGAGGAGGCGGCGGCGTCTCCCACTCATCGTCGTCGTCGCCGCAAGGAGGAAGCGGGGCTGAGGAGGAGGCGGCGGCGGCGTCACCCACTCGTCGTCGTCGTCGCCGCAAGGAGGAGGCGGGGCAGAGGAGGAGGCGGGGTAAAGGAGTTAATTAAGGTTTGGGGTTTGGGCAAAGAGGAATATTGCGCGATCAATTAATTAATGTATGTACGTAGCTAGGTTAATTTTCTTTGCTGCAAATTAAGAAGGGCGGAAATTTTTTTAATTCCAAGAGGCCTTAATTAATGTATGTAGAGGTAATTTTCTTTGCTGCAAATTAAGAAAGGCCAGGTTGGAAATTTTTTTAATTCCAAGAGGCCGGTTTGGGATTTTTTTTTTTTTTTTTTTTCCTTACGCGCGAGCGTAAAAAAAATAATTAAAGAGATTCTTTATTGGTGGCACTTTTAATTATTTATTGGTGGCAATTTTAATATTTATTGGTGACACTTTTATGGGGTATTCAATTGGTGGCAATTATCTTGTATTAAAGTACCGTCAATTATCTTAAAATTACATGAATTAAATAAATAAATAAATAAATAAATATAAAATTTTATTAAAGGCATTTATTTAAAAGTGCCACCAATACATATCATTTGCTGGCATTTTTTTACAAAAAAGCCACCAAAAAAATGCCACCAAAGATGATTTATGGTGTAGTGTGAGAATAAAATGAATAACATGGATGAAATAAAAATGGATATCTGGATATAGGTTGAAATAGGTGTGGCATCTAACTTAGGTAAAATTTAAGGTGAAATTTAGAGATGTACGAACTTTAGGTTAAATGTGAACTAGAGAACAAGTTAGTATTCATTGAGCATGTGTTGTAACCCTAGATTCATGAACTAAGGGTAAATGTGGAAAAATGTAAAGGGATTTTTCGGAAGTGTCAAAATGAAAATTGAGAGGCGTACGTGCATATTTCAACTCTTAGAGGAGGTGTATAAGCAAATTTCGACACTCTATAGGATATTAGGGCGTCACGGGCATTAAACCCATGTACCTACCTATTGGAGCGGGGTACGCGCATATGTCGACTCTCCATAAGGTGTATACTATATGAAACTCAATTCACAATCGAGTGGAGAGGGGTACACACATATGTTGACTCTTCATGAGGTGTATACTATTGTTGAGGTCAAAAATATCACCACTTTGGGAAGTGACATGTGGCGCACATCTTCAGCTAAAGGACACCAGTCGATGAAAGGAATAGCCAACGGAGAAGGATCTGCGTCTCAACTAAGACCGGCCTTGGCCGAAGGCGAACCGTCAGATCGCCTCAGCCGAAAAGAAAAACGAGGCGAGGCCAGGGTCAGCTCTCGATTGCTCGAGCCACAAAAGGAAAGACCTTGGAAGGAAAAAGTACGAGATGTGGGCGCGAATCTCATAACTGACTCCGGAATAGCAAGTGGCGCCCAACATTGGAAAGCGCCAAAGATCACATTTCGGCGCATCGATTTGGGGATGAACGTGGACGAAAAATGGCTACTATCCCACTGAGGAGAATCGACTCAAAAGGAAGTAGTTGAGAAATTTGCGATAATTCTCCTTAAATTACGCCGGTTACCTAAATCGGCGATTATATACATGGTTCGAATGAGTATAAATAATTGAATCATCAAAGAAAAAGGGATCCTGCAATCTCGTAAGCCAGTGACCACCCCTGCTTTTCAATACCTTTCATACCTGTATTTACCGCTTTCCTAGATAGCTTTCATACCCACATTTACTGCTTCCCTTACAGCTTTCCTAGGAGTAGTCTTAATTGTAATCGTTCCTTGTAACCTCTTTCGAGCAATACAATTCCCAAATCAGCTATTCGGTCGTGTCAAATCCCTTGTCTCCAAATCCCAGTTCGGCGTCTCTAGGCCGAACTATGTGTGAGTTTGAGTGAGAAGAATCCGGCCGAGCAGATCCTTCCTCGGCCCGATCGCTTGATCCCTTTTGGCACGCGACACATCACACTCTGAGGGTTAACTCGAGGGTCGATCGCGGACCGCACCCGGTCAACAGTTAGCACGACATTTCGGCCCCAGCAACTATATGAAACTTAAATCACAACCGAGTGGAGAGGGGTACGCGCATATATCGACTCTCCATAAGGTGTATGCTATATGAAACTTAAATCACTAGGTGATTAATGGAACTGGGAACGGTTGGATAGACAAGTGGTCTATGGCTAGTGGCACAGGGGCCTAGTGGCATGGTGGCATGGTAGTATAGTGACATGATGATACATATGAGGTCTAATAGTGTAATTGTTTAATTGTATACTAGGATAAAAATATTTGGTATTAATATTATCTCGTTATTAATACTTTCTTTGGACCAAATAAGTGTAGAGCATTATTCTCGGTGGTTGCACCCACCGAAAACTATTGGTAGTTCTCACTCCCTATAGTTTAAATCTTTTCAGATTCAGGTGTCTCCGATGAGGTGCAGGACCGCGGCAAGGGCATCGCAGAATATAGGACCTAGTAAGATCTAGTTATACCCTTCTTTGTACCGGAGTGAAGCTTGTAATATTTTGGAAAAGAAAATGATGTAATTGTAAATAAAGTTTCATTTATAGTTTTATATGTATCAACTTTATTTAGTCTTAAGATGTTTAAAATTGATTGTCAAATCTAGTAGTTGTACTATGATATTGCATATATCTCTTTGTGCATGCTGTATTGTTGAGATGTATCACCGTTCGTGCAGGTAGGGAGAGATTCTGCCAGTTCGGCGGGTCTGTGTGCGTGCCTGAATTGACCAAATTGACGATCTCAGGGCATGACAGCTCGAGCACGTGCAATAAACTCGCTGAATCGATAATATTTTTTTCTATCCGCACGAAACGAAAATATACACCAACATATACAACACATACGAGATATATGGGTATAATAAAGTATCAGAGTAACTAAACTTTTTACTAAAAGTACTACATTTCAACATTTTTAAGTATACATCATTTAAATCTAAATTGTTATATATTTTATGCTTATACAAAAAGGATACTCTCTCTAGACTGACCTGTAGACAATTTAGTTAACTTGCAACACCCTTACCACGATCATACACCTCACCGGCGGAGGATGTGTCATGCCCCGAGACTGTCGATTCGACATGCTCGAACACGTGCAACAGACCTGCCGAACAGGTAAGGTTTTTCCTACTCGCACGAAGCAGAACACATATCAACTTGTACAAATCATACATGATATGGATACATGGAGTATCAAAGTAATACTACGAAGCTTAAACTATTACAATTCTTTCACTTAAAGTTTACAACACTTATTTTTCAATTACCAAAAAGGGTACACTCTAGACCTCTTACTCGGTCTAACTACTCTGTGATGCCCTTGTCACCGTCCTACGCCTTACCGGTAGTGGTAGGATCTGAAAAATAACAATCACAAAGGGATGACAACTTTAGATAACTTTCCAGCGGGTGTAACGATCGAAAGTGGCACTCTACACTCACTCGGTCCAAAGGAGGCATTAGTAGATAATGATAATAAACAATATCTATTTCTATAATAGAAATACAATAATCAAAATACAACTACAATGCCTCAATATATACAATATTTCCTATACATATAGTTTATCTTTCTCATACTGCCATAATAGTTTGCTATTTTATTAGCCTATACATACATATTTCCTATACATATATCTTATTATCTTTCTCAACTTTAACCAACTTATCATATTGGTTTCCTTACTTATTACACCTCATAGAGAGTTGATTTCTCTCGAACTCCTCTCCAATCGATAGGTAAATGTGGTCAATTGCTCCCAGACTCCCCCAAGTACCTCATTGAGAGTCAATTGCTCTTGGACTTCTCTCTTTCTTTGACATTTCTGGAAAGTCCGATATGTTTTACCATTTCACCTTAAGTTCATGACTTCTAGGGTTATCCACATTATTCATTTGCCATTCTCTTGTTCTCTAGCTCAAGTTTGCCCTAGAGTTCACATGCCGCTATGTCTCATACTATCACGCTTCAAACCCACAGCAGAAGCCCCTGGGTATGTCAATTGATCCGCCATATGTATAAGAATTTTTTGCACTTACAAAGTGTTCAACAAAACTGACACAATCCTAGGAGGCTACAACTAGCATATACATAAGTCCTAGGAGTCCACAACTAAACAAGCAATATATATCAGAGCGCTATAATATATAACTAAATTGAACTATTATAACTATACATATGATCATACAACCACAACTCCCAAAATAAATATATAGATAAAGGGCCTTGATCTCACCAGTCTTGATGTACAATATACAATCCAAAACTCTCTATCTGGTGATCCTCTATCGTCCATGCATACGGGTAAGAGCTGCTATATAAGAAGCGATCTCCTTATCTCGATCAATGGAATGTGCGGCTGTCTCTGAAAAGTAAACAATAAGAGGACGTGAAAGCTACTAAACAGTAGTCTCTAGTGGGTATAGTCGGCGACAATCACGACCTTCCCACTAGATCTACTAGAGGCAAGAATAGGAAAAACTATAATGAAAAGCAAGTAACATAACATAATATGAAAGAATCTGAGTCAATACTATACTATCTTGTCTCTATGAAAGTAAAGTGTAGTAAAAAAATGTATCTAATATATGCATCAATTGTAATACGAGTAAAGAAATGTGATAATAATACCCAATTATAATAACTGACTCGTAGGTCCGGTCAAACTTGTACGTGCTTACTGCCCGGATCACACTCTCGTGGTGCGCCGTTAACACGTAGGCTCTGCCCCCAATCCGATTACCACTCTCGCAGGTGGGTCGTCATTCTAAAGGCAAATATCTCTGCTATAACTAACCAGCATTCGGAATGGCACTCAAAGGGGAGCGACCCCTATCGAGTATAATAGCGCATCCCAATCAAGCTCAGTACGGCTCTGCAGGCTAAAGTCTATGCAATGATCAATAAGATCATAAATAGTTGTCCTAATGCCCCCGACACAATCATAGAATATCCACTAATTCGTATGTCGACCTAGTACAAACATATGTCTCGTAATGTTCAAAACTTGTTTACCACTACCATGCTAATCCCATGGCACAAATTTTATAAATCATAGTATGTGTATCGCAACTAATCAACATATAGCTCACAATCTATGCAATACAATATCTAATGGCCCTATCTCAAATACAGTACATAACACAATAGTAAATAGCCATCGCACTAAGGTGATGCAACTTGTTGTCCATACAGTTTAACACAGATTAATACTCACATGCATACATCCTATTATTCATCTCTCTACTATTATCTAATGTCATCACACATAGCAACATGCATTATACATATACATATACATATACATATACATATACATATACATATATGTGTGAAGAAGTTATAAAATGAAATATGTAATGAAATCCAATCCTTTACTTAATTTCATACTAGCATTGCCCTCTCTCATCATATAAGTCATTTTCATAAGTATAAAAGTGTATAATAGATATAAGAGGAAGTTCGCCGGTTTCAGCGACGCGGAATCCACCTCGGATCGCTGATGCAACAATGGTAAGGAAGGAATGCACTCAAAGGATTTCCTCGTTGTTCTAAAAGTAGTAGGGATCCACTAAGAGAACTTCAAAATCAACAAGAGCGCTGCAAGGCAATGCAAGAACCGAAATCCATCAATTCAACCAATCGGTTAAATAAAGTTGGAGTCTCAGTAGTGGAATTCGGTAGGAGCATATCCAAAACAACCAAACGCAGTAGTGGAATCCAACAATAATCCAGTAATGCCCAGCTGGGAGAATCGGACGATGAAATTTAATGCCATTTCCACAATCGCTGAAAATTAGTTTATATCTCGATTAAACTCAAAATTGAATTTCGATTCAACTTACTAACCTGAAATTTAGTTGTACGGACAAGTCCACAACCTCTTTTTCCTCACTAGAACACCTACAAGAGCTCAATTTGATGCCTACAACTCAAAAAGTGGAATTAGATGAAGAAGCTAGTAAAAATCCACTAAAATTCGAATTTCAGCTCGCTTCGCCAAATCGCTCAAATTCACTCCAATTCACCTTAATTTCAACTAGAACAAGGTGAAATTTGAAGTTCACTACCATCCCCACCTTGAAGTCAACTTCAATTTTGAAATTGATGCGAAATTAGAGTCGATTAGTGTCTCGAAAGTATGTTACATTTGCTATGATTTTTGCTGGAGCTGTTCCCATTGTTGTCGCGCCTACTAAAATTGCGTGCTAATTGAGAAAGATGCTGCTTACTGCAGCAGCAGCATCAGCCTGCTACCTTGCTGTTGCTTCTACTACTGCTTGCTGCAGCAGCAGCATGCCTTGTTGCTGCTTACAGCAGCAACTGTTGCTCCATTTGGTTCCATTCTGTATGGCAGCGAGCAAGCCCGAAAATTTAGCGACAAAAAGCACACAGAATCTCCCAACCTCACACTTTTCTTCTCCTTCTTCTCCTTGCTCTTCTTTTCCCTTTCTCTCTCTATGAGTATAGAGGAAGGTGGATGAGACATGCTCAAGTGGGTGGAGTACCCTGTTGACTTAGTGGAAATCCACTAATAATGCAACAAGATGCAAAAAAAGTCTAAACAAACAAGTAATTAGTTTCAATCCAATTCTAATCTGATACGTCCAATTGGAGCCCTTCTGAATGTTCATTTGTACTCAAATTTGATGGACATAGTCATCTAAAGTTAATTAGTAGTAATTTATCTTAAGTTTTTAGTTTTGAGCCCTTTTCGCTCACCGAAAGTCCTGTCGACTAAAATATTTAACAGATTGAAGTTAGCCTCTATTTTCACTGCTTGAGTATCCGAACGATACAAAACTTTAAATATGATCTCAGAAAAATAGTATAGACAAACTTTCCAAAGTTTTATAAATTTTCGCTAGTGTAAATTTTTAGCTGAAATATAAGCTATGTTCCTCATAGAAAATTTGAGGATTGAGCATTGATAAAGTTGCCTAAGGGTGCGATATCATCTAGTGGTGAGATCAGATCCAATTGGGATTGTATGAGGATCGGGTCATCCCGTGTAGACGTAATACGCTATACGACGTCGGAATGGGTTTCAGGTTTTAAACTTGCGTTGGATCATGGGTTTGTGGACCTCCATGTAATGATCTAGGATAAAGGGGTTTAGCTTTGGGCTCTCATGGTGAGAGCGTTAGTAGCGTGCATTTAGGGTCGAGGGTGGTGACCCTAGGACCCTAGGAGCAAGGGCTCGACCACACCACTCGCCGGTTAAACCGCACAACTTTCTACGATCGCAAAAGCGAGGTGATTTACGAACTAGATGTTCGTGTGGGCTCGTCATAAGGACAACATGGCGCTAACTTATTGCATGTGTAAGCTGGGCAACGTTCTCTTCATGAGACGTTGGGTTAGCGCGAGACGCGAGTAAAATGTGGATGAAATTTTCTTGTGGAGTAATAATCCACACGTGATTGAAGAAAGATATTCATGGCATAACGTTTACACGGTGCTGAGATGTGAGCTGATGGACTCCAAAACAAGTAACTGTTAGTGGATGTGTAGAAGTGAGCCATCCCGAAATAAGGTTAGGAGTTTCCTTGTGGGGTAACCCACATGTGATTCAAGGAAGGTACTGTTGGGGCGGTGGCTTTTGAACCGCGTTCGTGAGCACGCTTGGTGGGTAGAGTCGTACTATATGACGTAGAATCTCATGCGAGCTAAGGTGGTAGCCTTGTAAGGAAAGTGGACAATTGCCTTTCGGCAATGTCAGTATGCAAACCGAGTGAACCTCACAAAGTATGATGCTTAGCAAAGTTAGCGAGATTGTCACCTGATGACGACGGTTAAGGATAAGCAAGTCGACGAAGAAGGTTGTGTAGGACAATGCTAGAAGAACTTTGGAACTTGTGGCGGGTGGCCGTGTCCTTTCGAATGTGCCACCGAGAGATGATCGGATTTTTGGGGTAAATTAAGTCCCTGAGACTGTCAGATGTAAAAGGTGCAAGATCACATTGGGATGCCGATGCACTGGCTGTGCAGCTACCAAAGCTGGTAGAAGTTCTCAATGTGGCTTTGGTGTCCACACTTTATAGTAATATATGTGGTTGGCATTTGCCCTCCGCGTTGAGCAATTGAAGTGGCGAAGGAATGTGATTAGTAAAGCAGGCCTCGATGTAGCTTAGTTGTGGAAAAAGGACCACGGAATGGCATGTACCTCCATAAGTCGAGATTAAGGTGGTATCACATGGATCGTGAGTTACCTGACAAGTTGGAAGCCCATCAATGGAGATTCAGCCATGTGGACTCGAGAAATCGAGTCAGGGTGTGATTTGAGTTTAGTGAACGAAACTCTTTTAAGAGAGGAATAATATAATAACTTGGACTTTTGTAAATAGCAGAGTTCTGGTGAGAATAGGCTTGAAGGACTATTTCTTTGGTCCTGGTGAAGTTTCAAGCTGGTTGGAGAGTTTTCAGCGCGGGTTCGGCGCGAAAACATAATTAAAAGAATATTGGGCTTTGACCAATAGACTGAAAATAGTCAAGAGGCAACTGTGTACATGTAGTAACCATGATTTTTGAAACTGAATATTTAAAGTTTAAATAGTTTCTGGATTATTTAAATGGCAAAAATGGATTATTATTAGTGCAATTGTGGCCCAAAAATATCAACTTTTGATTGGAGCATGATCTCGAAAATTTGAGATCACCTGTGCGACCGTCTCGTCGAAACAAGAAAGATTGATATTCATATATTTTCGATCCGACGGTCGGATCTTCCGCAAATCAGCGAAGAAGAAGCAGGGCCCACAACTTAAGTCGTGAATAGTAACCCCTGATTTAATTCTCCTCTCGACCAACGTCGGCCATTTCGCCGTCTGGACCCCAAATATAGTAGTATGAGTAGTCGTTTCTAGCTATTTTCGATATTCTGAGCGCAATGGCACTGACGGAATTCGCGTTTGGCGATTCTGGTGCATCAAAATATGTGCATTACAGTATAGCCTACAGTATATTATGGCCCGAGATTTTATTTGAGCGCCGAATCAAACAAGCAAGGGCACTATTTGATAGGTCTCGACGAGCTGGACGTCGTGGCGAAGTCAGTTTCGCAATTCGATAAACCGTTTATCTCGAAATGCGCGAAAAGTGTCGAAAAACCAATCTTTTCTATTAAAACTTATACTAATCATGGACCAAATGTTTTAGGACTTATTGTCTAGGGTCTTAGTGGTATTTTCAAGCTACAGCAGGGACCCCAGGGCTCTGGGTTGGCTATGTAAGGAGTTCTTTGCAATTTTGCAAAATATTGCATTAAAACCAAACTTTGCTTTTGGTCTTCTTGGAGGGAGTACGAGGGGTCATGTTGGATTCCTAAGCGTCGAAACCTCTCTCTGCTTCTTCAGTCGAAGCCCAGGGGTCCTGTGCTAAGCCAAGAGTCATCCCCCATAATCCCAATTCGAGAGTGAGAGAGGAAGAGAGAAGAATTGCCCAAGTTCTTCCAACTTGGTTCTTGTGACCTCTGGAGTGTTCTCCTGCGTCCTGAGATCGAGCCCGAGCTTGCTGGGTGGCTGCGCGACGCGGGGAAGGAGAACCGGCCTCAACCTTCTTCTCCAACTCCGACGAGGTAAGGTCAATCTTTCCTTTGGCTTGTAGCACCCGAGACCCTTGAAAGTCGACTCTGTAGAGTCTAGAGATGCTCCCTACCAAGCCCCGAGCCCCCATGCACGGCCGGTTGCCGGCGGCAGAAAGCTCCTCGCCGGAACCTTAACTCGCTCCGCCGCGTTCGATATTTGCAACCACGGGCTCAAACGAAAAACAAAAATGATGGACAAAGACTGTAGGAGATGAGGATCATCTCCACCAAATTTGGTGGAGTTTGGTTGTCTCTGTGCGGTGCAAACCCAAACCCTAGTTTTCGGGTTTCTTGCACCATGGCCGAGCTTCTTGCTCCGGCGCCGGCGTCGCTCCTCGACGCCGGGCACATGGCCAGAAAGCTTCCTGGGAGTGAGTTGAATGCATCCATGCCTTTGCATGGCATCCATGCAGCCCGAAACCTTGGGTGCCATGGATGACCCGAGAACGGGTTCAAGCCGCGGTGGCCGGCTTTCTGGCCGTCGCAGACGGGTAAGGAAAGGTCGGGAAGTTTTCTGGGACTAAGAGAAACTTAGCCATGCACTTGCATGGGCTCCATGCTGACCGGGTGAAAATTCACCATTAACAGTGGAAGCTCCAAACCGAGCTTTGCTCCACCGCCGCCGCCGCCGTGTCCTGTCGTCGGGCACCGGTTCAGGTAAGCTAGGAGGGGTGAGAAGCACCTTGTGGTGCTGTTGCTTGAGGCCCAGAATCCATAAATGGGAAATCACCATTTTTGGCCATTGAAGCTTCATCTTCTTCATCTCTTTCCTCATGCTCGCGGTCAACCCGAGTGTGCAAAGATGGCCCAAACTTGATAAATAAGTTTCTGCAACCTTTAGGCAAAGTTTCCTCCATCTTAGAAGCTCCCAGGTGTAGGTTTTCGCATTGGGTAGCTTAAGTAGTTGAAGCTTGTGTGTTAGAAAAAGTGCCCACCACCTGTTTGATAAAATGCCCCAATGAACTCAAGAGCAGATTTAGACATCCTGCAAAATATGAAATTTTCTCCACACCTTTCCCTGAGCTTAATGCTCACTTCAGATCCAAATTTGGTTGAGTGGATTCTTGTGTGGAGCATGCCATAGCCATTAAGAGCTTGGGGACTTGGATCTGTGGATCCAGCAGCAACTGGGCTGCACCAAGGCAAGCCCTTGAGCCTCTGTGATGTCCTGAGCTTGATGCTCACCTTTAAAATGGGTTTGGTCGCATAGAAAAATTAAAAATGCATTAAGGCCTATGTTAGTATAGTAAGTCATGGCCCGAAGTTTTTCTCGGGTTTCGTGCTGCTGCAAATTGGTGAGCACGGTGTCCAGCAAGTCGAGGGTCACCTACTGGGGGGACGATTCGTAAAAATAATGTCCCGATTAAGAGAACGAGCGAAAACGACTCTCAAATTGCTATAAAAGTGCGATTTCTGAAAACCCTAGGGGTCTAAACGCAATTGTAGCCTCATGTACTGTCTCGGGCAGTGTGTATATAATCTCTAAGCTTTTTTTGCTAGTGATCAGTTGGCTCTCGTTAAGCGGAAATTGGTAATCGGTCCGTAAATCGGCAAAATCGTCGGTTTAACGGCGCCCCCGGTGGCAATCACGCAATTCGGGAAATTGTGGCGGTTTCGCCTAGCCGTCTGTTGAGTCCCAGTAGAATCTGGTTGAGCCAGCGGCAAAGGGTCAAAGCCCGTGTCTCTCGGAAATTCAAATGGAAATTTCGGGAGGGGTATTTTGGTAATTATACCAATATTTGAATAAAAGGTTGAGTTTAGCAATGTTTATGATTCAGGTTGGCACGGTTTGGCTCTAGTTTTCGAGCTTTCTGTTGGAGTCGATAGTTCGCCTGCAGACAGGTGAGTTTATCTTCAGTCCGGGCTTTATCATCTCGGCCCTCTGGGGTATCGTAATTGGTCGGACCCCTGTTCTTGTGATAGCCTAGATTTCCTTGTTGAGCCTGCTATTTTTATTGATCAGCATCACTTTTATATTGCTATATCTGCTTGATTCATTGATCATTATCAGTTGTCAGCCTATATGTTGCCATGCATGATTGATCCTTAGCTTGCTAGCTTATATGTTGCCATGCTCGATTGATCTTTAGCTTGCTATCAGATATTATGATCCTTATCAGTTATCTGATTATATGATGCCTTGCATGCTTGATCTTAGTTGCTTCCAGATATCATGATTTTATTCTCGGACATTTACCATGCTTGATTGGTCATTAGCTAGCTTGCACACCTTATTGATTATCAGTATATCCTGATCCATGTTCTAGTAGTTGTTGATTATATTCTGCATATGATGAGATTCAGTTGGCATCCTGTTGTTGAATCCCTGTTGGGATTTTTCCGACTTGTTGCCGTTTACCATGAGTCGAGATTTGTTGGCTTTCTGCTATTGCATCCCTGTTGGGATTTCCCGGCTTGTTGCCGATTACCCGGTCGATGGACCGTGAGCTTGAACATTAGCATTTTGATCTACACAGAGCCAGCTGTTCTTTCACGTACACTAGCGGAATTGCTGCCCGCAGTGGTGTACTTTACCGGTAAAGTGGTCAGCAGCAGTGGCGACCCGTGAGCCCGTTGGGGTTATGATAGCATGCTGGGTGTCCAAAAGTGGCATTAGCCTGAGGCCCCAATGACCAACAGTAGCATTTGCCTGAGGTCCTAGTGCTCTATGGCAGCTTAGCCTGAGGCCCTTGTGGCCAACAGTGGCATTAGATTGGGTATTTTGTTATTCTACCATTGATGCATTGTTTGCCTGTTTATCATCATCCTCTAATGATTGCTCAGTTCTTGTTCAGTACATATATCAGCATGCTCTTATTATAATAGTTCGGTGCTCTGTTGTTCTCAACACTATATTCATGATTTTATTATAGCATCATGATATATAACTGCCTTGCCTAATGATTATTACTATCCGCTAGTTATTGTATGCCAGTAGGTATGATTTGTTATTTCTCGGCTCGTCGTGCCCACTGGGATACACCGTCTATGTATCTCACACCCCCTGGGTGACCATTTTTCAGGTCGGTCGGGTGTTGGGATGTCGGAACGTGTCGGTGAGATTATCGAGATAGCTTTGACCCTTGGCAGCCGCTGAAATTTTACCAGTTGTAAACATGTAAATGTTAAGTAATAATCTTTTGTAATCTTTTATTGTTAGTGCGTAGTTTAGACTACTCTGGTATTGGCTGTAAGTGCTTAGCCGTGCATGTATAGAAAAGGCTCAATCCAAGGGGATTGGAAATTTTCTATATATGTGGCGGTCTGTCGTGCCCTGGCTGGTTTTAAAACTCTAATTGAAAAAAAAAATAAAAAAAATTAAGTGGCTATATTTCGAACTCGGGGCGTGACAGTACAAGTCCAAATTGGGTTCCGAGAGTTTCGGAACAGTTAGAAGAGTGTAGAAATCCCAAGGAGCAAATTAAAAGTTTTCCGACGAACAAAATCTGGGCTAAAAGAGGTTCAAGGTCCGGACCTTGATGGTAGGGACTGGACCTTGGCTGTGAAGTTCAGACCTTGAGGGTAGGGTCCGGACCCTCTCTGCAAACCCTGGAAGGTGACCTTCGAGGTGCGTACCTTGATGGGAGAGTCCGGACCATCTACGGGTGTCCGTAGGGAACATTTGGAGACCGGACCCTAAAGGAGGGTCCGGACCCTCGACGATAGAAATGCCCAATAAGGGCCATTTTTGTAATTTTCTTGGGAAGGGGCCTTTAATGGGGACCCTTCCTCCCCCTTTCTCTATACGCACACACCCAACACCCATACACACACACGTGCACACACTGAGAGCTTGTTCCTCCCTCTCTTTCTCCCCGGAACTGGTCGCCTTGGAGGAGTTCGACCACGTTAGTCGCGTAGAGGTGTCGGATCGAGCGTTCAACGCGTGTGGGAGCTCGTGGAGCTCGTGGTCGAGGTTAGGGTTTTCGGTAGATGGTAAGGATTCTTGTTAAATCCTTTAAAATTGATATCCTTGTGTTCTCTTGAGGCTTCTACGCCTATTTGCTAGAAGTTTCTCCGAAAATATCATAGTAATTTTGGATAAAAAGGGAACTAGGGCATGTTTAAGATTTTTGGGGTTTTCTGAACTTTAGACCTAAATTGATTGGTTTATTCTCTGATTAAATGTTAGAGAGTAGCCCCATGAAACTTTGATTTGAGAAGCGACGAGCGTCGACAAGCAATTTCGCATAACGACGAAACGACAAAAAATCTATCGTTTCGACCGTGTGATCTCTGCAGGTGAGCTGTTTGTCGCGGGAGTTTGATTGCAAGTGTCTACAAATAATCAGAAACACAACAGGTGGGTTAGTTCACTACCGAAGCGATTTGGTCGCCTCTCATGTCTTGAGATTGGAGTCGATAAATTTAATGTTATTTTATTGATGCATCTAATGATAGGTTAATTTGGTAAATTAGGTAGGCATATATAGAATGTATGCTACTTAGGGTAAATTAACTACCAGTAGATATAAAATATAGGTAAAAAAATATATAGGGTATATAGCATACCTAGGTTGAGACATGTATGTTTGGACTAGTAAGGTAGGTTGACTTGCTCTAGGAATTAGAGAACTCAACTTGAACTAGTAAATATAGTGCAATTAAGTTTAAGATGGAATGACATAGTGGTAGATTAGCCACTTGGATAAACTAAATATAGAACCTAATGTTATTAAATATAGGTTGGAAAATAAATAAACCTAGAAGCTGTGTGAACCTAGGTGACAAGGACATTGGACTTGGGTCATTAACCATGTGAATTAGAAAGTCATGAATCTAGGAGAGTTGACTTAATGAATGAAATTGCACATTAAAAGAATTGAAGTAAACATTGGCGTGTATGATAATTTTGCCGCCGATCGTAATGTGTGAGACGCTTTGTCTCTATAGGTAGTGTGTGCGACGCTTCGCCACTACCAAGAGCGTGTGCGACTCTTCGCCGCTCTGAGACCTCAAGCTAGGGGTGTGTGTGACGCTTCGCTGTCCTGGGGCTAAGTCAGGAAAAAAGAAAGGTGATCAAGCACCCTAAGTATGGATTGATTCAAGATCGAGTTGAGATTATGGCTAAGGTAAAGGAAACTTAGGCTAGTTGTGGTTTAGAAATGGATAATGAAATAGAAATAGATGTGTAGTTCTTACTTGCTTAAATTTCATTATCGCATTTATATTGAGGCTCGACATATGATCATGTAGCATATAGTGTAGTTTTATATTCCGGCAGATTATCTATTTATATACTTATCTTGCCTCCTTTGGATCTGTGGGTCGAGCTTCTCACTTGGGTGGCCATATCTACTGGGGACTATTTTTATAGTTCTCACCTCCCATATTTTATAACACCTATCGTGAGTGGCGTGGCGGTACGTGGCAAGGGCGTAGCCCAGTAGATAGCGCCCTACCCTTTTGAGACCGAGATAGAGTAATCTCGTTAGCGTGTAGCTAAGGGTAAAATATAAAGAATAATAAAATTGTAATAATATTTTGAATTGTAAAGAGAAAAGGGAAAAAAAATTAAAGATATGTATGTCTAGGATGAATACTTGTAATAGCTAGTTGTTTATGCTTTCTATACGTTCCTTTTGTAATTCTTGTATAAATTCGGTTTCGAGTAGGAATCTCTCAAATTGTCCTGGTTGTGACGCCTTGGGCGGACAGAAAAAATTTTGTCTGTTCGGCGGGTCTGTACACGTGCCTGAACCGACTAAATAGGCAGGTCTCGGGGCATGACAAGTTTGATTTCATTTCTTTACTAAATACCATATGGAGAGTCGAGAGCAATCGACAAACACTTGGGGTCAAAAGCAATCGACATCTTCAAGTAATTCATAGTGAGTCGAGAGTAATCGGGCTTCTCCCAAGATTTGTAGCATATGGAGTCGCGGGAAATCGTGCTTCTCCTATTTTGACACTTCCGAAAGATCGCGACATACACCTTAGTATGCACCCAAAGTTCTATTGATCTCTAAGATTATCCACTAAGTGCATTCGCAAGGTTTTTAGTTCAATTTCACGTAGTTGTCTAAGTTCCGCTATATTCCTCATCCTAGGTTTTATGGAACTATAATATCTTCTAAGTTACAAGATTCACATAATGTTCACTATAATGCCTCACATTTGTTTAGTCTGATTTTTTTTTTTTTTTTTGAATAAACAGGGATATACCCTATTTGGTATTAGAGTAAAAGGGTTACAGAGAGACTACTTTAGAGACCCCAGTTTAGGAGACCGAGACCTCAGCATCACAATAGAAGAAAGAAAGAAAAGAACCCTCCTGCTGCCTTAGCCCTCCCTTGCGGGTACATCAGCACATTGCCCAACTCTTTTTTAGAAGTAGAACTGCAGCACTCACAAATGAATCTCTATCAAGAAACTCCACCATCTGAACATCCAGTTATAGAGTTATCTAGCTACTACAACGTTGTGATCCAGAAGTTGGTCTCAGCCATAATTTTGCACTCTAACTCCGCGACAGTCGACTGTTGATTCGAGAAGAGACGCGCGTTCCGTTCCTTCCATAGCTCCCAGCAGGTGGCCGCGAAACAAGTGTCGAAAGTTTCCAATGCAACACCCGATAAAGAGGCTCTAAGAGAAGACCAAGTATTCGGCAGTTCCCTCCCTGTACCGATCGCGATTGAGTACCTTGAAAGAAGGCGTGTCCACAGCGCCTTAGCGAAGGTACAGGCGAAGAGTAGATGGTCCAGATTTTCATCACTCCTTGAGCAAAACACGCAAATGGAGGGGCCCAGCCAGCCGCGCCTCGCAAGATTATCCGCAGTCAGTACCCGGTTTCTAGCCGCAATCCAGAGGAATACTTTGACTCGGAGGGGCACCTTTGTTTTCCACAAGAAGGGGATTTTGCCGTCCTGCACCCCACTGAACACCAGAAAAAGATACGCATTTCGGGTGGTAAATTGCCCGTTTCTGCTCCACCGCCAAACTAGCGAATCACCAATTCCGGTTCTAGACCAGTTGCAAACCAAATTCCGGAGACGTTGCAGCTCCTCATGCTCCGTGCTGGATAACGGAAGAGTAAAAGCTAAATCCCAATTATTTGAAAATTTCCGGAGCCATCCACTGACCGCAAGCTGCTTAGCTTTCGCCGCCACAAACAGATTTGGGAAAAGGTTAGAGAGAGCAATTTCCCCACACCACCTGGCAGTCCAGAAGGACGTGTCTTCACCATTCCCCATGACGAAACCGACCGAAGCAAAGAACGGTGGGGCGAGCCTTAGCATATCCTTCCAGATTGGGGAGCATCCGCCTGGTAAATTGCTAGAGAGCGAGGGGGGGCGAAATCTATAGTGCTTGTGCCTGATTACTTGCACCCATGGGGTGTCGGTTAAATTGAAAAAACTCCACAGACCTTTCATCAATAAAGCACTGTTCGCAGAGTGCAGATGTTTAACTCCCAGCCCTCCACAGTGTTTTGGTCGGCACACGTTTCCCCACTTAACTAAACAATGAAACCCATTATTGAGGATCCTGCCCCTCCAAAAGAAACCTCTACGGATTTTGTCGATAGCTGCAATCACCCAGGTAGGGAGACGAAAAGCAGAACAGAAGTAGGCGGGGATGCCGGATAGTACTGAATTCAGCAGTACTAGCCGACCGCCCCTAGAGAGCGATAAACCTTTCCAGTTGGCCAGACGTTTATCGACCTTCTCGATAAGCGGAAGGTAATCCACTTTGCGCGGCTTTCTCGGAGAGAGGGGAAGACCCAAGTATGTAAAAGGAAAAACCTGCGTCGGGCAACCGAGGAAGTGGTTCAAAGCGGTAACCTGTTCGGTGGGGAGGTTGATCGGAATGATAGAGCATTTGTCGAAGTTGATCTTTAAACCCAAGGTGCTGGAAAAAGCATCCAAAATCAGTTTAAGTACAGCTGCGGATCTTAGGGAGCCATCGAAGAAAAGGAGTAGATCGTCCGCATATTGGAGCGTATGGAACGAGAGCTCCCCCACTCGTGCCGCCGACAGTAGCTCCGCATTTACCGCCGCCTGCAGCATTCTGTACAGCACGTCCACACAAAGAATGAAAAGTAGTGGGGATAGCGGTTCGCCCTGGCGCAGTCCGCTCTCGCACTTGAAGTAGTTTCCGGGTATACCGTTGAGGAGCACCGCTGCCGAGGCCGACCTGAGGAGCATGTCGACCCACCCGATCCAAAGTGCCCCGAAACCCCTCGCTGCTAATGTCTCTTTAAGGAAGGACCAATTGATATGGTCGAAGGCGCGCTCGAAATCGATTTTGAAAACCGCCGCTTGTGCTTTAGTGGAGTGTAGATGGTGAACCAGGAGCTGAGCACAGAAGAAATTGTCAAGGATGCTGCGCCCTTTGACGAAGGCAGCCTGGTGCGGGTTGATAAGCAGGTGAAGGCAAGTTTGCAGTCTGGAAGCGAGGACCTTCGACAGGATCTTGGAGAGACTGTGAACAAGGCTAATGGGTCGAAGGTCACGCGCCGTCGAGATAAGAGGTTTCTTAGGAATAAGGCACAGCCAGCTAGTGTTGACGGCAGAGAAGTTGGCAGAGCCAGAGTACAGCTCGTTGAAAACCCCCATGATGTCCTCCTTGAGAATTCCCCAGAACCGTTGATAGAAGAGCAAAGGGAAACCGTCCGGACCCGGGGCCTTCTCCGGAGCAGAGGAGAATACCGCCTCCTTCACTTCCTCCGAGGAGAAAGGTCTTTCCAGGAAGGATAAACTTGTCGCTTCAGACCCATAAAGGTGATGAAGATCGAGCGATGGTCGAGGTGGGCAATCCAACCCCAATTGATTCTCGAAAAAAGTGAATAGATGCTCAGCAATTGGTGCGTGGCCAGACATGTAAGCAGAGCCGTCGGAGAGAGAGGTAATACGATTTGTGCACCGACGTCCGTTTGCTCTTCGGTGGAAGAAGGTCGTGTTGGAGTCTCCCGCTTTCAGCCACTGAACACGAGACCGCTGCCTCCATTTGATTTCTTCCCGTAGACAGAGCTCCTCATATCTGGCTTTGAGAAGTGGTCTCAAGAGCCGTTCATTAACGTTGAGTACCCTGCGTTCCTCCGCCTTGTCTAGCCATGCGATCTAGTGGAGGCAGTCATCCCTCTGCAATTTCGATTTTGCGTTAAGTCCCGCACTCCATGATTTCAGGGCTGATTCAACGTTTCCCAATTTAGACGAGAAGCGAGACGCTGAATCCGGATCCAAAGCAGGCTGAGCCCAAGCAGTCGCTACCACATTGGAGACCGCTGGGAGCCGCAACCAATAGGACTCAAAACGAAAGAGGTTAGCCGAAGGGATGTAGGAGGAAGCCGAGATTACAAGCGGGCAGTGATCGGACCTCGGGCGCGGAAGTGCACGCAGGGATGAGTTTGGGAAAGCCGTCACCCAACCAATAGAGATGAACGCCCTGTCGAGACGCTCGAGCGTTGGAGACCTCCTGCCGTTAGACCAAGTGTAGGAGCGGTTTAAAAGTGGAAGATCCGACAGCCCAATCTCATTAATAACGCTCCGGAACTGTAAAATTTCAGCCAAGTTAGAAGGGGCCCCATTTTTATCCAGTAGAGAGTAAAGGGCATTAAAGTCTCCGACTGCCATCCAGACACTCGGCGCCAGTTCACAGGTGTTTTTAATTTCGCGGAACATATCGGCCTTCAGAGTAGCACAGGTAGGGCCGTAGAAATTCGAGATCAAGAGGACACCTCCATCCGCTTTCCTCTTAAGAAGAACATGGAGCGAATAGGACCCGCTCCAGTCGCCCACACAGTCGAAGAGAGACGGGTTCCAGGCCGTCAGGATGCCCCCTCTGGTGCCAGTCGAGTTAAGAGCTCTGAAGTCACTCAGGGAAAAACCACAGAAAGAGCGGAATTTAGCAAGAGAAGTCGAAGCTAGCTTCGTTTCTTGAAAGCAAACAACACAGCACTTGCAGTTCCGGAAGAAAGAACGAACAGTAGTACACTTCGCCGCGTCGTTCAAGCCGCGCACATTCCAAGACAAAAAGCGGAAAGTTCTATTCCTAGCCATAAAAACAATAACCAGAACCCACCACAACATCAGGAGGGAAAACCAAGCGCTAAACTCCCGCGTTCCTGCCCGGTGCAGGACAGGCCAGCACGAAGCGAGAGGTGGGGCCGGCTGGAGGTGCCACACTTGCCTCCACGATGCCACAAGCAGTTTAGTCTGATTTGATCTGATCCAATTCGAAACTATACTAGTTCACTTTCAATTACTTGGCTTAGAGTAAGGCCCGGATTGGGTCGCACCACAAAGTTAAAGTTTATTCCGATAAAAACAAAGAAGATCGTATTACTGATCAAGTTTGTCCATACTCTAATCGCAGTTCAAATGTGTTATAAAAACCAGTTTAACTGTAGAACCAAGAAATGAAAAACATATGAATATACATGCATATATGATTATATATTTGAACTTGTTTATGTGTGTTTGCACATGTAATTAAATGGAAGCACTTAATCATTGAGGTAGATCAAGGAAACACCAATCACTGCGCTAATTCTAGTTAATCCTAAATTTCAGGGCCCAAATGAAGGCCCAAAGCAAGGCCCAATTCGATGTTTCCTTACCATAAGTTACAGTAGTAGAGTTAGGGGTCGATTCGCCTAACTTGTGAAAATTGATTTTGCGTACAAAAGTAACATTCGGCTCAATAGAGCGTTTGGTAATTAAGTTTTTAAAATTTGATTCTGAATTTTAGAACTAGTTTTCTAATTTTCGAGATCCAAAATCAGAAGCAGTTAAAACATGCTTCTTGAAAACTGATTCTGATTTTGGATTCAAATTTTAAATTTTTATGTTTATTTTAAATTTAAAATTAAAGTTAAATTTAATTTTAAATTTTAAATTTGATTTTTAAATTTTTAATTTTAACTTTTAAATTTCAAATTTTAATTTTTAATTTTTAGATTTCAATTTTAAAATTTTAAATTTAGATATTTAATTTTAATTTTAAAATTTAAATTTTAAATCTCAAAATTTATAATTTTAAATTTTAAATTTTAAATTTTACATTTTAAATTTTAAATTTCAAATTTATGATAAAATTTAAAAATTCAAATTTTAGAATTTAAAATTTCAAAATTTAAATTTAAATTTTAAATTTTTAAATTTAATTTTAAATTTTTAAATTTAATTTTAAATTTAATTTTTGAATTTTAAAATTCAATTGTAGATTTTAAATTTGAAATTAAAAATTAAAATTTTGATTTTAAATTTTAAATTTTAAATTTTTAAATTTCAAATTTATATTTTTAATTAAAATATCGAATTTTAAATTATTTGTGCAAATTTAAATTTAAATTCAAAATTTAAATTATTTTAAAATAAAATTTAGGAAAAAATTATTATTTACAAATAAAGAAAATTTTTTACCAAAAATTACTTCAGAAAAATCACTTTTTATCTAACCTCAGCCAAACGCTCTACAGCTTTTAAACAAAATCAATTTTTCAAACAAAATCAATTATGCAGAAATCACTTTTCTATAATCTAAGCCAAACATGCCCTTAGATGTTGTTTGGCCCTACTACTATTTTTCATTAGGCCTGACAATTTCTACTCATACCCGCGGATACCCACGGGTGACCCATAAATTTACGGGTATAGATATTAGTTTTTTTTATCTAAAAAATTAAAGATGATACAGATGGGCACCCATTATTTGTGGGCATTTTGGGCAACCCACGGGTATCCCCCAGTACCGGCATAAATTTTTTTAATTAAAAATACATATTATTTTGGTTTATTCTTAAAAATTCTAATATTAACTTCTCTCTGTGTCTTTTTTTTTTTCTGTTGTGGTCACCTCTCATACTGCGCCGCCTCTCCATATTCTTTTGTTCTATGAGAATTAATTATTTAAAATTTAAAATATAGATGAACACGATGACAATGACTTTGTGGAGCCATTGTTAAAAATTGGTGAAACTTCGAAATGAAGAGAATCAACTATTAAAATTATAATTGTTGATTTAGTTTTGGTAGTTTATTTTTATGATATTTGACTCTATAATTATAAAAATTTTATTAATTTTGTATCACAAAAATTGGGGATGATAAAATATTTTTATATTACATAATTTATGTGTTTAAAGATTTTATATTATTTATTATTTATTGTGATATTGTAAATAAATAATACTAGTGTAGTTACCCACGCGATGCAGCGGATAGATTTTATTGAAATATTTTTTTATATATTTTTTTAATTATATATGATAGTAAAGAGAAATAAATATTAAATATACAACTCATCAAATATAAAAAAAGTAACACCATAACTATTTAATATAAAAGATATTATGATAAATTAATAAATAATTTTTGTTCATCTTTATTAATTCAACAATCAACATGATTAAATTATAACAGCAGTTGAGAGTGAGGCTCTGAATACAGTAATTATTATTGAGAAGTCTATTCGAAAGGCTAGCTATTAGAGAAAACTTCTACACAATCACAACTGAAATTTTAAGTCTATTGTTTGTCAAACAAAACTTACTCTTATAGAGTGAAAAAGTAACAAACACGTAAAAAAATAAATATGATTATTGAGAAATTCATTCACTGTGAAACCAATAACTTCTTACAAGTTAAAGAATTTATAGGAAAAATAAATAAATATTAATGTTGAATACAATTGGAGATTTAGTTAGGAGATAGAGTCATAATTTTCGTAATATGTAAATACAAAACTGCAATAAAAGATAAAATTTACAATTGAAACATCCACATGTTTGTCTCATAGTAATTTAGTAATAGGCATAATTAATTAAATTAACTGAGAGAAAAAGAAGATAAATGTATCTCGGTTTGAATCTTGGAGATGTAAGCAATAAAGGTGGACTTATTCCTTTTCTTCAGAGTATACTCGTTGATAATTGCATTAAACCATATGCAAGAGTATAAAAAAAAGAAAAATTTATACGAAATAAGAACAAAAGAAATTAAGTTATACTTATCAGAAAATAAAGAAATTAATAGTGACTTACCGGAAATTACTCTCTGCGGCAAACTTCTGTCGTGAATCATATTCATCATAACTAATCATAACTAATCGGTTTGGTTTAATAAAATAAGGAAAAAGAAAGTAATCTAATGTATTTTTTTTACATTTCTGTTTATTAAAGTTTTTTTTTGGAAAGAATAGAGTCTAAAACTAAAAATATAAATACATTAAATAAAATATATGAATAAAGTTCTAAGAATCAAAAGTTGTAAATTAGGTATCAATAAGAAAAAAAAAAAAAGTACAAAATATAAGAGAATAATAAGCTAGGCTTGACTTCCAATACGTTATATTATTAAACAATAATATTTTTTTTTTTTGCATTCTAAATACCATAGAAAAAAAATTATCCAAATATTATAAATTGTTTCAGATGATTTATCATTTGTTTTAAAAAACCAATAGTTACAACAATTGCATAATTGTCATCTAAGTTATCTTACAAAGTAATTTTTGTTTATATTTAATCATATATTTTTTTTGTCATCATTGCCAGTTATATAATAAACTGAAGACTAAACTTAATATTATTAGAACTTATTAAAAATATTTGAAAGGATAAACTAAATATATTATAACTAATGAAGAAGCAACAACAAAAATTAAATGTAATGAAGAAGCAACAACAAAAATTAATTAAATGTAATTAACATAATTGCTTGCATACTTTCATATTGCATATTCAGATTTTAAAAAAAGTAATTAACCTTTCATAAGAAAAATTAATTTTCGAATTAATTTATTTTATATTTTCTTTGTAAGGAACATGAGCATAAATAAAACAAAATTAACCGACCAAAAAAATTAGAACATCAAGCATTAATAGAACAAAGAAAATTTTAAATTTATTTTAAAAATATATACATGATTTTCTATTTAAAAGGTATATATTTTTTATACCTGGGATAGCTTCCTATTCCGGAATAATCAAGTATAAAAGTTAAATTGCATTTGGTTCAAAAGTTGGTATTATCTGGAAAAGAAAAAATTGTGTTTGTTTAAAATTAAGGAATAGTAGAGAATAGTAGAAAAAGATGATAGATTTTTTATCAAAATGCCAACTTTGCCCTTACCTTATATATATATATATTAATTTTAATTATTATAAATTAATTAAAATGATAATTTAATTGTAAATAATCAATTATATCTCACCTAAACAAAATAATTTTTTATATTTTATAATATATTTTAGTAAATAATAATTAGTAAACAAAATAATTTTTTATATTTTATAGTATATTTTAGTAAATAATAATTAGTAAATAATAATTAGTAAATAAAAATAATTACATAACCGCAGATTACATAGCCTCATGTTCATATAGTCTCATATTAGAAGGTAAGCTAATGTAAAAAAAAAAAAAAAAAAAAAAAATCCATTCACTGCCCTTGAGGTATAAACCCTATTCCATAGGGGAGGTGGAATATTTTTTAACGGGTTATTCCAGAATAATCCGTTAAGCAAGGATTATTTTAAACTTTTATCCTAGTCATTTTTTACCTCCGTTTGGCAAAAATAGTGGGATAAAGAGGGTTATTCCCCCTTTTATCTCACAACAAAACAGGGCCTTAATAAGTATATACAGAATCTCAATAGTTAGGAGAATTTACAAATACAGAATTAAACGATTGAAGAGCAACCAGATATAGATATCAAATTTCTGAGTCAAAATAAACATAATTAGTTTTAAATATATTATTTGATATATAAATCTTATTAAACAAATAACATAAGAAAAAATAATTCAAAGAGGATTATGTCGAAAAAGAGTAATACTTTAGCAAACTGCGAATGCTTCCTGAAAAAAAAAATACACGAGTATTTAAAAATTTTCAAATTAAATATGTTGTATGTAAATATTGTAGTGCACCGGCCCCACGAAATAGCGAGGTGCGATGAAATTACTCGTAACGCGTGTAAAATGTGATTATGAGTAAGTTCGGAGTGATTCGGTTCGAAGAAAAAACCTTCGGATCGAAATGTGACTTGGCGAGAAGGAATTGGAGTTACAAATCTAAAGATTTGTAGGTTTGTGCTGTGTTCCGGTACTCAATGTTGTGTACCGGAACTGGTGGGAAGAAACCAAGTGTGAAATGCTTAATTTACATTGTGTTCCGGTACACCACATTGCGTACCGAAACTAAGTGAATGAACCCAAGTATGAAGCCTTCGGGTTTTGAGGAACCAGGACAGTGTACCGGAACTCAGACCCATGTGTGCTGGTACTCAAGGTGAGTACCGATACTCAGTGTTAAAATCAGCAATTTCCCAACCCTTGTGTACCGGTACTCAATGTGAGTACTAGTACTCAATGTGAGTACCGGTACTCAATGCTGGAAATGGGGAAATCAAGTCCCCGTGTACCGATACTCAAGGGGAGTACCGGTACATATTGCCCAGAATGCTGGAATAAGGCTGGAAATACATTTTTAAGCAGGGGCAATTCGGTAATTTTACTTATACCTGCTGCCCACCTATCCCTGACATAAAACCCTCTCTATCCCTCTCTCTCCTCATTCTCACTCTATTTCTCCCTCTCCCGGCGTGAGAAATAAGAGAAAGAAAGAAAGGAGAAGAAGGAAAAGAAGAAGAGGATGAAGAAGATGTTAGATGTATGCCGTAGAAGCCAACCTGGCCGACATGTATTCTTTCTAGGATATAAATTTGTATTTGACATTTTACATTATGAATGTTATTGGGTTTTTATTTCCATTCATGTTGTGTATGTGTCCATGAATTGTCCAAGGGATTAATAAGATGATGATACGTATTCTCAAGAGTTGAGAATTTGAGACATGTATCATTAAAGATTAATTCCTAAATGCTCTCGATCGATGGATCATCACGGGGACAGTGATTGACCCGGTGAGATTGGTGCACAGGTCGCTTTCCTTTTAGGGTAGACGAGTCTCGAGTCAACAGTGTGGGGACACTTGAGCGAATGTGCAGGTGGTTGTTGGAGAACAAGGGTACCGAGCGTGACCATCACGAGAAGTCACTTGGATGTCTACTTACTCGTCAGTGACTTGTTACGGATTTTGTTTTGGCGCATTTTGTGAAAGTGTTAAGTCTTGAAGATTGAAGATGAATGAAGTTTGGATCATATACCTCAATCTCAAGAAAGAAGAATTCAAAAGGATCAGGTAAGTTTAACTAAATATTTTTGGTGATCCGAATACTTCTTGTAGTGTAGAAACACTTGGAAGAATGTTTTATCGCATAAAAATCAAGAACTGGACATGGGACATGTTCAGGATCCGGATCAGACAGTCCGATCCGGATCCCGAAGGGTGTTTGTTCATTGGCAAATCCGATCCGGATCATAGCCATTTCGATCCGGATCCCGAACATGGGAATTTGCTGAAATTCATGAACGATCCGGATCGTGGATTACAATCCGGATCCCGAACCCTGTTTCTCTGGAATTGCTTGACTCGTTACGACGATCCGGATCACAGCTAATCCGATCCGGATCGCCGTCGTGAAAATTTCCAGAAACGGACAGTTTTTGATCCTTATCTTCTTCCTAGGGTTTCTAACCTATAAATAGACCCTATGATTCTTTTTCTAGGGTAAATCCAAAAAATCCACAGAATAGAAAAAGGAGCCGTCATCTTTTATACGGCCCTAAGATCCACATATAGAGAAGAAAGGAAATCATTAGATATTACTCTATGTTTCTTCATCTATATTGATTAGTTTGATTCTAGGTTTTCATACTCACATCTTGAGTTGAATCAAACTAATGAATACTTAGATGGTATTTCCTATCTATCTTTGATCTAAGTATTCGGCGGATCATCACCACCCAAAAACAACGATTTACCCCAAAATCGGCGCGTGGACTCGCGTGGCCTTGTGGATTCAAGGTGCAACCGCTCTCGTGGATTCGGAGCGAGGTACGTTCGTGAATTCGAAGCGTGCTACTGGGTGAAGACCGTGGATTCGGTCAGACGTCGTGGACTCGACGTTGGACGTCATGGATTCGGCGTTGGACGCAGATCGTGGATTCGAGACGCGTTGCGGAGCGAGCGGAGAAGATCAACTAGGAGCGTATGGAAAAGGTTGAGTCGTCTGTGAGTACGGTATATCACATTGTACGTGTTTAATTCTAGTGGATTTCACCGTGTTATCGGTCCCGTGGTTTTTTACTCCGGTTTGGAGTTTTTCACGTAAAAATCTTGCGTGTTCATTTATATTTCCGCATTGGGTTTTTATTGCGCAATGATTTTTTGAGTGTTTATTGTTTACACCTATTCACCCCCCTCTAGGTGTTTTTTCCCCTATTTAGATCCATTATTACATATAACCCAACAAGTGGTATCAGAGCGGGAATAGGGTTGTAAACAATGGTTGAAGGTGGAAACATCAACAGACCCCCATTCTTTGATGGAACAAATTATGCGTACTGGAGAGTACGGATGAAAGCCTTTTTAATTTCCATCGACGAACGGGTGTGGCAATCAATTGAATTAGGATGGTCTAATCCAACTGAAATTATTGGCGATGTTCGCACCATCAAACCTAGGTCGAAGTGGACCAAGGAAGAGTTAGATTCATCTTCTTACAATGGCAAGGGAATTAATGCTATTTTTAATGCCTTATCTCAAACTGAATTCTCTCGCGTCTCGGCATGTGAGACTGCGAAAGAAATCTGGGATGTTCTTCAGGTTACACATGAGGGAACTAACCTCGTGAAGATTCCAAAGCTGCAAATGCTTACGAGCAGATTTGACTCTATTTTCATGGCAGAAAATGAATCTTTCACGGACTACTATACACGATTGCAAGACATCGTAAACTCATGTGCTAACCTGGGAGAGAAGATTCTAGAATTTAAGGTTGTAAGAAAGATCTTAAGAACTCTTCCTGAACGATTTCGCCCAAAGGTTACAGCCATTGAAACTATTAAACACCCGGACGAAATACGTGCAGAAGAACTAGTTGGTTCATTACAAACTTATGAAATGACATTTACTACTAACTATTCTTCGGGAAAGGCATCCTCTTCTAAGTCTTCAGGTTATGCTTTGAAAACAACAAAGGAAGAAGACACGGATTCATCCTCCTCAGACGATGACGAGAACCTATCTATGGAGGAATTTGAGAAGCAGCTCGCTCTCTTGACAAGGAAGTTTCGCCGCAACTTTCGAAGGGGTAATTCAAGTAAAACTCCATCCTTCGGAAAGTCGAAGAAAGGCAAGGGTATTTCAAGTTACAAGTCAAGAAAGCAAGAGAACTTTTCTAAGGATAAGAAAAGCACAGAAGGACAAGTCCAATGCTTCAAGTGCCGATGATACGGCCATATCTCAACGGAATGTCCAACTAAGAATCCGTCGAAGAAGAAAGCGATGCAAGTCGTCACCTGGGATGACAACTCAACGTCAAATGAGTCATCCTCAAGTGATGAAGAAGAAAGCGCAACGACATTCCACGCGTCCACATCTTCACCCTTCATGTGCTTAATGGCAAGTACTTCAGATTCATTGTCCAACTCCTCCCGGGTTGAAAAAACTACAACGGATGATGAATCAAGTAACTCTGAAGGTGAAGATTTTGCTTTAGCCTACCACAGACTTTTACGGGATTCAAAGAAACTGGCTAAACAAAACAAGGGGTTGAGAGGGAGATTACAGGATCTCAAAGAAGAAGTAAAAAGGGTAACTTCTCTCTCGACCGATCTTGAAGTGGAAAGGGATAATCTGTTAAAAGCAAATGTTTCCCTTCAAGAGTCCAATGAGCAACTCGAGAAGAATTATGTAGATATGGTGAACAAAGCGAATTACTTCTTGAAGCTCAACGGCGAGGCTCGACAGGAAAAACTGGAAATGACAGAGACCATTCTCCAACTCAAGGATGACTTACAGCGATTTTCATCAGGAAGGAGTAAGTTGGATAAGCTTCTTGGTCTTGGTCAATCAAACAAGTTCGGCCTCGGATACAATCGAACTAAAGACAATTTTAGTTCGGTTGGGACAGTCTTCGTGCCTCAGTCGGTATCTCCTCCTCCGACACCGGAATTCACGTTTAGCAACGACAACAAGCCTACTTCACCCTCCTCGGGATCGTCAAGCACTACGGTATGTTTTCGTTGTAATTTTACAGGGCACATTGAAAGAAATTGCAAGATTGGAGCTCAAAGATCAAATCAATCACATCTTGCAATTGCTACCAATGAGTTCACTCCCCGGAAATCAAAGAAGGACTTTTCAAAAGAAAAGAACATTGGTAGTACTTCAAGCAAGACGATGGCAAAAGAAAAAGATCAATCATACAAGACGTCTTCATCAAGGAAAATTTCTCAACCATTGCCAACATACTCTAAAACTCAAAAGGTTTGGGTATGCAAAGGTGAAATATTTCCTTGCCTTTAATCTTCCTACGATTAAATGTTGTGTAGTTTATGTAGACTATTTTTTTTTTCTTTTTGGACCGACCCGTCAACCATCTTTGGGAGGTAAATGGTATATTTTCTTATTGGTTGATGATTTCTCTAGGTTTTCATGGGTAGCATTTTTAAAAGAGAAAGCTGATACATTTGATTCTTTTCATGAGATTTGCCATCGTATTATGATTGAAAAGAATGAAAAGATCATTCGTGTTAGAAGTGATAGAGGTGGAGAATTCATTAATTCCAAATTCATTGATTTTTGCAATTCCAACGGCATAAAACATGAATTCTCGGCACCCTATATACCTCAGCAGAATGGTGTTGTTGAGCGCAAAAACAGGGTTGTTCAAGAGATGGCGCGTGTGATGCTTCATAGCCGGAATTTACCGCTATATTTTTGGGCTGAGGCTGTGAACACCGCTGTCTATGTCATTAATCGAGTGTATTTGCGCCCAGGAACTTTAAATACACCATATGAGCTGTGGTTTAGTAGAAAACCGGATATCAAATACTTTCGTATCTTTGGGAGTCGATGTTTTATTTTGCGTGATCGCGAAAATCTTGGTAAGTTCGATTCTCGAAGTGACGAAGGGATCTTTTTGGGTTATTCTACAAATAGCATAGCATATCGAGTATTTAACATGGAATCTAAAACGATTGTAGAATCTATAAATGTTAAAGTAGATGAAGCTTTTCACTTTGCATCTGAAAAATCTACCCTCGATATCTCTCTTGATGATGATACTCCTGTAAGTGTATCTTCTCATGATAATACTTCCAATATTAATGATGCATCTAATGGTTCTTCAAGTTTATCTGATGTGCAGGAATCATCTCATGTACCTCCGAGTACTCCGTTACAACAAACGTTACGCATCTCCAAGGATCATCCTAAATCAAACATCATTGGAGACCCACAAGAAGGAGTCAAAACTCGGAGACAGTTGGTTTGTGGATTCGCTTGCTATGTTTCCTTGATCGAACCAAAGAACATCGATGAAGCTCTTCAGGATGACTACTGGATTAAAGCAATGCAGGAAGAGCTCCATCAGTTTGAGCGAAACAAAGTCTGGGAATTAACGAAGCCTCCAAAGCAACACAATGTGATAGGTACCAAATGGATTTTCAAGAATAAGAAAAATGAAGATGGTACCATCATCAGGAACAAAGCACGTTTAGTTGCTCAAGGCTACTCTCAAGTAGAAGGTATAGACTTTGATGAAACTTTCGCCCCTGTAGCTAGACTCGAGTCCATTCGTATATTATTCGCGATAGCTTGTCATTTTAAAATAAAATTGTTTCAAATGGACGTTAAGAGCGCGTTTTTAAATGGGTTTTTAAATGAGGAAGTTTATGTGGCTCAACCGAAAGGTTTTGTAGACTGTAAACTACCTAACCATGTTTTTCGTTTGAAAAAGGCTCTTTACGGTTTAAAACAAGCACCGCGAGCATGGTACGAAAGGTTGACAAAGCACCTATTGGATAAGGGCTATACTCGAGGGGGAGCTGACAGGACTCTCTTTGTGAAGCATTATCAAAATAACTTCATTGTAGCACAAATCTATGTCGATGACATTGTATTTGGTGCGACAAGAGATAATGATGCTTCTAAATTCGCTGAAACCATGGAAAGCGAATTTGAGATGTCAATGATGGGCGAATTGACTTATTTCCTTGGATTGCAAGTGAAACAGTGTGACGAAGGCATCCATTTGTGTCAATCCAAGTATGCTTTGGAGTTGGTCAAAAAGTTTGATCTAGAAAATTGTAAAGATTTTCCAACTCCAATGGGAACTAGCAATAAAGGACTAGGAAGTGAATCTTTTAGTGAGAATGTAGACGAGAAACTTTATCGGAGTATGATTGGAAGTCTACTTTACCTCACGGCTAGTCGCCCGGATATATCTTTTGGTGTTGGGATCTGCGCGAGATATCAATCTGCACCAAAAGAGGTTCACCTGAAAGCGGTGAAACGGATCATCCGATACATTAAAGGAACCATAAATTTCGGAATTTGGTATCCTATGGGAACAAGTCTAGATATTATTGGATACTCAGATGCCGATTGGGCAGGATCTGTGGATGATCGGAAAAGTACGAGTGGTGCATGTTTTTATTTAGGCCACTGCCTTGTTGCATGGCATAGTAAGAAGCAAAACTGCATTGCACTCTCGACAGCCGAAGCGGAATATATCTCAGCGGGTAGTTGTTCAACCCAACTCATTTGGATGAAAAGTGTGTTGAGCGACTTCCGAATTTCAGCAACTTCGGTAACAATTCTTTGTGACAACACTAGTGCTATAAACATTTCAAAAAACCCTGTGTTGCACTCTAGAACAAAACACATTGAACTTAGATATCATTTTCTTAGAGAGCTAGTTGAATCAAATACTCTTCAACTGTCATATATTTCAACTGAAGATCAATTAGCTGACATTTTAACAAAACCTTTGGATCAAAAACGTTTTATTCATTTGCGTAAAGCAATTGGAATGCTTTCCTTGAAATAAACTTCTTTTTGAAACTGTTGCTTAGGTTAGGTTTTGTTTTTGTGTTTTTGTTCTTTATCTATGTTTATACATAGTACATTAATTGAGCATGTGTATTATTGACTTTACTTGCATCCTTTCATATAATTAGAAATCTATTATGCTTTGGATATCATAATAATTCAGTTGATGCATTGATCATTTATTTAAATTAAAACATTTTTTAATTGATCAAAGTCAATTTCTCTCTCAATGATCTCTTGGTATTGTTTTTATCTTATTTGACTATTTGGTTGAGTATGAATTCGAGATCAATCCTTGGTTGAATACTTTATATCTTAAATTAATTGATAGCCAATTGAGGGGGAGTCAAAGAAATGTAAAATGTTCAAAAGATGTGGAAATAGTTACATCCCAATGAGGAGTGTGAAAACTACCACCACATGGAGGAAAGAGCTACCACCTCGGTCGTCCGAGTACTGTGTGCAGCTACCACATGTATACCAAGCATGGGTTTGTAATTTTTGATTAAATAAAATGCATGATTGAAATTCTTGACTCCGTCAAATTTCAAGGTTGGTATAAGGTGGGATTTTTAAATGAAAGATGCTCAAAGAGCCACTCTCTTCAACAGATTGACTAGATACATTATATAATTTATTTGGGATTTCAAACATCTATTGATCTTGGTAATTCATTTTCTTTATCATTTTAATGATTTGATAAACGCCGTACTCATAAGATCATGATGGATGTGTTTGATCTTGATCAACTTTAAAGGTTTTAATTTATGTAAATTTTCATGTCATTATTTGAATGTTATTGATAGATTTAACATAATTTATTTCTCTTGACATGAAACGATGATTTTTGTTTAAAGTTGATGTGCTAAAATGCGTACATACTTTTTCCGGATTTTATTGAATTTTTCTAAATTATTCTGAAGAAAAAGTTGGAGCCGATCCGGATCGGACATGAATGATCCGGATCCCGAACGCAGGTGTTTCCTGCGGGTAGCCGATCCGGATCGAAATCTCGATCCGATCCGGATCACGGCTAGGGTTTTATTAGAACAAGAGGGATTTTGATTTCTTTTATTCCAATATTTTGTTCTTAAGACTCCAGAGTTTCTCTCTCTAAATTTCATCCTTCTTGGAGCCTTTCAAACTCGAGTTCTTTGATTCCAAGTAAGTTTTATTGATCAAAATCTCGGTTTTTCACTGTTTTTCCTTGTTTACTCAAAACGTGAGTAGAAATCATGGAACTTTTTCATTTGTGAATGGTTTTTGGTCAAATTTCTTTTGAAATAAGAACTCTGGGTAGATTAGTTTTGATTATATGCTAGGTATTCTCCTGATTAACGAATTTTTGGGCTTCGATTTCTGAAAATTCGGTTTTAGGGCATATAATGGGAATTTTCCAAAATCACGCAATTGATCTATTTTTAAATTTTCTTTTGCAAAACTAATTTGATTCCTAGTCTCTCTACACGATAATGATTGTTTGGGTACAATTTTTCTAATCTTTGAAAATTAACAATTTTTTCGTGTTCTTGAGTTGTTGCTCACAGGATTTCTTTTCTCAAGAAACCAATAGCAATGGTGATCCCGTGTATCATTTTCCTTCTAGCAGCTATGGTACATACGAGAGACACTGTCAAGCCCAAGAGGGCCAAGAAAGCGCAGAAAACTAAGGATGATTCTGACACTGAATCAGAGACGACCTCGATTGACTGGGATAACATCGAAATCGAGGCAACTATTCCAATTGTCTCCAAAGGGAAAGCCCCTGCTGAAACCTCAAAGGCTCCGGCCACTGCAGCTGAAAAAGGTAAAGCGCCAATGGAACCAAGTCCAATTGGAACAAAAAGAAAAACCGGTGCAAGAAAAAGAGGCAGTGCTCAGGGAATTTCCATTGAGCAACCAGTTGCCAGCCAGCCTCCTCCACAGGATTTCATCAGCTCCGCAAGAATCAAAGATTTTGAGAAGAGGGAATGCATCGGCGAAAGACATGTCAATGTCAATGCAATGAAGGAACGGTCTACACTCTTTGGGACTTTGTTTGACCAGGCCGGTCTTGGTCCCATATGCAACTTCACTGAGAATACTGGGTATTGTCCTCACTCAGTACGGATGTTCTATCAGAACGCTTCTAGTCTAGTCAATCAGGACCAAGGACGTCGAGAATTTCACACATTGGTCAAGAATATCAAGATCAAAGTCACCCCTCAATTGATTGGGGAGGTGTTAGGGATGAAGGCCAGAGTTGATGGAGCTAATTATCTGAAAACTCAAGTCTTCAACGACAACTCTTGGAGAGTAGTGGTTGATGGAATATGTCTTCCAGATACTCGGTCGACAGGAAACTCTGTTTTCTCAAAAGAACTTCGAACAGAGTATCGCTATATAAACTTCATTGTCTGCTACAATATCCTTCCAAACATGAATACGAAGGTTCTTCAATGGGACAGGGTGTTATTTCTTTATCTTCTTGGACACCCCGCAGCATCAATGGGAGCAAACTTAAACATTCCTTACCTCATTTGGTCGAGGATGGCGCGTTATGTGGAACATTCTCATCCCACATAGAGACTCCCCTATCCAATGATAATTATGCGCATCCTAAGAAAGTTTAAAGTCGACACCAGTACAAGCTCATATATGTACAGTTTGGGCACAATCAATGAGACGACAATTGTGAAGTCCCTCTCGACGAAGCCAGATGAACCCATAATACCTCCTCACCGACAGAGAGCACAACAACAAGCAACAACCTCTGCACCGGCAGCGCAACCAGCACCACCATCAACGTCTGATGATGATGCGTCGGTTAGCTCAATCTTTAAGGAACAACAGCGACTCTCAAACGAGCAAGAACGCATGTCTATTGAGTTCGCTGAAATGAAAGAGGATCTCAAAGAAGTTAAGAAAGAACAAGCTTTGATGGTCCAAGATCTTAGAGAAGTTAAGAAGGAGCAAGCTTCTATGAAGAAACGGATCAAGAAAATGTTTCAGAAGCTTGGGTGTATCAGTTCCGACGACTCTGCATAAAGTTTTTATTTCTAATCCTTCTTTTGCAGGTTTTTAAGTTTTTGCATTTATGTTATTTTATTCAGCTCTAAAGTTTCTTTATGTTGAACTTTTTAACTCTCCTTGTGTTTTGTAATCTTTGGCTAATTTTTTGTGACAAAAAGGGGGAGAGAGTTTAGAGTGAACTCTGTGTGAAGAGTGAACTCTGTGTGAAGAGTGAACTCTGTGTGAACTCTGTGAGAACTTTGAACTTTTGGTGAGAACTTAGAACAAACTTTGACTTTGGTGAAAGGTAAGTATCACAACTTCTGGTTTTATCTTGTGATTTGTTGCATGTCCCTACTAACTATTCGACTAACTATTTGGACATGTATTATAACTAACAAGTTGTTTGATTACTAACAAAGCAAAGTTATGACATTTGGAATCTTATTGCTTAGAAGATATGTCAATATTTGATTGTGATCTTATTACATATCTGAATTACTCAATGTCATGGTGAGCATAAACTCTATCTCTGTTAGGTTTTGGAATGCTAAATATTCTTGAGGTATCTAACGATCTCTTTTTGTCAAGAATGATTTCTTTTTGCAGAGAGTACAGATGTCTAAGTCTAGAGTCTGTTTTAGGAGTTTATCTCTTGTATTGGATCTCCATTGTAAATTTTTGTTGTATGGTGATAGCAACAAAAATATCTTTTTTGAATTTTCTTTAGTGGATCTGTGTTTTGTCACGAAACCGCCAAAGGGGGAGATTGTTACGGATTTTGTTTTGGCGCATTTCGTGAAAGTGTTAAGTCTTGAAGATTGAAGATGAATGAAGTTTGGATCATATACCTCAATCTCAAGAAAGAAGAATTCAAAAGGATCAGGTAAGTTTAACTAAATATTTTTGGTGATCCGAATACTTCTTGTAGTGTAGAAACACTTGGAAGAATGTTTTATCGCATAAAAATCAAGAACTGGACATGGGACATGTTCAGGATCCGGATCAGACAGTCCGATCCGGATCCCGAAGGGTGTTTGTTCATTGGCAAATCCGATCCGGATCATAGCCATTTCGATCCGGATCCCGAACATGGGAATTTGCTAAAATTCATGAACGATCCGGATCGTGGATTACAATCCGGATCCCGAACCCTGTTTCTCTGGAATTGCCTGACTCGTTACGACGATCCGGATCACAGCTAATCCGATCCGGATCGCCGTCGTGAACATTTCCAGAAACGGACAGTTTTTGATCCTTATCTTCTTCCTAGGGTTTCTAACCTATAAATAGACCCTATGATTCTTTTTCTAGGGTAAATCCAAAAAATCCACAGAATAGAAAAAGGAGCCGTCATCTTTTATACGGCCCTAAGATCCACATATAGAGAAGAAAGGAAATCATTAGATATTACTCTATGTTTCTTCATCTATATTGATTAGTTTGATTCTAGGTTTTCATACTCACATCTTGAGTTGAATCAAACTAATGAATACTTAGATGGTATTTCCTATCTATCTTTGATCTAAGTATTCGGCGGATTATCACCACCCAAAAACAACGATTTACCCCAAAATCGGCGCGTGGACTCGCGTGGCCTTGTGGATTCAAGGTGCAACCGCTCTCGTGGATTCGGAGCGAGGTACGTTCGTGGATTCGAAGCGTGCTACTGGGTGAAGACCGTGGATTCGGTCAGATGTCGTGGACTCGACATTGGACGCCGTGGATTCGGCGTTGGACGCAGATCGTGGATTCGAGACGCGTTGCGGAGCGAGCGGAGAAGATCAACTAGGAGCGTATGGAAAAGGTTGAGTCGTCTGTGAGTACGGTATATCACCTTGTACGTGTTTAATTCTAGTGGATTTCACCGTGTTATCGGTCCCGTGGTTTTTTACTCCGGTTTGGAGTTTTCCACGTAAAAATCTTGCGTGTTCATTTATATTTCCGCATTGGGTTTTTATTGCGCAATGATTTTTTGAGTGTTTATTGTTTACACCTATTCACCCCCCTCTAGGTGTTTTTCCCCCTATTTAGATCCATTATTACATATAACCCAACATGACTTACTCGATGTTGCAGTAGTGTGACTGGTCCTTTGACCTGCGGTGTCTTGGCTATTCACAATGGGGTTACTGTAGTTTGACTGTACATACACTTGGTCCCTAGCCATTCGAGTCCTTGCAGTGCATGTTGGCTGCAGTAGGTTCGTTGTAGGAATAGGGCGTACACCTATATGAAATCTATCGCCCTTAGTAGATAAGGGAGTTAGTCCTATGTGATTTATGAGACCGAGTTTAGAAGACCTTGGCCAAGGCGTAGTAAATAATGGAAACGGTTTCTGATATTAGAAACTCGAGTCGTATAAATTTGACATATGACAGACGGTAGGGTTTGACGAGCAATTCCATGACCTTCGTCTAGTTGGGACTCCGGATAGAAGGATTGTATCATACGTTAACTGCACCTAGAGGTTCAGTATTCCATTCTACTGGAATGCCATTATATGTTGCTAGGCGTCACTGGTGGATTGTGAGACTCACGAGAATTATCCGGATGATTGATAATTCTTATTGGGCTGAGTTTGAATTGTTCTAACCCACTGAAAAGTGTTTCAGCGATATTGTTGATGGTGATCACAATATATCTCACTACCAGATAGAATAGAACCTATGGGGTCACATACATAAGATGTTATGACTGATCGGATAGTTGGATCGCGATTTTTGAATCGCCTGAGGACTTAATTGTCAATATGTTGATAATTGGACTAATTTGAAATTGTTACAAATTAAGGATATTAAAGTGCAAATGTTGCAAGAGAGGACTTACTAATAGTTAGTAAGTTGTGAGAGGATTTAAGTGCAAATATTACATTAATGATTTGATTTGATCAAATTAGGATTGAGTTCAAGTCGAATTAAATTAGGATTTAATCGATTGAACCGATTATAGATAAGATAAACTTAAATCTAATTTTAAGTTTATCTTAATATTTATCTTAATTATTATAAAAGGGATTATATCCCTCTTTATACGTATGAGTTTCCTTTAAAAGAAAAAAAAAAGGAAAAAGAGAAAACCCTAGCCGTCATCTTTTTCCTCGTCTTCCTCTTTTCTAAATATCCACACATTAAAAGAAAGACGTTCTCTGTAAGGGAACTAGCACCCCGGTGAGAACTTCGATCAAGTCGACAACCTCGTGTGGATACCCGTACTCGTGTGGATACCTGTAGAGGCCGGACGCGTGTGCGGCTTCAAGAGAACCAAGTTCCACGATCATCAAATTGCGGTGTAGATCTCCCCGCGCAAAGGTGAAGATTAGATCTTCCTCTTCCTTTTTAATCTTAAATACATGAGAGATCCTATTTTGCGTGGTTCTTGAGATGGGATATCAAAATTTTCAAATATTTGTTTATTTGATTTCTTTTTCCGCTGCATTTATTTTGCGCAAAATCCTAACAGTGGTATCGGAGCTATCCTCATATTATTTAAGATTAAAATTATAGACTTGGATATTTTAAATCATTCTTTATTGATTGAATGAATGATAAATCATTTTACCGTTTTCGAAAAATTATTAAATTTTGATCAATACGAAATTATTTTAATCCGCAGATTTCAAAAAAAAAAAATATATCGTACAGACTGCTACAGTAATTCTGTACGGACTGCTACAGTAATTTTGATAAAAGATATTAATTAATTAATTTTTTATATAATTTTGATTAGATCAAAATTTATTTATTTTTTTAAAAAAATTTTAAATTATTGATTAGATCAATTTATTTTATTGTAAAATTTGATGAGATTAATTTTTATATAAATGTTTTCACATAAGATGTGAACCATTGATGAGATCAAGTGGATATTTCTTGCGAATTAAAATATTGATCAAAATTGTTTGAATAACTATTTAGTTAAATCAAACGATTGATGAGATCGTATTTTTTGGTGATTTGATCACCTAATTTTCTGAAAAGTTGGTAAACGATTAATTAAAATATCCAAAATTAATTATTGTGATTGTGATGTATGAGATACATATGGGTGATGATCATGGATAGCAACCAATTTATTTTGTATGGAAATGTGATGTATGATGTGTATGCGGAATCCTGTAATTTTAAATTTGTTTAAATTAAGGACTCTGTGTTAGGGCTGTATGGGTGCCTGCGAGCACGAGCCAATTTTATTTAGAGACCTGCGTGTCTCAATAGATTAGAGATAAAAATTATCGAATGTAATTAATATATTTTTATTCTTTTATTGGGTTGTATTATGTTTGGTTGCACGTCATTGGTTGATTGGTAGCAAACCGTTAGCACACAACAAGCCCAGATCGAGACGAGCACTTGATGGCGGTCGGATCAAGGAGTTGATGGTGATTGAATCAAGTTGTAGCTCAGGATTGGATCAAGATGTTGAAGATGATCAAACCAATGGCGTGCGTGTGGTTATATTTATGACCCTTAGATCCCGATTCCGGCTCAGTGGCTCGAGCACGAATCTTCTTTTTAGATCCATGATCATCACCGATTGCATAATATTTGTTTAATTTTATGTGCAGTTTTTTTTTATTTGCATGAGATGTAAATAAATAAAATTAAATATGAGATGTCATGCCCAGGGGTCGAAACTACGACCCGGGCCCGCCAATAGATCCGCCGCCCATACGGTGAGCCCCGTATAGACGAAGCGACTAACGTGGAAAAAGAAGGGTACTAAATCTATACAGATATCAGAGCTGAAAAGTAAACTACTGAAATAAGATTATACAACTGTCAAATAGTACAAGTTTGAACCTCATTACATAAGTCTCTCAAAAATAAAACTCTCAAAAGGAACTAACTACTAAAATCCAGCCGACTGTACTACAAGTTCCAAAAAGGGGTACAACTATACTCCAACGACGGGTAGGGAACTAGCTCGCGACTCCCTCACCTCGATTAGCAACAGAAGAAACAGCAACTCTCCCAGGAGACTCTGCAAAACAAAGGAAAGGAAAGAGGAAAAAGAAGGGAGAAAACCCCCAGCGGGTGTGAAAACTACACCAACATGTAGTTCTCAGTGGGTACCGCCACCAAGCCCGACGGTCCATCCACTAAGTCTACTAGAGGCATAAGATAACAAGAAAACTGTAATAATGAAAAGATAAGCTGGAAAGAGTCTACAGTTTTGAAAAGCAGGCTATTTTTTTTTTTTTTTTTTTTTTTTTTTTTTTTTTTTTTTATTATAAATCAGAGTTCACAAACCGGGCGTAACAGACCGCCACATGTATAGTAAATTCCCTGCCCAACTGGACAGAGCCTTTCCTATACATGCACGGCTAACCATAATCAGTTAATACCAGAGTAGTCTAAACTACACATGCAAATTAGTCATTTTTTTTTATAATAATTTAAACTATAATGCGGAAAATGAAATATACTGACTACATAGGGGTCGATACTATCGCAACAGCCTCACCAACGTGTCCCGACATCCCATCACCCAAGCGACCTGAAAAACAGTCACCCAGGGGGTGTGAGATACATCGACAGTGTATCCCAGTGGGCACGACGAGCCGAGAAATAGCTAATCATACCTACTGGATACCATAATCTACGGATAGTAGATAAATCCATAGGTAAAGCTGAATAAACAATTAATGTCTACAGATAATCAGGAATTCCACAGATAAAACTGAATAGACAGATAATCAAGTATAAGGAGCTGCAGATAATAAATGCTGGAAATCAGGATATAGCTGTGCAGATATGGTTATATGAATAAACAGCAGAACATGCTAGAATATCGAGATATCAGCTATGCATCAACAAGAGAATAGCAGGTACTAACCGATGCCACTATTGGTCACGGGGACCTCAGGCGAAGATATCTATGCCAAGCCAACCACAATCATACTGGATTCCACCTAGCCGAGCTGAACAGCAACCCCGTACCATTGATATAGCCGAGAGGATCCTCGTACCTAAAGGTACAGTCGAGAGTTTCCTCATATCAGTACAGCCAAGGGGCTCCCCGTACCCAGTGATACAGCAAGAGGGGCTAGCTCACGGGTCAACCAGACCCTTTACCGGTAAAGAACGCAATGTGGGGGATCAATCCCACAGCGTACGCGAATGAACAGCAGGTGCACAACGATCATAATGCTAATGCTAAATCTCACGGTCCGCAGACCGGGTAATCGGCAACATGCCGGAAATCCCCACAGGGATGCAGATGTCTATATATCAATCATATATCATGCAGTCTGGAATATAAGAAATATGTATATCTGATCAAAATCCCGATAGGGATGCATATGTCTGTAAATCAATCATAGGTCTATCATGCATATCTGAAATATGGAAGCAAGTATAACAAGTGACAGGAATCACAGGCATGATCATATCATGAAAATCTATGTACTAAGATATCAAAGCTGACGAGCAGGTATACATGATATGTCTAAGGAGATCAAGGTCTATCAGGCAAGATCATGTGTCATACAGATAAAATCATCAGGACTAATCAAAAACAGGTGTCCGACTGGACTAAAGCAAATAGAGGGCCGAAAAGATAAAGCCCGGACCGAAGATAACCCACCTGAATGTAGGCAGATCCCGAACTCCCGCTAGACTACTGGGAGGCTGGTGCTGAACAGCTGGGCCCTGAATAGAAACTGTAATCAGTAGTAGACTCACTCATACCCATCCCGACAACACTACAGCAATACAACGCTAACACGGGATAACATAGCCGATTTGCGGAACAAAACCCAATTCCCGCTCAACGAAAACCTACAGACTTCTAATAAATTGCCTAACAAGTGTGTAAATACTGTCTAAAGACAGCTAGCATGCTACATTTGCATTTTGACCCCTAGGGTTTCGAAAAATCGCACTTTCAGTGCCTTTTGAGTACTGTTTTCGCCCGTTCTCTTAATTGGAAATTTATTTTTACAAACCGTCACTTCCAGTAGGTGACATTCGACTTGCTGAACACCGTGCTCACCCATTTTTGGCAGCACGGAACCCGAGAAAAACTTCGGGCCATAAATTACTTCTCTAACCTAGCCTTGATACATTTTTGTTTCTCCGGCTCATCAAAACCAATCTCTAACGCGAGCATCGCGTCCAGTGACCCCAAATTAGCCAGGAGCTCACTGTCGCTGCTTCGCAAACAGACCCATACCCTACTACAGGCAACTATTCTCTTAACACTTAGTTTTTAATACAACTTTAAATCCATTCATCAAAAATCGAAATGTTATATTGTAACTACCCGGCCCACTAGCAATAATAACTCGTTGGGCCCAAACCACAACCCAAAATGCTTAAGCCCAGTTATTATTACTAGTGTCCATGTCTCATATAAACCCAATCACAATTCCATCCACATCCGATGTGGGACTATTGGGGGCGTCACAGACTCCCCCCGTTTAGGCCTGACGTCCTCGTCAGCCCAAACACACACACACAGCAGCCCAAGATCACCAGGCGATGTGAGACTCGTCTCGCTAGCCCTGTCATCCAGACCCAGGCTCAGCCGAGACTCGCCGCACACTTCCGTTTTTCGAGCTCAATCGCAGAAAAATACTCGCGGTCCAGGCCAGCCCTTTGCAGAAAATGCAGTTAAAAGTTTTCCTAACAGTCCCGTCAAAAATAAAAGGGAGGCCTACCCGGGCAAGGGGACGCCAGGACTCTACATCACTCACCACTTAAAAGAAGTTTCGTCCTCGAAACTTAATCCTGGTCTGCAATGAGTAAATCTGAGTAGCAACTCTCTCTTCTCTGACGCAAGTTCCCAAGTCGCTTCACGTGCTTCCTGGTGGCTCCACAGCACCTTCACATAGGGGATCGTCCGGTTGCGCAATCGTTTATGTCCTCCCATGCTAAGGTCCGCACCGGTGTTTCACCGGAGCTCAGGTCCTCTCTAAGCTCCACAGCAGTGATCATCCATCATCTCAATCAAGTACGCAGGCTCGAAGCATATCTTCGAGAATCCGGATCGCTCGCTCGGACTGTCCGTCGGTCTGGGGGTGAAACACCGTGCTGAAGTGTGGTTTAGTCTTTAAAGCTTGCCCTAGGCTTTGCCAACTGTTCGACACTAGCCGAGAGTCTCTAGTCCACGTCGTACGGTGGTTGGAAAAAGAGTCGCCTTCGTCAGTCGATCTACCGTGACTCAAACCGCATCCCGTCCTTGAATATCTTCGTGTCACCCGGATGCGCCGTATAGGGGGCGCAGTGCGCCTCTAACGGTATCTCCTCTTTCAACTCTGGCAGCTCCGGTAAGCAATTTCGCCCTCGAAAACGTGTTGCGTCGTTTGCACTCGCCGAAGAGTCGCTCGCGTGATCCGGGGGTCTTGTCTCGAATAAGTTGTATCTGTGTGCCTGTTTTCTGACCTTCTAGGGTTGGCTCGACCATCAACGATAAAAGTCGCGCGACAGTACCGGTCCTGCTAAGTACTCGCGCTCGTCAGTTTCCTCCTCGACTTGACCCTTCCCACTCAAAACATCCGTTACTACACTTGCTTTTCCCAAGGTGATACTGGACGGTCCAGCCGAGTCCTTCAGCAACTCCAACCCATGCCTGTGCCGCAAAAACAATTCCTTCTCTGCGAACAAAACTCAAAGCTCTGGCGATCCAAAAACACATCCCGATGAAATCCAAAAGGTGGTGTCTCTAACGTTTTAAAACGGAGACGACTGCTGCCAGTTCCGGATCGTGTGCCGGGCAGTTCCGCTCACATTCCCTGTGATTCCCGTTGCTGACACAACGTGCCCCAAAAAGTCCACTTTGCGAAGTCTGAACTCACATTTCTTAAACTTAGCAAACAGCCCCTGGTCCCTGAGAGTCCGGAGAATAATCTGTAAGTGCCTTTCGTAGTTGATCGAAGTGGTCATCCATTCCGGACTTGTTCTTCACTGTAACCTTGTCTATCTCCCTGTAGTCGATGCGTAGACGCAGTCCTCCGTTCTTCTTTCGCACAAAAGGCACGGGTGCGTCCCAAGGCGACACACACGGTCTGATGAACCCTTTATCCAGAAAAACTCCTAGTTGTGTCCGGTAGAAGCTTGAAAGAGAGGATGACCCCCTTGCTCGGGGGTATTCCCGGCAGTTCAGTCAGGAGGACGTCGAAAGTAACCCCTACAACGGGGGTGTCAGTGAGAAATGCAGAGGGTCAAGTCGCTAGGCTCACTGAAACCAAGTAACTATACATCCGCCTGGTACCTCGTGAACCGGTCCATGCCCAGCACCTCGTAGTAATCCTGCTTCCCGACTCGGAATTTCCCCGTCACAACGCCGCCGGTCCGCAAACCACCCCAGCCAGCGCTGAGCAGTTAGCAACAAAATCTCGTGATGCTTCGAGGTACCCCAGTCGTACCACCCAACCAGTACCAATGAGCCCTTAAAAGTCTAGAACAACGAACCCGAAAACAAGGAAAACAACCGCACTAACGCCTTTACAAGGCTACAATAGGTGCCAACAAAACAGGCTGGGTTACTAACCACCCGAAATTTCCTCCCTGCACACAACGAACTCACCTGTCACCCACCTGGACCGCTCCTCTCCGTCACCAACACGGATCACAAGCTCGAAGTCTAACCACCATCCCGGACTACCCGTTCCGACTGTCCGTCCTACCGAGGCGACGGTCAAGGCTATCGTTAGGTTTCAGCTCTAGGACTCACCATAAGGTCTACCCCACAAAAAGGGCTGCGTACGGGGCCTCCTAGCCGAAAGTGACCAGTGCCAAAACTCCGAGTAGTCGCCAGATCCCCCCCCCCTTGACTCACACCTGGCCCAAAAGATCAACAATCCAAAACGCTCCCAAAACTAAGCCTCAAGGCTATGTCTTAGTCATGGGAAGCTAGCAACACAACCCGCCAGGTAAGGTCCTACCTCCGTCCTGGCGCCGACGAGGTGTGACGCTCTCAATTGCCCCTAACTCTCGGTCCCAAACCGTTGCCCCACCAAGTACCGGGCATCGAAACGAGCGGTAAACCTCCAGACCAAAAGTGACACTCCCAACTAGGAGAAAACCTAAGCTCTAGGTCCGCTCAACAGTGACCTCAGGTACCGAAGACTATCCATCTGAAACCAAAAGGGTCAGAAGAAGATAAGCCACGAAAACAGCAAGAAGAACCCTATCAGAAGTTACCTAGGTTCACTAAACGCACTCGAGGGGATCACACGCCAACCCACCAATAGGACGACCTAACCGGCCCTCTAGCGCAGAACACAGAAACTCGACCCAGAGCTACCGGGCATCACCCAGCGTCAAAAGCTAATTACCCCCATGTCACGCCCCGGGGGATTAATTTAGCGGAAACGGATTACAAAAGGTATGTATTTATTTTTTTTTTTGAAAACCTTCTTCCCCGGCGCGTGCCCAGATCCGCCGCATATACAGGATCACTCTACAAACGGACAGAGTCTCCCCTGTATATGCACGACGTCGCGGTTTGTACAATGTTCAAAACGAGTAAACATTCAATCACAACAATCCAAACGTATAACCATTCACAATGTGCAGAATAAACTCACGGCCGATTAGTTTGAAAGGATAAAACCCACAATTGTTGAAACGGCGCCCACCCGGCACCCATATTTTGAAAACCCTTTTTCGAAAGCAACATAAACTACGCCGTGCATATACAGGGGAGACTCTGTCCGTTTGTAGAGTGATCCTGTATATGCGGCGGATCTGGGCACGCGCCGGGGAAGAAGGTTTTCAAAAAAAAAAATAAATACATACCTTTTGTAATCCGTTTCCGCTAAATTAATCCCCCGGGGCGTGACAGATTAAGATGGTATCAGAGACTTTCTTCAATCACAACAGTTTGTGCCCGACATCCACAAAGATACCTCACTTAGCTACAAATGAATGAAATGAATGGCATAGAAGCGTAGAACGCAAATGATCGAGGGGGGGGGGGGGGGGGGGGAAGTATAGGTCCCTTTTCTCGATAGTTGTTTGAGTGCTATGCTAGCAGGAGGCTAAAACTGACTTGTGTTGTGTGGGTGTACGGGTTAAGTTTTGTTTCTCGGTTTAGCGTGGTTGTCGTGCATGTGTAGTCGTGTTGATGTGGAGGCTGGGGTCGAGGCCGGCTGCCACCGGGGTATTGATGGTTGCTAGGAATCAATGGATTAAGCAACCAGCAAGGGACACGGTGGGCCTGCTGACGTTGTTCTTGCACTTGGTGCGGCTGTTATCACAGCAGATCGTTGCGCCGGCTTTTGTTTTTCGAACCCCTTTCCCCTGCCGACGTGCTCGCCGTCGTTAGTGACGGCGACTGGGGGTAGAGTAATCCGCCGGTGTTTGTTAGTGGTCGGCTGTTTGTCGGTCGTGGGTAGCTGGACAGCCGTTGGTCTAAGGTTGTACCTTCTAGGTCTTCGGGTGTTGGGTTTTAGCGGGTAGTCGGCCGTTTCTTTTTGCACCATGGGCAAGGTATGGGTGGGAATGAGGATTCTTCCCCTATGATTGTTACCCATAGTTCGGCTTCTCACTATAGACACTGCGATGGTTGTAGAGATCGACGTGTTGGGGGCCTTGGGGTTCTCCTTTAGATTGAAAAAGGAGACCCCCAGGGCTAGTGAATCTTGTCCGTTTGGGCTCGATTTTGGTTAGAGAGGCGGTGTCCCGCGATGCACAAGTGCGCGTAAGTGGCGACTTGTTATTGGGGTGTAACTACCCGGCCCACTAGCAATAATAACTCGTTGGGCCCAAACCACAACCCAAAATGCTTAAGCCCAGTTATTATTACTAGTGTCCATGTCTCATATAAACCCAATCACAATTCCATCCACATCCGATGTGGGACTATTGGGGGCGTCACAGACTCCCCCCGTTTAGGCCTGACGTCCTCGTCAGCCCAAACACACACACACAGCAGCCCAAGATCACCAGGCGATGTGAGACTCGTCTCGCTAGCCCTGTCATCCAGACCCAGGCTCAGCCGAGACTCGCCGCACACTTCCGTTTTTCGAGCTCAATCGCAGAAAAATACTCGCGGTCCAGGCCAGCCCTTTGCAGAAAATGCAGTTAAAAGTTTTCCTAACAGTCCCGTCAAAAATAAAAGGGAGGCCTACCCGGGCAAGGGGACGCCAGGACTCTACATCACTCACCACTTAAAAGAAGTTTCGTCCTCGAAACTTAATCCTGGTCTGCAACGAGTAAATCTGAGTAGCAACTCTCTCTTCTCTGACGCCAGTTCCCAAGTCGCTTCACGTGCTTCCTGGTGGCTCCACAGCACCTTCACATAGGGGATCGTCCGGTTGCGCAATCGTTTATGTCCTCCCATGCTAAGGTCCGCACCGGTGTTTCACCGGAGCTCAGGTCCTCTCTAAGCTCCACAGCAGTGATCATCCATCATCTCAATCAAGTACGCAGGCTCGAAGCATATCTTCGAGAATCCGGATCGCTCGCTCGGACTGTCCGTCGGTCTGGGGGTGAAACACCGTGTTGAAGTGTGGTTTAGTCTTTAAAGCTTGCCCTAGGCTTTGCCAACTGTTCGACACTAGCCGAGAGTCTCTAGTCCACGTCGTACGGTGGTTGGAAAAAGAGTCGCCTTCGTCAGTCGATCTACCGTGACTCAAACCGCATCCCGTCCTTGAATATCTTCGTGTCACCCGGATGCGCCGTATAGGGGGCGCAGTGCGCCTCTAACGGTATCTCCTCTTTCAACTCTGGCAGCTCCGGTAAGCAATTTCGCCCTCGAAAACGTGTTGCGTCGTTTGCACTCGCCGAAGAGTCGCTGGCGTGATCCGCGGGTCTTGTCTCGAATAAGTTGTATATGTGTGCCTATTTTCTGACCTTCTAGGGTTGGCTCGACCATCAACGATAAAAGTCGCGCGACAGTACCGGTCCTGCTAAGTACTCGCGCTCGTCAGTTTCCTCCTCGACTTGACCCTTCCCACTCAAAACATCCGTTACTACACTTGCTTTTCCCAAGGTGATACTGGACGGTCCAGCCGAGTCCTTCAGCAACTCCAACCCATGCCTGTGCCGCAAAAACAATTCCTTCTCTGCGAACAAAACTCAAAGCTCTGGCGATCCAAAAACACATCCCGATGAAATCCAAAAGGTGGTGTCTCTAACGTTTTAAAACGGAGACGACTGCTGCCAGTTCCGGATCGTGTGCCGGGCAGTTCCGCTCACATTCCCTGTGATTCCCGTTGCTGACACAACGTGCCCCAAAAAGTCCACTTTGCGAAGTCTGAACTCACATTTCTTAAACTTAGCAAACAGCCCCTGGTCCCTGAGAGTCCGGAGAATAATCTGTAAGTGCCTCTCGTAGTTGATCGAAGTGGTCATCCATTCCGGACTTGTTCTTCACTGTAACCTTGTCTATCTCCCTGTAGTCGATGCGTAGACGCAGTCCTCCGTTCTTCTTTCGCACAAAAGGCACGGGTGCGTCCCAAGGCGACACACACGGTCTGATGAACCCTTTATCCAGAAAAACTCCTAGTTGTGTCCGGTAGAAGCTTGAAAGAGAGGATGACCCCCTTGCTCGGGGGTATTCCCGGCAGTTCAGTCAGGAGGACGTCGAAAGTAACCCCTACAACGGGGGTGTCAGTGAGAAATGCAGAGGGTCAAGTCGCTAGGCTCACTGAAACCAAGTAACTATACATCCGCCTGGTACCTTGTGAACCGGTCCATGCCCAGCACCTCGTAGTAATCCTGCTTCCCGACTCGGAATTTCCCCGTCACAACGCCGCCGGTCCGCAAACCACCCCAGCCAGCGCTGAGCAGTTAGCAACAAAATCTCGTGATGCTTCGAGGTACCCCAGTCGTACCACCCAACCAGTACCAATGAGCCCTTAAAAGTCTAGAACAACGAACCCGAAAACAAGGAAAACAACTGCACTAACGCCTTTACAAGGCTACAATAGGTGCCAACAAAACAGGCTGGGTTACTAACCACCCGAAATTTCCTCCCTGTCATCTAGACCCAGGCTCAGCCGAGACTAATCACACACTTCCGGCTGGTTATTGTCTCTGATACCAAATGTAACTACCCGGCCCACTAGCAATAATAACTCGTTGGGCCCAAACCACAACCCAAAATGCTTAAGCCCAGTTATTATTACTAGTGTCCATGTCTCATATAAACCCAATCACAATTCCATCCACATCCGATGTGGGACTATTGGGGGCGTCACAGACTCCCCCCGTTTAGGCCTGACGTCCTCGTCAGCCCAAACACACACACACAGCAGCCCAAGATCACCAGGCGATGTGAGACTCGTCTCGCTAGCCCTGTCATCCAGACCCAGGCTCAGCCGAGACTCGCCGCACACTTCCGTTTTTCGAGCTCAATCGCAGAAAAATACTCGCGGTCCAGGCCAGCCCTTTGCAGAAAATGCAGTTAAAAGTTTTCCTAACAGTCCCGTCAAAAATAAAAGGGAGGCCTACCCGGGCAAGGGGACGCCAGGACTCTACATCACTCACCACTTAAAAGAAGTTTCGTCCTCGAAACTTAATCCTGGTCTGCAACGAGTAAATCTGAGTAGCAACTCTCTCTTCTCTGACGCCAGTTCCCAAGTCGCTTCACGTGCTTCCTGGTGGCTCCACAGCACCTTCACATAGGGGATCGTCCGGTTGCGCAATCGTTTATGTCCTCCCATGCTAAGGTCCGCACCGGTGTTTCACCGGAGCTCAGGTCCTCTCTAAGCTCCACAGCAGTGATCATCCATCATCTCAATCAAGTACGCAGGCTCGAAGCATATCTTCGAGAATCCGGATCGCTCGCTCGGACTGTCCGTCGGTCTGGGGGTGAAACACCGTGCTGAAGTGTGGTTTAGTCTTTAAAGCTTGCCCTAGGCTTTGCCAACTGTTCGACACTAGCCGAGAGTCTCTAGTCCACGTCGTACGGTGGTTGGAAAAAGAGTCGCCTTCGTCAGTCGATCTACCGTGACTCAAACCGCATCCCGTCCTTGAATATCTTCGTGTCACCCGGATGCGCCGTATAGGGGGCGCAGTGCGCCTCTAACGGTATCTCCTCTTTCAACTCTGGCAGCTCCGGTAAGCAATTTCGCCCTCGAAAACGTGTTGCGTCGTTTGCACTCGCCGAAGAGTCGCTCGCGTGATCCGGGGGTCTTGTCTCGAATAAGTTGTATCTGTGTGCCTGTTTTCTGACCTTCTAGGGTTGGCTCGACCATCAACGATAAAAGTCGCGCGACAGTACCGGTCCTGCTAAGTACTCGCGCTCGTCAGTTTCCTCCTCGACTTGACCCTTCCCACTCAAAACATCCGTTACTACACTTGCTTTTCCCAAGGTGATACTGGACGGTCCAGCCGAGTCCTTCAGCAACTCCAACCCATGCCTGTGCCGCAAAAACAATTCCTTCTCTGCGAACAAAACTCAAAGCTCTGGCGATCCAAAAACACATCCCGATGAAATCCAAAAGGTGGTGTCTCTAACGTTTTAAAACGGAGACGACTGCTGCCAGTTCCGGATCGTGTGCCGGGCAGTTCCGCTCACATTCCCTGTGATTCCCGTTGCTGACACAACGTGCCCCAAAAAGTCCACTTTGCGAAGTCTGAACTCACATTTCTTAAACTTAGCAAACAGCCCCTGGTCCCTGAGAGTCCGGAGAATAATCTGTAAGTGCCTCTCGTAGTTGATCGAAGTGGTCATCCATTCCGGACTTGTTCTTCACTGTAACCTTGTCTATCTCCCTGTAGTCGATGCGTAGACGCAGTCCTCCGTTCTTCTTTCGCACAAAAGGCACGGGTGCGTCCCAAGGCGACACACACGGTCTGATGAACCCTTTATCCAGAAAAACTCCTAGTTGTGTCCGGTAGAAGCTTGAAAGAGAGGATGACCCCCTTGCTCGGGGGTATTCCCGGCAGTTCAGTCAGGAGGACGTCGAAAGTAACCCCTACAAAGGGGGTGTCAGTGAGAAATGCAGAGGGTCAAGTCGCTAGGCTCACTGAAACCAAGTAACTATACATCCGCCTGGTACCTCGTGAACCGGTCCATGCCCAGCACCTCGTAGTAATCCTGCTTCCCGACTCGGAATTTCCCCGTCACAACGCCGCCGGTCCGCAAACCACCCCAGCCAGCGCTGAGCAGTTAGCAACAAAATCTCGTGATGCTTCGAGGTACCCCAGTCGTACCACCCAACCAGTACCAATGAGCCCTTAAAAGTCTAGAACAACGAACCCGAAAACAAGGAAAACAACCGCACTAACGCCTTTACAAGGCTACAATAGCTGCCAACAAAACAGGCTGGGTTACTAACCACCCGAAATTTCCTCCCTGCACACAACGAACTCACCTGAGGACGCAAAGCGAACGGATTCGGTTTTCGATTTACGGATCTCCCGGAATGGGGGTCAAAGCGTTTGCTTTGAGTGGTGCATCGAAACCCGCGCTAAGTGGCTGGCACGCTTTTTGAGGCGATCGGCGGGATCCTGCTGTGATCGGACCTTTCATCTTTTTATGTTAGTGGATTATTTTATTCATTTGGTGGTACCTCGACCTTACGGTTTCCGTTTTGGGTCCTAATTGAATAGTTTTTCAGTCGATTATGGAGGGGTTGAAATTCGAGAATTTTTGGGCAGACCGTCGGGACGCGCGGGTATTTTTAGATGTTAGAGCTCGCGAAACGGTGAACGGTGGCGCGATCGGATTTGAATTCCGACCCCGGGATCTCCCAGAAACAATTTTTGAAGTTTGCTATCTACTTGGGTGCATCGGAATGCGTGCCGGCGATCGGCACGTTTTCCGAGGCGATCTAGACCTCTCGTTCAATTTCAAAAGGCTAAGGTTGTTGACCTGGGTTTAATTTTAAAGTCTCTTCGTATAAGTTAAACCGATCGGGGTACGGGGGGAAACCCTAGAAACCCTTTTTTTTTCCCCTTTTTCCAAGAAACGGCGGAGGAACCGAGAATGAGAATCGGGCAGAGAAAGGGAAAATCGTCCATCCTCTGCGGGATTGATCGGGCGTGGAGGGGACGATCTTCTTCCTTCATCCTCCTCCGGCGGAATCAAGGTGAGCGGTTGGAGTTTTCCTTTTTGTCCTTTTTGCAATTTCTGTGGGGTCGAGGGGTGGTGGTCGTTCGGGCGTCGCACGCCGGGTGGGTTGTGTGGGTAACGGGAAGCCGCCGCCGCCGTTGTTAAACGGGAGGCCGCCGCCGCCGTTATCGTGCCCACGGGGTCGTTGCCGCAGTCGCGGTGTTCGCGGGGTCGTCACCGGAGCCGCGGGGAGACGAAACGGGAGGTTACTGTTCACCCGTACGGACCACACCCCGCGCGGTCCACCGGAGCGGCATGCACCCGGTGCACGTCTCGCAGCCCGAAGGCGCGGAACCGGGCGCACGGTCGCGTGCGCCAGCCCGGCCCGCGCATCGCGGTGCACGCCTCCAGCGTGCACCCGGTGCGCGTCGCCGCGGCCCGTGGGGGTGAGCCCGGTGCGCGCCCTGCGCGTGCACCGGCCCGGCCCGCTTACCGCGGTGCACGCCTCCAGCGTGCACCCGGTGCGTGCCGCAGCGCCCGTGGGGGTGAGCCCGGTGCACGCCCTGCGCGTGCACCGGCCCGGCCCATGCTGCCTGGTGCACGCGCCCGGGTGAGCCCGGTCTGCGCCGCGCACCCTCTGCACTGTGGACCCGGTCCACGCCTCTGCCCGTGCACCAGCCCCCAGCCCGGAAGCCCGGTAACTCCGTTTCGGCCCGTTTTTGGCCCGTTTCGCCCCGTTATTCAGTGTTTTTTGACCACGACGATGTTTTTAACATCATTACTTATTGTAGCTTTTTCGGGCACAGGATGGGAGTGTTTTAGCGGGGGTTCCGTACACCTTCTTCTTCGCGTTTCAGGTGGGTACACATTTAGAAATCCTTTGTGCACAATCTCGTTTCAGTTATGGTTATCATATTGTGAGTACTTGTCCTGAGGGTTAGGGTCGGGCTTTGAAAACTGGAAATATATTTAAAAGTGTGGGTTTTTATTCTTAAGTCTTAGCATTTAGTTCTATCATGTTGGACGGGGTCAACCTTATGTGTACTTGGGTTAAACATGGTAGGGAGGCATCAGTTATTCATTTATGGCTTTACGGTTATTATGATTAGATGTACATATTGTTTCATATGGTTCTCATGCATGGATAGGTGTATGTCGTGAATATATATTGTTTCATATGCTTCTCATGCACGGATATGTACATATTATTTCATACGGTTCTCATACATAGATATGTATATATTGTCTCACATGGTTCGCTTACATGCACATATATATATTGTTCACGGTTACTATGCTCGGCTGCAACACGCGCACCCGCGGTTTGGCCACCGCGAAGGGTGCGCTTTTCCGGAAAAGTGGTCTATGACCCGTGTATACCCACAGGACGGCGTGGGGCCTCTTTAGTTGTGGGGCTTGGATGCGCCAAGGTGTGAGCGGTGCGACCCGTCGGTTTAGTTGTCCGACGTGGGAGCGGTGCGACCCATTCGGTTTAGTTGTCCGACTTGGGCGCGGTGCGATCCGTCGGTTTAGTTGTCCGACGGGATCGGGTATTGCAGGTTTACAGGTGTTTGATTTTACTTTTCCCTTGCGAGGGTGGTTGCTCCGGATAGACTACGGTTGGACGTTTTCTTTACCTGCTTTACTTTTATCACTTTTGTTTAGTCGCTGACTTCCCACTTTGCGACAGGGTCCTACAGGAGGGAGAGTTAGGCGACGGTGAGGCCGCGGCTAGAAATTTTGGGTCCCAGGAGACCGGAACAGTACTTTACCTCTTACTGTCGCATTCCATTTATTATTTGTAGACTGTGGATGGTTCTCGATACCCTCGTGGGGTCGGTGTGGATGTCGGTACGGTGACAACTGAATTGTTTAGTTTTCTTTACATCTCTGTGGGCCGCTTTGGAAAATAAAATAGCAAATAAAAGAACAGATTGCGAAAACTACTATTTCAAAACTCGGGTGCCGTGTGGGCACCGTTTTCAAAACCTTGTGGATTTATGGTTTGCGAAAATGGATTTCAAAACCTAAGTGTCGTGTGGGCACTGTTTCTCAAACCCCTGAGTTTATGTTGCTTTCGAAAAAGGGTTTTCAAAATATGGGTGCCGGGTGGGCGCCGTTTCAACAATTGTGGGTTTTATCCTTTCAAACTAATCGGCCGTGAGTTTATTCTGCACATTGTGAATGGTTATACGTTTGGATTGTTGTGATTGAATGTTTACTCGTTTTGAACATTGTACAAACCGCGACGCCGTGCATATACAGGGGAGACTCTGTCCGTTTGTAGAGTGATCCTGTATATGCGACGGATCTGGGCACGCGCCGGGGAAGAAGGTTTTCAAAAAAAAAAAAAAATACATACCTTTTGTAATCCGTTTCCGCTAAATTAATCCCCCGGGGCGTGACATATATATAAAAGTGTCTCTGGACAGTGCCAGGACCCCAGGGCTCACCTTATTTTCAGTCCAAAACTGATGGATCAACCAGATCCAAGTCCCTCGCTCTCTAACACTTCGACAATGCACCACACACACATCCACTCAGACCCAATTTGATCTGAAGTGAGCACTGAGCCCAGGGGATGATTTAAAACAACTTTAATATTCATTGCATGCTCAGATTCCGAACTTAAGTTCATTGGGGCATTACATCGAACACTTGGTGGGCGTATTCTAAAACATATAACGCATATACTTTGCCCGAACCCAACTTAGCAAGGAGGCAATCTAGAGGCTTCTAAGATGGAAGGAAAAGCTATATGGGATGGTTAGAGGATACCTAGGTGGTCGGCCGGCAACCGAAGGCGGCGGCGGCAGCGGCCGGAGAAGGTGCTCGGGCTACCTTCAATGGTGCAATCCCAGAGAAGAGAAAACTCGCGTTAGGTTTCACATGCAAGTGTATGGGAGGCTTCACAGAGGTCTAGGGATCATACCTGGGCCGTTCACCCACTTGACGGAGCTCCGGCAATCGCCGGAGATCAAATTTCCAAAGCTTAGTGATTTCCGGCCACCATTAATGGCGGATTCCGGCCGGCGACCCCCGGGCAAGCGCAAGATGGACCAACTCGCTCCTCTCGGTCCCCCGGTGCTTGCTGAGTGGTTGGCCGGCGGCTCGGGTGCACGGCGGCGCCGGACGGCGAGGAACGGCCGCGGTTCAAAGTTGGCCGGTTCTAGGGCAAGCCGGATCTTCACGGATCTTCAACGGATCCATTCCAAACTTCGGGAGCAGCTTGCAGTCACCGAGAAGGTCAAGATCAATGGTCTTGATCTTGACTTTGTCGGTCGGACGAAGCCCGTGGTGAATCTCGGCCGAAATAAGAAATTCCGGCAAAAACTTGCTCCCGCCGGCGGCCGGGACGACGGCGACGGCTCAGGCTTCACAGGTAAGGTCTACTCAAGGTCAAGAACACATTGATATACTCCTAGGGCCTTTTAAAAGCAACAAAATCCAAAACCTTACCTCGCCGGAAAAACGAAGAAGAAGAAGTTGATTCCGCGGCGGCGCGCGGCGGAGCAACACGTCGGGAAGGCTTTGGCTCGGTGTCCACCCCACAGAGACACCCTCAGACACACTTGAGACAAATAAAAATCTCCTCGGATGGTTTCCTCTCCAACTATACCAAAACCCGAGCCCAAAACTCGTTTTCTTGGGCTTCTCCGGCGACGGGGACGGCGGCGGCCGGTGTGCTACCACCGAGGAAGGCGGCAGAGGGAGTGGGAGGTCTGTTGAGGCTGCGGCTGTGGGGCTTGAGCTGCGGGGTTAGGGTTTAAAAGAAACCTTAACCCAATGCATTTACTTATATAGCATGCAACCTAAAAGCGGTTTAACCACTCATCTCTCGATATTTAGGGCCCAGTCCCCGACAGTAATCTTGTCTCGCACTTAGGTCCCTCTCCATAAAGCGGCACACAAAACGGAGCATAAAATATAGGGGTATGTGTGCAAAATATCATATTTTTCGCTATATTTCATGCTTTTCGAGGCATTTTAGTCGTCGAAACGAAAAACAGACTTCGCCACGACGTCCGGCTCGACGAAACCTATCAGGTAGCGATTTTTTGTTTTTCGAGGAAATGCCCAGATAAATTCTCGGTCCATCAATACTGTACAGAAATACAGTTTATCACACTTTTCGAGACTCTAGGGTCGTCAAACGGAAATTCCGTCAGCGCCATTGCGTTCAGATCGACGAAACCGATCAAATCGACTACCTGGATTGCTATGGTCGGAGTCCAGACAGTGAATTGGCTAACGTTGGCACTAAGGGGATTTGAAAATAGGGGTTACTATTCACCTACGGTTCACAGCACTATTCACTTAAGTCGCGGGTCCCGCCCGCTTCTTCGCTGATTTCTGGAAGATCCGACCGTCGGATCTGAAATTGATCTATATCATTTTCGATCAGTTCGATGAGACGGTCGCACTGGTCATCTCGGATTTTCAAGATTTGGCTCGGATTTGAAAGGCAATATTTCTGTCTCGTAAACTGTGCAATTTACACAGTAGCAAAAGGTCAATTCCGCTATTTGTGCTCTTTCTAATTCTGAGTCATCTTGACTCCATTCTTTTCTTTTATTTATTTCGAATTTAAATTTCACGAATCTTACAATCATGCCTCTATCTACAATGCTCAAAGGGTGATACAGAGAAAATGATGCAACCACTCGCACCCAAGGTGCTCAATCGACCCAATCAAACTGACGGCCTCATAGGGTCTAATCAAGCCTGCGCCTACCTACTGCCAGTACATCCACGGAGGACTGGACTTACGTAGGGCGTCCGTGACTGCCAAAACTGGCCTAGCCAGAGGGACTACATCCGTGACTGCCTAAAAAAGGCCCAGCTAGAGGGACAACATCGATAGGTCGCGATACAAAAGTAACATGCCCACTCTGGATGGGGCACTCGAGGGGCGCGACCCCACCGAGGAAAAATGTATCCGCGCATCTCTGTCGAGCTCAAAGTGGCTCATGCAGGCTATAGTCAAAATCCACGCTCACTCTCAGAACGGAAGGACTCAAGATCCTCAAACATCTCGCACGACGGTCGGAGTACTCTCAACGACTCAGCTAAACAGCTCTCACGAATCTTGAGACACTAACGAAATCAACCAACTCGTGGCGCTAAACACACAGGCTGGAGATACTCCATAGCTGGGATCACCGTCGACTCAAACGACTCCCAAAAAAGGACATCAACTCAACATGCAAACTCACTAGTGTTGGTTTTTATAGGATCCACAAGGATCTAAATAGGTACTATCATACAACTAGAGGGGGGGTGAATAGGTGTAATACTTATAAAACTAAATCTCAGTGCAAAATAAAAACCAATGCGGAAAATAAAAAACAGCACACCGAGATTTACGTGGAAACTCCAATCCAGGAGAAAAACCACGGGACCAACACGCAATAACAATCCACTAAGAATAGAAGAATAACAAGGTGATTACCGACTCCACGGACTCAACCCCTCCTTCAGCTTCTTCGGACCTTGCGCTGACCGGTTGGATATCCGCGCAATAACAATCCCTAAGAAAAGAAGAATAACAAGGTGATTACCGTCTCCACGGATTTAACCCCTCCTTCAATTTCTTGGACCTCGCGCTCCACCGTTTTGCTCGTCCACTGCTCACGTTCGAATCCACGAACGCACGCTTCGAATCCACGAAACGCCTTTAGCACACCGAATCCACGATGCCACGTCGAATCCACGACGCAAACTCAGTCGATAAGAATATTGACTTCGATGGTGATCCTTTGCTTAGATTCTCATTGAGGAACCGTAGAAGAAATCTCTAAGCAAAGATTAGATCAATTCGACAAAAGATATGTTCTTGAAAGAACCATCGAATTGACCTAAAAGAGGCTATAAAGAAGATCGATAAAAACCTAGCCTCTAGGGTTGCTCTCAAGTGTTTTAGAAATTGATCGGCCTAGCTCCCACGTTTTTTGAGAAAACCTAAGTGTCTATTTATAGTTTAGAAACCTTTGGAAAGAGATAAGAATCAAAAACATACCTTATCTGGAAATTTTCAGGACGGCAATCCGGATCAGATTTATTGCGATCCGGATCGTCGTAACGAGATTGACGATTCCAGAAAACCAAGGGTTCGGGATCCGGATTGCAAGGTCCGATCCGGATCGTTCATGCAATTCAGCAAAGTCCCATGTTCGGGATCCGGATCGGAATGGCCTAGGATCCGGATTGAAATTGCCAATGAACAAGTACCCTTCGGGATCCGGATTGCATCATCAGGATCCGGATCCTGAACATGCCCCATGTCCAGTTTTTGATTTTTATGCAATTAAAAATTCTTCCAAGTGTTTCTACACTATAAGAAAGTATTCGGATCACCACAATTATTTAGTTAAACATACCTGATCCTCTTGAATACTTTCTTCTTGAGATTGATGTAACTGATCCACAATTCTTCAACTTCAATCTTCAAGACTCAAGACACTGAGTGCCAACTTGAGCTCTTGTTGAATCTTTTCTAAGTCTTTGATTGCTGATTGACAATTTGATCCCTTTAAGACTCCGACTCAACTCACTGACTTGACTCACGAAATATGCCAATACCAAAATGCCGTAACAATCTCCCCCTTTGGCAATTTCGTGACAAAACCCAAAAATACATAAAAGCGCTCAAGTCACTCATCTTAAACCAAAAAATCGAAACTCAATGTCATCACCAAAACATTGATTTTCTTTGCGTGAAAGATCCAATAAATACAAAATTACATTTGAACCAAACAGTCCTAGAACATACTCTATGACTTAGGACTTGCAGTCTTAAAGTGATGTAATTCCTGCAAAACAAAACTCCAAACGAAATCAAACGTTAGTCGTTAGAAATTAGAATCCTGCATTTGATCCGTCTTCCTTTTGGTTCTTTTGTTTTTCTGCTCTTTCAATTTTTTCTTTGTCTCCCCCTATCTTGAGCATCTCTAACATGTTCTCCATGTTCTTGAGCATCTATGTTCTCCCCCTTTGTGGTACGATCATCATTTTCCGTTCTCCCCCATTTTTCCATTTTCGTTTCGTTTGCCCTCTCTTGATGATCTCATCTCCGTCATTTCTCTTCTCCCCCTTTTTGTCACAAATTGTCAAACAGTGAACATACTAGACAAAAGGAAATCACTAACAACATTAGTTCATAGAGAAAGAGAGATAAAAGCTCAGTTCTGGTATATAACAAAAATGCAGATTGCGTACCTGTACCAGAAAGCAAAAATCAATTAATTTCTTGAAACAAATCCAGATTTTAGAATCTTTTCAAATACCGATTTGTATTCCATCAAGAAATCAATTTAAATGCTTTAAATAGTGAATTCACACAGATGTCATTCAATCCAATTAATTTCACAAAATTAAAAAGATTTACTCCAAAATCATGAAAAATAAAGGTAAAACATTATAAACCGTTTTTCATGTTATATTCATCAAACACAAGTCATCAAAAATAATCTTGAGATCCAAAGTCTATCAAGATGTAACGGATTTACAAAGATGACATACGGAGATTTCCAAACGACATCAATCTTGAATTCTACCCTTTCAAATTGAGATAATCACTAAAATACCTAAGGGTGGCTCTTTGAGCATCTTTCAACTATCCCACCTTATACCAACCAGGAGATTGTTCAAAATATAAGAGTTTTGCATATAAATCTCCAAATGCTTCAACTAAAGATTTTCTCATAAAATACTATCAAGCATCCATAACATGTGGTAGCTTCACACACAAACCGGACGACCGGGGTGGTAGCTCTTTCCAACATGTGGTGGTAGTTTTCACACTCCTTTCAGATGTAACTCTTTCCACATCTTTTTGCAAATCATTTCAATACCCTTGTAAGAATGCAATCTCTTACGTGAAAGAATTAAATCCCCAATTTTAGTCTATCGGTTGTCTCACGTTTATCACAATGAACTCACACAACCGAGATAGATTAAGCATCTAAAGATCACACATGATTTCTAAAATTTGATGCTTATAATATCAAAAACTCCTATAATGAAGTATCTTCAAGATTATGATTATGGAGTAAAGTTGATAATCCATATAAAATTAAATTGGAGTGATTGAAAGTGAAAGCCCTTTTCATTCAATGCACTTGTTCATTAAAAACCCTTTTGTTCAAAAACAAAGTATAAAAACGAAGAGCATTGAAAAACATGTAATGCAAAGATTAAGAAAGATATGAAGGGAAAACCAATCAAAGCATTACATACAGTCATAAGCTATTTAGAACTTAAGACAAGGAAAGATATCACCTTTCCGAATCCAAAATCGCAGGATTTTGGGTTGTCTTGATTCGTTGTGGCCGGGGGTTGTCCGCTTTGACTGTTGATCCACCTTAGGTCTTTGCCTCGCAGTGATCCACTTGAATGATTGATGTTGTGGCTCGGACCTTTGGTGGGTTGAGTGAACTCCTTTGACTTGATGTGTCTTTTGATTCCGTTGAGTTCGCTCCGTAGATGAAGTTGCCGAAGAATTTTTCTTTCTCTTTTTCGGGCAATCCTTCACCAAATGTCCTTCAAGTCCACATAGGTGACAAGTTCTTCCTTTCAATTTAGTTGTGGAACTTGAAGCCTTCACAGTTTGGTTCTTTTTGAATCCCAAACCAACCTTGCTTGTTTGACCTAATCGGGACATACATTCAAGTTTCTTGGAACCGGTTGAAATCCTTTGTATGTCGGATTTAAGTTGATGAACTTGCTTGGTCAATGATTGGTTGGTGACATGAATTTCCTCAAACTGCTTTTCCAGAAAATCAATCTTGTTAATATGGGAATTAACGACCGTTTCCGATTGATTTATCTTTTCTTGGAGGATTTTATTATTATTCAATAAAAGCTCTCGTTCCTCCTCGAGATCATGAAGTTTGATCTTTAAAGCATGATTCTCGTCTTGATTCTCAAGTCGTTGCTTCCTCAACTTCTTGATATGTTTGGCCATCTTTTTAGATTCCGCAAGAAGTTGTTGATATGCCTCAACGAGTTCTTCCTCGTCCGACTCCCCCTCACTTGATGACTCTCCGCCGGTTGTTGATGTTTCATACAAAATCAAAGGAGTAGAGTCAGTGACTAATGATGATAAACAATTATTAGAAGGGGGAAAATGAGAGGCATGAGAAGCAACAATTTTTTCCTTTTTACTTGAGGTCGATTCATTAGAAGTAGAATCGTCCCAAGTTTTCGCTTGCAAAGCCTTCTTTTTATATGATTTCTTAGAAGGACAATCCATTGAAAAATGGCCATAGCCTTTGCATCGATAGCATTGGATTTCCCCTTCGAAATCATCTTTTTCTTTTTCTTTAGAAGGTTTTGCAAAGCTTTTGAGTTTAGAGGATTTAGAACCCGATGATCCTTTAGAAGATTTCGTGGATGAAGATCCATCGGTTCGATTCTTCCAAAATTTCTGACGAAATTTCTTTGTGATCCGCGCCAATTGTTCTTCAAAATCGGCAAAAGAGATTTCATCGTCGGAACTTGATTCGCTATCTTCTTCCTTTGTTGATTTGAATGCAATACCTGTAAGCTTAGAAGAAGACTTGGAAGAAACTTGATTAGTAGGAAAAGTCATCTCATATGTTTGTAAAGCACCTACTAATTCCTCTACACTCATCTCATCCGGATGACTAACGGTTTCAATGGCGGTAACCTTTGCCCTAAACCGTTCCGGAAGAGTCCGAAGTATCTTTCTTACAATTTTCGACTCCGGAATCTTTTCTCCTAAATTAGCACATGTATTTATTACATCTTGAAGTCTAGTGTAATAATCTGTAAACAATTCATGCTCTTCCATATGAATAGAGTCAAATTGACTTGTAAGCATCTGGAGCTTTTGAATTTTTACAAGATTAGTACCCTCATGTGTAATTTTGAGAATATCCCAAATTTCCTTCGCGGTTTCACACGCGGAAATTCTTGTGAACTCAGTCGAGGAAAGAGAGTTAAAAAGAGCGTTCATACCTTTCCCATTGTAAGAAGATCTTTCAAATTCCTCTTTGGACCATCTAGAGCGAGGTTTTGGGGTAGTAGAATTTCCTACTTCCTCAACAGGATGCACCCAACCGTATTCCACGGATTGCCATACCCGCTCATCAATTGCGATGAGAAAAGCTCTCATCCGCACTTTCCAATAAGCATAATTAGTCCCATCAAAAAGAGGAGGTCTATAAATATTACCACTTTCACCCATCATGATAGATAAACCTAAAACCCTCTCTGATACCAATTGTTGATTTTTATAGGATCCACAAGGATCTAAATAGGTACTATCATACAACTAGAGGGGGGGTGAATAGGTGTAATACTTATAAAACTAAATCTCAGTGCAAAATAAAAACCAATGCGGAAAATAAAAAACAGCACACCGAGATTTACGTGGAAACTCCAATCCAGGAGAAAAACCACGGGACCAACACGCAATAACAATCCACTAAGAATAGAAGAATAACAAGGTGATTACCGACTCCACGGACTCAACCCCTCCTTCAGCTTCTTCGGACCTTGCGCTGACCGGTTGGATATCCGCGCAATAACAATCCCTAAGAAAAGAAGAATAACAAGGTGATTACCGTCTCCACGGATTTAACCCCTCCTTCAATTTCTTGGACCTCGCGCTCCACCGTTTTGCTCGTCCACTGCTCACGTTCGAATCCACGAACGCACGCTTCGAATCCACGAAACGCCTTTAGCACACCGAATCCACGATGCCACGTCGAATCCACGACGCAAACTCAGTCGATAAGAATATTGACTTCGATGGTGATCCTTTGCTTAGATTCTCATTGAGGAACCGTAGAAGAAATCTCTAAGCAAAGATTAGATCAATTCGACAAAAGATATGTTCTTGAAAGAACCATCGAATTGACCTAAAAGAGGCTATAAAGAAGATCGATAAAAACCTAGCCTCTAGGGTTGCTCTCAAGTGTTTTAGAAATTGATCGGCCTAGCTCCCACGTTTTTTGAGAAACCCTAAGTGTCTATTTATAGTTTAGAAACCTTTGGAAAGAGATAAGAATCAAAAACATACCTTATCTGGAAATTTTCAGGACGGCAATCCGGATCAGATTTATTGCGATCCGGATCGTCGTAACGAGATTGACGATTCCAGAAAACCAAGGGTTCGGGATCCGGATTGCAAGGTCCGATCCGGATCGTTCATGCAATTCAGCAAAGTCCCATGTTCGGGATCCGGATCGGAATGGCCTAGGATCCGGATTGAAATTGCCAATGAACAAGTACCCTTCGGGATCCGGATTGCATCATCAGGATCCGGATCCTGAACATGCCCCATGTCCAGTTTTTGATTTTTATGCAATTAAAAATTCTTCCAAGTGTTTCTACACTATAAGAAAGTATTCGGATCACCACAATTATTTAGTTAAACATACCTGATCCTCTTGAATACTTTCTTCTTGAGATTGATGTAACTGATCCACAATTCTTCAACTTCAATCTTCAAGACTCAAGACACTGAGTGCCAACTTGAGCTCTTGTTGAATCTTTTCTAAGTCTTTGATTGCTGATTGACAATTTGATCCCTTTAAGACTCCGACTCAACTCACTGACTTGACTCACGAAATATGCCAATACCAAAATGCCGTAACAACTAGCTGGGTATACTCCCCAGCCGACGACAATGAAGGGTCCGGGAACCCCGAAAGACTAGAACCTACAACCCAAATCAAACAAGAATAGGCTCTAGGCATAGCCTCTCGTTGTTCTCGACCCAAAGAAAAAAGGCAGCCCTCAGAACCCAGACCACTCGAATCCTCTCGAGTGAGGCAGTCTACAGGAAAAAATGTGACCTTTATTACTGAAAACCATTTTTCACTCAAACCCACGCGGGGTGAAGACTAAAAGTAGTCCATTTTGTAAAACCATCTTGATTTGAGGAAAATCCATTTTTAATGATTTTTAGTTCTTTTAGGAAAAACAGTTAGAAAAACAAGTTTTATTCCTAAACCCCGAAGGACTAATGCCTTTGTCCAATTAGAGAAGAACAGACTCCGGCGACCCTTCGATGTTTGGAAGAAAACATTGGTTGACTAAAATCATGTGTCCAAAAAGGTTATGGGTTCAAGATCCTGCTATCACTGGTATACTACTGCCACTAACACAGTGGCGACACATAAAACAGAGAAACACGACATTTCGGAACCACCGTTTATCCAAACGACTCCCGCCACAAATATAAGACCAGCTACATCTACCAGACTCCACTCTGCCCCCAAGCACGAGTGTAACATGCATCCCACACTAAGAGAAATCCCGACCACTCAGCCCACTACCCGGGCGAGGAAAACACTATGTCCAGAAATGGAATGTACAGTGTGGATGTCTAAAGCATAAATAAACCTAGCCCAAGTTGAAGTTTTCTACTAGTCTGGCTGAACATGCAACATATGACAGGGTGCTAGGTCAAGTCCAATACTAACATTTAATCAACACAGATAGGAAGTAATAATCAATATGATCAGAATCACCACACTAGAAAATCCTATCCGAATACAACATACTTTCTAATACTGCTCACATAATGCATGCACACTAACAAATATAGAGTTAGAGAACCGTCCACCGGTTTTGGAGACGAAGCAACCCACCTGAAGCGCGCGTAAATCCAAGATCCAATTAGGCTGAAACTGAACGGGGGCAATCCTCAGATTCCCACGATTCCAACGAGTCCAAAAACACCAGAAAACTCCTCCTGGGTACAAAGATATGGTCCAAACATTGCAATAAGTCAAAATTCCCAAGATTACAAGCGGCTGAAAAATCAGTCCAGAAGATGCGAAAATACCACCTGCGAGATAATCTCCAAAAATTTCAATAAAAATACGACGGCGATCCTCGCGAAGAGTAGATGTCAATTGAGTCCTCACAAGTCAAAATCTGATACTCGAGCATGGAGATAAAAATCTGACAAGACTCTGCTATCCAGAAAAATCACCAGCAAGAAAGGGGTTCAAAGATGCCTCGTAAATTGTGCCAAGAACTTAGAATAAAGTAAGGTGATCAACATGGAAATCGAAGGCCTACCTCTCGTGAAACCTATGCCACTAAAATCGTCCAAAAATTCCCTCGGAGTAGCTCTGTGGACCTCGTGGACCGAAACGCAACGGAAATGGGCCACCGAAGAAGAAACATCGCACTACGCCGAATTGCCGAACCCGTCGATGCTGCGCCCTCCAAAAATTCCGAAACTCCCTCGAGAGATGCAGCACAAGATGAGGAACAAAGTTGCTTGAGGGCTCAAGAGTAGAGGAGCTCAAGAAAAGGGGCTAAAGGCCCAAGAAAGGGGCCTATTTATAGGCCCCCTCCAAAAACAATCCAAAAGTCCACATTATTGGGCTTTCGGGCCCAATTTTCGGGCGCCCGGGGGATTCGGGCGGCTACAGTGCCCGAATCCCACGCCCCGGCCCGGCCCGCGATGAGAGCCCGGATTCGGAACAGCGGACAGCGCGTGCGGAGCCAGTGGGTTGGCGCCGCGTGGCCCCGACCGGCCAACGTGGGGCGGTGGCGCCCGCCAATCGCAGGGCGCCACGTGGCGCCCCCATGTCGCGGTCACCTGCCCCACCTGCCCCGCCTGCTCCCCCTGGCGCGTGGACCGCGCGCGCGTGAGCCGGCCACTTACAGGCCATCATGTGGCCCGCCCCGGTCCATGCGCCAGTCGGCGCGTTTCCGTGGACCGCTTCGCGTGAGCCCGCTAATCCGAGACCGCCACGTGTCCCTCGCGCCCGGTCCATGCACCAGCGCAAATCTCTGTGGACCGCGCCACGTGCGCCGGCCAATCAAAAGCCGCCACGTGGCATCCAGCCGGTCCACGACTTTCCCCATGCACCAAAATGCGCGAAAAACTTTCAGGGGTTCATTTTTGGGCATCCGGACTCCGAAAAACACAAGTAAATAGCCGATTTTCGATGTTTTTCTTCGCTGAATCCAAATCCGGTCTTGGATTAGCCTAAAACCCTTTCTAAAATTTGGTGAAAGCAGCCGAAGGACATGCTTGATCCAGAAACCTCACAGAGTCTGTCCAACGCATCCATTTGACGCGTTGCGGGTCTGACACACCACTAATAGGTGTTCCAGTACATGGGTCATGGGGAAAGCCGCACGGGCATCGAGTCACTACATGAGACCTAAATGCTAATCTCCTCACAAATATTAAGTCTAGCGGTCTTCCACTATTGTAGAAGTGCAGGCGTCTTTTCTGGTGTTGGCTGGCATGGCTGGTTACAGTGGTCAGTTGCATCGGCAAGGCGCAACCACTCTATTAGCATAAGATGCTGCGGAGTAAAGATGGGATTGGGCCCAATGTCTATCAGGTGAGGGACCCAATGACGGCTTTGCTTACGCGTTTGAACGGTGAGCATGACTTAACTAAGGAATGAGGCCAATATCTGTCAAGTGAGGCCTACAGGACTTAGAGACCGAACATCGCTGCAATTTGCTTGAGAAGCATTGGACAAGAGTTGTCCACTCATTGGTTTTCGTGTCGCCAATATCTGTCAGGTGAGGTGGTGCGGTAAACTGGTGGGACTGTAGTACCCACTCGAAACCCTTGTCGCGTTGGGTTTCCGTTTCTCTACTCGAGGAGTATAAGAGGCTCGAGGAAATAGTGGGAGGTTAATGTTTGTTTTTAAAAATGTCCCTAAACAAATTTTTTGAAACAAATACAAATATCTAATTTGAATCTTTACTCTCTGTAGAATAAAATGTCCGCTTCCAATCCTCTTTCTCGTATTCTCGAAACTAACCGCTTAACCGGAATGAATTATAAAGATTGGCTTAGGAACTTAAAAATAGTTTTGAGTTCCGAAAAGCTCAGTTATGTTCTCGACCAGAACCCTCCCTCGTCACCAAACCATCAGGTAAAATAGATGGATGACGATAATAAAGTAAGGTGCTATGTTGTCACGCCCCGAGTTTCAAAACAACGGTAGATTTTTTTTAAAAAAATCGGAGTTCAAACTTTAAACTCAGGACGTGACAGACCGCCACATGCATAGAAAATCCTCTGTCCACACGGACAGAGTCTCCCCTATACATGCTCGGCTAGGCAAGTGCAGTGATACAATCAGAGAGCAACAATCACTTAACTACATAAACATAAACTACTACACTATAACATCCACAAATCCATCACAAGGCATAATACAAAACTTCAATAAACAACTATGACATTAGATCAACCACCAGAACTGAAAATACTCTATACTGGACGAAAAGCAGGGATAGACAACTGGAACTGTAAGTACTATCACTGGGCCACTATGGCCAAAAGCACGGGACAACTCTAGCGCAACAGCTCACTGGATCGCCCCAATCTCCCAGCACCTGACTGACCTGAAAAATAGTCACCCAGGGGGTATGAGATACATCGACAGTGTATCCCAGTGGGCACGACGGGCCGAGAAATAGCAAGTCGTACCTACCGGATACAATGATAAGCGGATAGCAAAAGCAGGATATACTGAAAGCTGAACGGTAAGATGCAGATATAAAATCTAAGCATGCTGTAACTGGCAAATCATACAAGCAAGAGCTAATAATGCTATAGAGCAGAGCTAGTATGATAATCAATGATATCAATGCTGTAAACAAGGAATGCTGATAATCACGGAAGGGAAGCAGGATACTCATGACTGTAATTGATCATGCTATAACTGATAAATCTGACAAGCAGTAAATGATCATGCTATAAACAAAGCTGGTATATAATAATGTTGTAAACTGAATGAGCTGAATAATAATAACTGTAAGTACCCAATTAGTGTCGTCATTGGTCACGAGGACCTAGGCCAATGCCAAAGTTGGCACGTTCAGCTGACATATAACCCGGCACCATCAGTGCACTCAGGAGCACACGTGTCGCCACTCTCGTCCACTATGTGCAGCCTGGGGCTCACAGGTCGCCACTATCGACCACTTCACCGGTAAAGAACGCGTTGTGGGGGATCAATCCCACGGCGTACGTGAAATGAGCAGCTAGTGCTATAGCGATCATATGGCTGATGCTCAAGCTGAACAGTCGGCAATGAGCCAGATAATCCCTGTCGGGATGCTAAAAGCTGTAATAATCACACGGATGCCGAAAGCTATAATAATCTCGGATACTGTATAAACAAATCTAAGCAACAGGAGCTAAATATTTGAGTTGTAACTGAAACTGAAACTGAAACTGAATAGCAAGACTGTACTCCTATTCTATCATGCAACGTAGAACATGAAATGCTACTAAAACCAGGCTGATGACCAACAAACATGGCATATGTCAAGCTGTATATATAGGTATAGTAAATACTGAACATGAAATCATAACGGGAAATTAAACTGCAAGATCGATACTACACAGTGAATGCTAGAATGAGGGCAAATAGAAAGGCTCAAGCATAGGTTCAAGGCTTCACCAAAAATAGGGGTCCGACCTACCACGGCACCCTATAGGGCCAACCTGATAAAGCCCGGACCGAAGATAAACCCACCTCAATGTAGATGATCACGGTGGCTGCTGGATGGCTCGCAAGCTAGCGGCTGACTGCTGGGACCTGAATCATATGCACAGGTCAGAAAATAAACTCTCACACATACCCCAACCCCTGACTCGTAACGCACACAAGGCTTAAACCTGGATTCACCAGGACTACACCGGGAACCTCAAATAGGACAACTTAATTGCCACAAGTTTCCGAATTGCGCGATTAAAACCGAGTCGCCGATAAACCGACAATTTTGTCGATTTACGATCCGATAACCGATTCCCGCTCAACGAAAGCCATGGGATCACCAATGAAAAGCTTAGAGATCATAGGCACACAGCCCAAGACAGCACGCTAGGTAACATTTGCGTTTAGACCCCTAGGGTTTCTAGAAATCGCACTTTTATAGCAATTTGAGAGCCGTTTTCGCTCGTTCTCTTAATCGGGACATTATTTTTACGAACTGTCACCTCCAATAGGTGACCCTCGACTCACCGAACACCGTGCTCACCAATTTGCAGCAGCACGGAACCCGAGAAAAACTTCGGGTCATGACTTACTATACTAACATAGCCTTATAGCATTTTTATTTTTTCGGCTCGACCAAACTGATTTCTGAGGCGAGCATCGCGTTCAGTGACCTCAAAATAGTCAGAAGCTCACTGTCGCGAAGTTTCATAATGCTCAAAACAGCCCCATAGCCATTTAACTAAACCTAGAGCTCTGACTTGCAAAAACTTTAAATCTGCTTGTGCCATCAATAAACTGACTTGAGCATCTTGCTCAGGACATCACAAAGATCCAAGGGCTTGCCTTGGTGCAGCCCAGTTGCTGCTGGATCCACAGATCCAAGTCCCTCGCTTACTAACAATTTGATAATGCCCCACACACACATCCACTCAACCAATTTGGATTCTGATGTGAGCATCAAGCTCAGGGGACAGTGTGGAGCAACTTTTCTATTTTGCTCAAAGTCTAATTCCAAATTTTTCTTCATAAACAATGAACCAAGCTCTTGCCCGAGCTTGTTTTCTGCAGAGGGAGCACTTGGGACTTCCTAACTTGGATAGAAACAATCCTCCAGGTTGCAGCAACTCCCCATTCAAGCCTGGCCCATCTTGTATCCTCGGTTTGCCGAGAAACAAGAAAAAGAAATCGGGGAAGATGAAGCCTTTGCTTCAAAAATGGTGACCACCCATCCAGGGGTTCTGGGCCTCATCCACTTGCACCAACAGGTGCTACAACTCATTACAAGCTTACTTGAACCCATGCCCGGCGACAGGGCACGGCGGCGGCACGGCGGAGCAAAGCTCGGTTTGGGAGCTTCCACCTCTAATGGTGGATTTCCACCAAGGCTGCATGGGCTTCATGCAATGTCACGCCCCGGGGTCGAAACTGCGACCCGGGCTCGCCAACAGATCCGCCACCTATGCCAAACCCGCATAGGCGAAGCGTCCTACCTGCAAAAAGAACTACAGCTAACAGATATCAGAGCTAAAAGATAAAACTGCTGTAGAATAAAATCAACCACTGTACAACTGAAGATAAAACAACAAGGTCCATCTCCCAAAAATGATAATCATACATTAACCTCGAGTACAAAACTCATAGCTCAACAGGGGGATATCTCAAATAAAACATCAGTGTACAAGCTCTCAATACATCATATCCTCACTACATCAGTCTCTCAAAAGAGGAAATAAATACCAATCCACCGACTATACTGAAGATCTCCTCCAAAGGGGGTACCGCTACTCTCCAAAGATGGGTCTGGATCTAGCTCGCTACTCCCTCACCACGCACAGCAATCCAGAGAACGGCAACACCCGCCAAGACTCTGCAAAACAAAGAGGAGAAAGGACAAAAGGGGGAAAACCCCCAACGGGCGTGAGAACTACGCAATAAGGGAGTTCTCAGTGGGTATCGCCACTAGGCCCGACGATCTGCCCACCAAGACTACTAGAGGCAAAAGATAACCGATGCAGTAAAACTGAAAGAAGAAGCTGGAAACACTCTACAGCTACCATGCCTCTATCCAAATGCTCAAATGGGGAAACTCTGATGAAGATATGCAACACTCGCACACGAGGTGCTCAATCGACCCAATCGAGCTGACTGCCACATCGGGTCCAGTCAAACCTGCGCCCACCTACAACCACCTCCCGCTGACGGGCAGGAATTACGTAGGGCGTCCAAACGGACTAACTCGCTATCGAGTAGTGGCTCATGCAGGCTATAGTCAAATCCATGCCCTCTCTCTCTCAGAACGGAAAGACTCAAGATGCTCAACCTCTCACACAATGGTCAAAGAACTCACAACGACCACGGGACCACCGTCAAACCCCGAATGGTTCCCAACAATACTAGCACTGGTCTAAACACAGCTACTAGACTCCACTCGGTCCCCCAGGCACGAGTGTAACAAAAAGTATCTGTCTGAATAAACCCAATCGATAGACCAGTAATCACTGGTACCGCCTGCTATGCTGTCGAACTCTAGATCTCAATCGCGGGATACAGACCGACTTCGGACCGGTACGGTCGCATCCCAAAGTAAGTAACAGATCGGCATCGAACCGTCCGATCGCACACAAAAGTAAGTAACAGACTGGCATCGATCCGTCCGGTCGCACACTCCGGAGTGGCACTCGAGGGGAGCGACCCACACGAGTAAAGTAACTCTGTCATCAGTATCACAAGTATCTCTGTGTCGAGTATCACTGTATAGCAGGACTGGATCACGACTCTGATCAAAGTGGAAAAACTCGTCCACTAAAGGGAAACCCGATCCCTAAACGGATATAACAGTAAATGATAAGTGGAAACTCCATCCACTAGAGGAAAGTCTAATACCCAATCTGATACATCAATAAATATCCGGTCAACCGCCCAATATCCGCGGTTGCCGCAATACCCTGCCGTCCATAACCAAAGTACAATAACCGACCTCCGGTCAACCGCCCAAAGTCCGCGGTCACCGCCAAAACCCTGCCAGCCGCAATCCAGCACAACCCGTCCCTGTCACCAATGTCCCTGCTACACTACCCCAGACCCCTGCTCGCACCCGAGCAACACAGACCGCCTGACTAACAAGAAGGAGAAAGGAATAACATGGTTTCTCCTAAGTCAAGTTCCAATATGTAGTGCAGCAGTAAAAGATGGCCTAACTATATGTCCATACACATATGTCCATACAAGCATGCATTTGTCCTCAAGAAGAATAAGGAAAATAAACCTCATGCCAGAATTAGCAATGACCATACCTGTCCATGATTTTCGATCCATAATCACTCCTTGGAGTAGAACCTGCACATAACTATATAATCCTATCCCATTGTATAAACCAGCCTCATAAAAGGGTTATATGCTAACATGGCATGATAATTAATCATATGGGGTAACCTTGCCTTAGGTAAGCTTCCACTAATCATCAACATAAATGTCTGATTAATACCATTGTCATAATATGAATAATTAACTTGCAATTCCCATAAATCAACATTGTCAAGCTTACCAATCAATCCCAGGTATTGTACCCTACACCTGCATGCAATTCTAACATATAGAGTTAGAGAACCGTCCACCGGTTCTCGGAACAAAGCACCCACCTGAAAAGCTGACTGTCCAAAGCCCAACAGCTGAAAACACCAGATAACTCTAATCCCTTGCTCCAATAAGTTCAGCACACCCGTAACTCTCCTGGCACAACACAAAGTCCACTATTACACATACATTCCAAAATCTGCTCTCACACACACATACAACAACAGTCCCAAAAATGCTTAATTTTCACCTGCAGCAAGAGCCCAGAAAATTCCCAGAAAAATATCACCGCGATCCTCGCGTCGATAGCTTCGCAACGGTAGTTTGCACGCCCAAATCTGAGTTCGGTAAGCCAAGATATAAATTCGACAAGGTGGTACACTCATACAAAAATCTGTATTAAAACTGTACACTGTTCACTGAGAAAACAGTAATTTTCACCTCTGATGAAATCTCAGAAAAATCCAAGAAAAATACGAGCGCGTTCCTTGCGATCTGTAGATGAAAAAGTTGTATAAGCTCGTTTCCGGCTGACGCTTGTGCGCAAAGATATGGCCAAAACACCTCGATGCTGTCCCACAAAGCCAAACAGAAAAAGGGTCACAGTGTTTCCTCGGGATCCGTGCCAAAAACTCGAAACAGGAAAGCGCGATCAATACGAAAGATGAAGCCCTACCTCTTAGGAGTCTGTCGGCGAAAGAATCACTGCAAAATGATCTCGAGGTAGCCCAGGGGAGCCAAAACACTGCCGCTGCGCCGAAGAAGAACACTAGAAAGCAACATCGCGCCACACCGTAAAATCCAGAACCTCGGGATGTTTGCTCCTAAAATCGTAGAACTTGGCAGGAAGATCAAGAATTAAGAGTTGAACAAGTCTTCTTCAAGGTGCTCGGGCAGATGGTGCGTGGGCAGAGAGAAAAGAGCCAAAGAAGAGGGCTCGGGCTGCCTATTTATAGGCTGAGGAAACAATTGGAAAAATTCCCATTGTGTCCCAACTTTCGGGCGCCCGGTCCGGTCCGCCCGAATTCGGGCGCGCACAGTGCGGCCCGGCCCGCCAAGTTTCGGGCGCGCACAGTGCGGCCCGGTCCACCACACAGCTCAGTCCACTACTCCCCCGGGCCCCACTGCACCCGGTGCACCTGCGCCCGCAAATGGCGACGCGACACGTGGCCCGGCAACCCGTGCACCACGCACGTCGCGCCGTGGACCGCGCACGTCGCGGCTGACCCGGGCCGTACGACCACCTGCCCCGCCGTACGGCCACCTGCCCCGGTCACCCACTCCACCGGTTGCGTGGACCGGGAGCACAACACCGAACCAATCACCTCACGCCACGTGTCCACCCGGTCTACCGTGCACCCGGGCCCAACTTCAGTGGACCGCGCCCGCTGAACCGGCCAACCGGAGAGCGCCACGTGGCCCGCCCCCGGTGCACGACCTCCGCGGTGGACCGCGCGCCTGCCCGCGCGCTCAGCCGCCTGCCGGCGCCCTCAGCCGCCTGCCCGCGGCCGCCAAACGCCTGACCGAGGCTGCGCCGCCGCCCGCCGACGCTGCCCGCCGCCGCCGGCCGCCGCCGGCGATCGCCGGAAATACTGTTCCGGCATGAACAGTACCCGCAAGCTCAAAAACAGTAAGTAATTAGCCCATCTTGACCGTTTTCGCGCGCTGATTCCAAATCCGGCGTCCATTTTGCCAAATTCCAATCCTATAATTTGCCGGAGGCTCCCGGAAAGGTATTTTTAATCCGAATTCCGCGCCGAGCCTAAATTTGATATCCACTCCACGCGTAAACTCTTCTAAACATCCGATGGGGTCCCCCGATTACCTACGAGATCCATTTTAAGCCCCGAGTCCATCTCTTGTGTCCAAATTGGCGCGCGAACACCGCCGACATGCCACGTAGGCTTCCAGAAGCTGCTGGTCACACTGTAGAAGCCCTGCAAAGATCCGGGTCACCACATCCTCCCCCACTAAAAGAAAGTTTCGTCCTCGAAACTAGAGCAACTCCCAAGGAGTCTCAGAAACCAGGGGTCAAAATTCAACACCGCCGTCTCCAGCTCCCAAGTCACCTATCACTCCCCGTGATTACTCCTCAGCAACAACAACAGCAACAACCAGTACGGCATAGCCCGATTGCGCAATTCCCTCACCTTACGAGTCGGAATTCGCAACGGGCGTCCCTCGTACTCCAAACTCTCACAGACCCCAAAAGGAACGAGTCAATCACGGGCGAGGGGTCCAAAACATGACACTCCAGAGCTGAGACGCAGAAAAACCTCAAAAACTCCAACAAAAGGCGGGGGAAAAGGAACAAACAGCCTGAGTAACACGCTCTAAAATCACTCCCAAGAGCCAGCTCAACCAAAGCGACCCGAATCACATCCACACAAACACCTGCACAGAAAAGGGGCCCAAACAAGCAGGGGTTCACACTCGGTCGCCCTCAACACTTAACCACCTAAGTGGATTGCTCAGCCGCAGCCTCTCATCAAAAGGGATCCTCAGGGACTCAACTCAAACCCTGCACACAAGGATGGCCCCACACAGTGCCAGCTATGGAACCGTCAAACTCGACTCCCAAATAGCTCTTCTGCTCCAGGCATCCGCCACCACAGTGGCTCTATCGGGGTGATACTGGATGCTCACAAAATCCAATGGTGGCTCTACAGCCACTACGGGAGGTATCACTATAACTCACAAATCCATCTCCCACCACTGACTAGGTTAGAATCGGCGCTGGTACCAATCTCATCACCCGGTCATCAAGCTCTGCTGGCACTATCCGGTCCAAAAACTCCTCACCCCAACAATGACCGTCGATCTCGGCCAGTCTTAAATAGCATCCACTTTGGCCGAATTTCCACCGCCGCCCCTTCGGCTAGAAAAAGTAATCCAGGAAGATATGCTCTCGAAGCTAAAACTTGCACCACAACGACTTGGCAAAAAGCTTCTTCCCCACAGACCTTGTCACACCATATACAAATGCTGCACAAACTCTAAACACTCAGGGAGGGGGGGTAAAACCAAAATATTCCTGGAGGATGCCGCTATCAAACCGTTCAAGCCCAACTGAAACACAAAATTCCTTAATCTAGAGGCAACAGGGCATTAGTCCATCCATTGGCTTCACTGTACTCGTAATGCCCCTACCGTCCTGAACACCATCTAGACAAAGCCCTCAGTTGAAATTCCAAATTGGCGCAGGCATCAAACAATAACTACCGGAATATAGCTCCTTCAAAAGGTTCTAAATAATACCTGGACCTGCCTGGGCTCCAATCCCAAAAGGCTCTCACCGTCGTGTATCAACGACGTGGCACTAGGTCAAACAGACCCTCGATCCAACAGATCCCTGCACCGGTGCGATCAACTCTCCCAGCTCTTACAGATAATCCAAGTGGTGCTATTGAGGTTGGCGCGGTTTCCAGAACCACGTCAACCGCAATCAAAATCTCCCTAACAGGCGGCATAATCATCAACTCGAGTGGACTCACACCCGGGATTTCGCAGCAATAGAAATATCCTTTGGTCCCGGCGCCACCATAATGTTACGGAATTTGAGTTGGCGTAGTTTCGTGAAAGTCTCAAGTCTTGAAGATTGAAGGTGAAGAAAGTTGGATCATTTAACTCAATCTCAAGAAAGAAGAATTCAAAAGGATCAGGTATGTTTAACTAAAGATTTTGTGTGATCCGAATACTTCTTGTAGTGTAGAAACACTTGGAAGAATCTTTCATTGCATAAAAATCAAAAACTGGACTTGGGACATGTTCAGGATCCGGATCAGGTTGTTCGATCCGGATCCCGAAGGTGGTTCGTTCATACACCAGTTCAATCCGGATCGTAGCCTCTTGATCCGGATCCCGAACACTTAGTTTACCATCTTCCTTGAACGATCCGGATCAGGCTTCGCAATCCGGATCCCGAACGTTGATGTTTGGTGAACTGTATGAACGATCCGGATCAAGCACTTCGATCCGGATCCCGAACCTTCGTTTTTCTGGAACTGGCTGACTCGTTACGACGATCCGGATCACAGCTAGTCCGATCCGGATCGCCGTCCGTAAAATTTCCAGAAATGTTAGGTTTTTGATTCTTATCTCCTTCCTAGGGTTTCTAACCTATAAATAGACCCTATGATTCTTTTTTCTAGGGTTAATCCACAGAGTCAATAGCCGTCATTTTCATATATCATTTTATACGGCTATAGATCCACATATAGAGAAGAAAGGAAATCATTAGAGAATACTCTATGTTTCTTCATCTATATTGATTAGTTTGATTCTAGGTTTTCATACTCACATCTTGAGTTGAATCAAACTAATGAATACTTAGATGGTATTTCCGATCTATCTTTGATCTAAGTATTCGGCGGATCATCACCACCCAAAACAACGATTTCCTAGAGGGGGGTGAATAGGTGTAAACGTATAAACACTCAAAAATCGTTGCGATAAAAAATCCAATGCGGAAATGAAAATAACTCGCAAGATTTTTACGTGGAAAACTCCATCACCGGAGTAAAAAACCACGGGACCGATAACACGGCAGAAATCCACTAGAATTAAAACACGTACAAGGTGATTTACCGTACACACTTACGACTCAACCTTTTCCATACGCTCCTAGAGGATCTTCTCCGCTCGCTCCAGACGCTTCTCGAATCCACGATCTGCGCCCAACGCCGAATCCACGGCGTCCAACGTCGAATCCACGACGTCCGACCGAATCCACGGTCTTCACCCAATAGCACCCTTTGAATCCACGAACGTGCCTCGCTCCGAATCCACGAGAGCGAATGAACCTTGAATCCACAAGGACACGCGAATCCACGCGCCGATTTTGGGGTAATCGTTGTTTTTGGGTGGTGATGATCCGCCGAATACTTAGATCAAAGATAGATCGAAAATACCATCTAAGTATTCATTAGTTTGATTCAACTCAAGATGTGAGTATGAAAACCTAGAATCAAACTAATCAATATAGATGAAGAAACATAGAGTATTCTCTAATGATTTCCTTTCTTCTCTATATGTGGATCTATAGCCGTATATGATGATATATGAAAATGACGGCTATGTGGATTTACCCTAGAAAAGGAGTCATAGGGTGTATTTATAGGTTAGAAACCCTAGGAAGGAGATAAGAATCAAAAACCTGCCATTTCTGGATTTTTACGGACGGCGATCCGGATCGTGATAACTAGGATCCGGATCGTCATAACAAAACAGCCAATTCCAGAAAAACGAAGGTTCGGGATCCGGATCATGTGACTACGATCCGGATCGTTCATACAGTTCACCAAACATCAACGTTCGGGATCCGGATCAAGAGACTACGATCCGGATTGCGACGAAGTATGAACGAACCACCTTCGGGATCCGGATCGAACAACCTGATCCGGATCCTGAACATGTCCCAAGTCCAGTTTTTGATTTTTATGCAATGAAAGATTCTTCCAAGTGTTTCTACACTACAAGAAGTATTCGGATCACACAAATTCTTTAGTTAAACATACCTGATCCTTTTGAATTCTTCTTTCTTGAGATTGAGTTAAAAGATTCAACTTTCTTCACCTTCAATCTTCAGGACTTGAAACTTTCACGAAACTACGCCAACTCAAATTCCGTAACAATCTCCCCCTTTGGCGGTTTCGTGACAAAACATAGATCCACTAAAGAAAATTCAAAAAGATATTTTTGTTGCTATCACCATACAACAAAAATTTACAATGGAGATCCAAAATACAATACATGAGTTAAACTCCTAAAACAGACTCTAGACTTAGACATCTGTACTCTCTGCAAAAAGAAATCATTCTTGACAAAAGAAATCGTTAGATACCTCAAGAATTTTGTATTATTCAAAAACCACAAACAGAGATGAAGTTTAAACTCATTTATACTTACCATGACATTTATATTCAGATATGGAAACTGATCATAGTTAAATAAACACCAACATATCTTCTTTGCACGTAAAAACCAAATGTCATGAACATGTTTGTGACAAACTTATATATATATAGATATGTAATTGATCAGAGTTAAGAACCAACATATCTTCTATGCAATCAAAAACCAAGTGTCACAAACTTGTTAGTGAACATCAACTTGTTAGTTATATTACATGCCCAAATAGTTAGCAAATAGTTAGTCGAGGCATGCATTCAAACAAATGGAAAAACCAAAAGTTGAAGTTCTACTTACCTTTGTGTTTCAACTTACCTTTGATGTTCCAACACATCATCATGTTCAATCAATCATTGTTCAAGTTCTCTATAAACTCTCTCCCCCTTTTTGTCACAAAATTAGCCAAAAACACAAAAATTTAAGGAGAGTTAAAGATTTCAAAAATTGTTCCGAAAAATAAGAACTAGAACTAAAAGTAAGTCCTAAAAGCTGAACTAAAGTCTAAAAAGATAAATCCTGCACAAATCTGCACAAAAATTGTTAAAGCACAAATTAGTCATCCGAGTCTGAGTCCTCAGACGCACTATATCCCATCTTAGTGAACATGTTCTTGATCAATTTCCTCATTGAATTTACTTTCTTGGTCAATGTAATTTGGGATGCCGTTATGATCTCGAGTTCTTCAGACATTCGCCTTTGTTCTGATGCTTGTTGAGACGGTGAGGCCGAGGTGCCGACACAAGGTTTCTTTCCAGTGGAATGTGTCGGAGTAACATGTGGTAATTTGTGAAGTGACTTCACAATCGTTGACTCATCTATCATCCCCCAACAGTGTTGATAAGATGTCGAGCTTATATCAATGTCAAACTTTTGTAAGATCCTCATGATGATTAACGGAAACGGAAGTCGCTCAGAAGGATGAGGATGCACAATATATCTTGACATTCTATTCCAAATTATGTAGGGGATATTCATGTTCAATCCTACAGCCTCAGAGGGATGACCTAAGAGATATAGGAACAGCAGTCTCTCCCATCTCACGACCTTAGTCTGCATGTTAGGTAGAATGTTGTAACACGTGATGAAATTTAGAAATCGGTACTCCAGTCGAAGATGTTTGGATTTTACACTTTTACCATTAGCTGAATTCGTTCCTTCCAAACAATTTTATCCTATCACTGTTTGCCACAAGACATTCGTCAAACTTCTTCCTTTCAAAAAGTTGACCCCCGATGTGTTAGATTCCATTCCAAGAACTTCGCCAATTAGCTGCGGAGTGATTTTAAGTTTCATCCCTTGGATATTTGTATAGAAATGCATTGATCCATTTTCATCTTCTCGAAGATGTCTTGCAGTCGTGTAAAAGGTTCTTACACGATACAAACAATACCCAAGTAGTTCGGGGAATCGGCAGACTTGGATGAGATTAGCTTGCTCAATCAAGGTTCCAAACTCAGGTGAGTGATTTCGGAGAGCTTCAATGTTGACATGACGTTCACCGATGCATTCACGACGTTCAAACGCTCGAACGCGATCCATGCTGACGAACACTCCTTCCACGCGAGGCGGGGAGTCAGGAACTATCGTGTGTAAAATCAGCGTCTCGTCGTAGTCCAAAACGTCTAGTTACTCGTTTCCTTTTCACAGAGATGGTTGGTTTAGTCATAGCGCTTTTCCTTTGTCCATGGGTGCTTTTCCTTTCGAAGCATCGGACGCCTTTTGTTCAGGCAATGATCATCATCATCTGTCAATGCAGTCCAATCTATCTCGTGACAATCCACCTCTGTATCACTGACCATCGACAAATTCACCTTTTTGTTGTGTTTTCTTAGCTCTCTTTAATTTGTTTGTGGCCCGAGTGTGCACTATTGTGACCAACAAAAGAATGATCCATGAGAATCCCATTGATCCAAGTGCTTTGAGAAGATTTAACTCCTGTGAAGACCAACTCAAGAACACAAAAATTCTTAGTTTCAAAAATTGAAAAATTGTATCCCAAGAATCATAATCATGTAGAGAGACTAAGAATCAAATTAGTTTTGCAAAGGACTTTTAAAAATAGATCCATTGCATGAATTTCGAAATCCTTATTATATGCCCTAAAACCGAAATTTTAGAAATCGAAGCCTAAAAATCCGTTTAATCAGGAGAAAACCTAGCATATAATCAAAACTAAACAACCCAGAGTTCTTATTTCAAAAGAAATTTGATCAAAAACCATCCACCAACAAAGTTGATCCAAGAAATTCGTGCGTTTTGAGGAGGAAAAGAGAAAAACGGTGAAAAACCGAGATTTTGATCAATAAAACTTACTTGGAACTGAAGAACTTGAGTTAGAAAGCTTCCAAGGAGGATGAAAATCTAGAGAGAGAGGCTCTGGAAACTTCGGAACAAAAGATTGGAGTAAAGAAATCAAAAACCCCTTTCGTTCCTTATAAACCTAGCCGCGATCCGGATCAGTTCATAACTGCGATCCGGATCGGCTACCCGCAGTGAGAAAACTGCGTTCGGGATCCGGATCGGCAGATGCAATCCGGATCGTCAGCCCGCAGAAGAATTCCTGCGTTCGGGATCCGGATCATCTAGCCCGATCCGGATCGGCCCCCAACTTTTTCTTTAGAAAATTTCAGAGAAATTCAAGAAAAAAAAAAAAAAACCAGAAAAAGATTGTAAGCACAAATGTGTATCAACTTTAAACAAAATCATCGTTTCACACTGTAGTGGCCCAACTTCCCATGCAGCGTTCTTCCGATGAATCCACTGTTAGAGCACCTAGCGTTGGTGTATCTGGCCCATGGTGCGTCAATGGGATGCCACAGATGGACCTGTGTGTTATTATTAGCTGTGTAGGCCTTCGGCTGAGTTTGCCGAAATTCGGAAAAGAATAGGCCCAACAGAGGTCGGAAATGGATTCAGCACGGAAAACCGCTTGAAAACGGCTATTTTGCTTGTTTATTTCTGAGTCCGGATGCCCAAAAACGGACTCCCGGAAGTTTCAGTGGAAAATGGTGCATGGGAGGGGCCGTAGACCGCCGGGATGCCACGTGGCGGCCTGTCATTGGCCGGTTCAGGATGCGCGGTCCACAGAGCTGCGCGGCGGGGGTGCACAAGACCCGGCGCATGGACACGTGGCAACCGCCTGATTGGCGGGCGCAAGGCGCGCGGTCTACCGGGTGAGCGCGGCGGTGCATGGACCAATGCGGGCCACGTGGCAGCCTCCGTTTGGTCGGTGCATGCGGCGCGGTCCACTGAATTCCTGTTGAATGCGTGGACGGGTGTAGGGGAGGTGTGTCGCCCTCTGTTCGCGGGTCGCACCGTGCGCTTCGCACGGCGTCGGGGTCGGTGCCTCGGGGCGCGTGCCCACGTCGGGCCATGCCGCGCGCCCGGCCCGCGGCGCCGACCCGGTCAGCGGGTCAACCGGGGTGGACACGGTCGCCCGCTGATTGGCGGGCGCCAACCGCCTCACTGTGCGGGGGCGGGCCACGTGGCAGCCAGCGGGTGGGCCGAACAGTGTTGCTGTTCGGCGGGCCACAGTGGCGGATCCTGGTGGATTCGGGCGTGTGAACAGTGTTGGGCCCCGGCCCCAACACTGTAGCCGCCAGAATGTTCGGGCGCCCGAACTTTTGGGCCCAAAGCCCATTGACTTGTTTTTCGGGCTGTTTCGGGTGAGGCCTATAAAAGGCCTCAGGGGCCTCGTTTTGAAGCTTTTCCCGAAAGCTTTTCACTGGAGCCCTTCACCAAAGTTGTTTTCTCCCTCTTGTGCACTTTTGGCGGAAGCTCAGGATTTTTGGAGCCGCCGACGACGGCGACTTCTGCAGCTGGGTGCGGAAGCGACGATCTACTGTTGGTAGGCCCATTCCGT
>CM055063.1:50201839-50250816 GCA_029204045.2 Tillandsia leiboldiana | reverse complement strand
GACCAAGTGGATGTTATTCAAGTTGACCGAGACCAACTTTCATTCTTGAGGTGAGAAGCTTCTAGACTTGGCGGTGCCAAGAGAGCATGGCCAATGGATAATGTGACTGGTATTAGAGCCAATGCTAGTGTTTCCTGTGTTGGGAGATGGAATTGTGTGTTTTAGTGATGCCTCCCATTGTGGCGGTAGAGTTACCGTGGGTGGATCTTCGGTCCACACTTCTTTAGTCCAACCCTGTGAGTGCTGTGGCAGGATGAAACACTGTTTTTGCAGGCAGCTTGGATTCCACAGTTGAGCCTTTCAGTACGTCCTTTATTCCCAGCTTGGATTGTTGTACCTGGGCGTAGGCCATGCCTGCTTGGCTATCAGTTCTGATTACTCAGCATCTTGAGTGGGATTTTCGCGGATCGTTGTTGCTGGTTTGGGATTTTTGACCGCGAGTTTGAGCCTCCGCATTTTGATCGCCTTTCGAGCCAGTTTCCCCTCCCGTTCACTGACGGTTTGGTCCCCGTCAGGGCATCCTTCCGACCCGTGGATCTGTGGAGTTATGTTGGCTTGTTGAGTGTCCAACCGTGGCTTGAGATTGTGTCTCTTGAGGATCCCTTTTGAGGGTAGCTCGTGGTTGAGTAGGCCACTCAGGTGATTTTAGATCGGAAGTAACCGAGTGAAGACCCCAGCTTATTGGATCTTTTCCTCATAGGATGAATCTGTGGGTATACTTCGGGTCACCTTGTTGAGATTTACACCAGGATGTGGTTTGGTGCGTGTTGCACTGATGGTTATTCTGTTTTTCCCCCAGCTTTTGATGGAGCCTCTGTGTTGTTTTACGTCTCAGCTCAGGTGTGTTTTACTTTTGGATCCCTCGCCGTGATTGACTTGTCTATTGAGATCTGTGATTGTTGGAGTACGAGGAACGCCCGTTGCGGATTCTGGCTCGAGAGATGAGGGAATCGCGCAATCGGGCCATGCCGTACTGGGTATTGTTGTTATTGGGGAGTGATCACGGGGAGTGTGTGGTGTGTGGGGAGCTGGAGGCGTGATTGATGGATACCTACCCGTGGTATTTGTGACTCCTGGTGGATTTGAGCTAGTTTCGAGGACGAAACTTTTCTTAGTGGGGGAGGATGTGAGGACCTGGATCCCCACGACGAGATTACTGGATCATCTACAGCTCCCGGAGGCCTATGTGGCGTGTTGGTGGGATTTGTGCCCCAATTGGACTTTAGTGTTGGGCTCAGTGTGTTAAATGGATCACGCGGGTGATTAGCGGACTCCGTCGGAGTTCCAGAAGTGGTTTCGCGCGCCAAGGATATTTAAATTGGACTCAGTGCGAAGTTTGGACCAAGGATTACCTTTCCGGATGCCTTCGGCAAATTTTGGAGTTGGAATTTGGCGAAAATGGGCATCAAATTCGGATTCAGCGCGCGAAAACGGTTTAAAACGGACTACCCACTTGTCATTTTTGAGCTTCGGGTACTGTTCACGCCGGAACAGTGTTTCCGGCGGCGGCGGCAGCGGCGGAGCGGCCGCAGGCAGCGCGGCGGACGGTGGCGCGGGCCGCCCGGTCCACGCGGCAGGCGTGCGCCGGGGGCGGGACGCGTGGCGGCTCGGGAGTGGGCCGGTCCGCGGGGCGCGGTCTACGGGGGAGTGCGGGGCGCACGGTGGACCGGGGGTGACACGTGGCATCACCCTGGAGGTGGGTTCACGGCGGATGGTCTACGCAGTTTTCGGGATGGCTCTTGGTTTACGGTGCACCGGGCTTGGACACGTGGCAGGTTTGCATTGGTTCGGTCCACATGATTGCGTGCACCGGGTTCACTAGGCAGAGGCTTGACACGTGGCATTCTCCTATTGGTGGGGCTACTGTGCGCGGCAGGGTGGCAGGCGGCGGCGTCAGGCGGGCACGTGGGCGCGGCAGGCGGGCGTTGACCGGGGTGCGTGCCACGTGTCGTCGTCCGCGGGTGGCCACGTGGCGCGACGCGTGCGGCGGGTTCGGCTGTTGCCTGTTTGGCGGGCGACGTGGAGGCCCAGGAAGGTTTCGGGCTGCTACAGTGATCTTTCGGGCTGCTACAGTACGCGCCCGAAAGTTCCCAGCGCCCGGAAACGGGGACATGTTGGGTATTAAGTGATTTGTTTTTCCCAGCTTATTTAGAGGCCGAGTTCTTTTGCAAGAGAGCTTCTTCTCCGCGCGGAATTTCACTGTGCAACCTTCACAAGAAATCTTCTCTCCCTGTGGCGATTCCATCTGCAGATTTCCAGATTTTTCAGCGGCACGCATCCCGAGGTTACCATTTTTTACGGCGCGGCGCGACGCTCGTTCGTTTGTGTTCTTCTTCGTCGCATTTCGGTGCGAGGACTCCCCCGGCTTACTCCGACCTCCGAATGAGGCGATTCTTGCGCCGTTGGCTTCACGACAGGTAGGGCTATGTTTCCCATGTTTACTGGTTTTTCCCATTCCGAGCTTTTCATGGATCTTTCGGATCATCTTGTAACCCCTTTTTCTGGGCGGAGTTTTGGGACAGCGGTGCAGGTATTTTGGCGATATCTTCGCGCACAGGCCTCGGATTGGGGCGATTCAAGAGGCGATTTGCATCTACACATCACGAGGAATATGCCCAAATTTTCTTGGAATTTTCTGAATATTTCTCGAAGGTGAAGATTATCTGTGAACAGTATTTGTTGCTACAGTTTTTGAGTGTAGTTTGATTCGGGGTGGTTCCCTTGTCCGAATTGTTTCTCAGTGTAGGAAGCTCGGAATTGGACGTGCAGGTACTCGTTTCGAAGGTATCGACGCGAGGATTACTGTGGTATTTTTATTGGATTTTTCTGGGCACTTGCAGCAGGTGAAATATGCGCGGCTTTGGGACTGATTTTCAGATTGTGTATGTTTGGTTGATTTTGGAATAAAAGTGTAATGTTAAGCCTTATTGTTGTACTCAGGGGTGTTTTCAGCTGTTTGGAGCCAAGGCTTGCGCGAATTGTACCGAGGGTGTTTTGTTGGCAGATTTTGGACCGCGGGCGTCTACCCACTTCACCGACTTCAGGTTTGCCTTGGGTTAAGCGCTTCAGGTGGGTGAGCTTATTATCAGTAATTGTTTAAGGCAATGTTTATGTTGTGGCAAGTATAAGTCCACTTGTGGGGATGTCACCTCTCTATGACTGATGCATGCATGTTTAGGATACATGGTTTATGTTGGTAAGTAGGTAAGCTTGTTAATGATATTGGTATAAATGTTTGCAAGAATAGTATGTATGAGGTATACTGAGGACTTGCATGACTTGGACATCTATGTGATGATTAGTGTAAGCTTACCTAGGATAATGTTACCCTATGAGATTATGTAACATGCCATGTTAGCACATAGCCTTTCTTGTGATGGATTATGCTTTGGGACAGGATCTCGTAGCTATGTGCGGATTTGTACTCTGAGGAGTTATCATGATCATTCTGTTGATGAACCCTGAATTGTGGACAGATCTAGTTTTGGGATTCCGGCATGTTGTTTATTCCTAAAAGAACTATTATTATGCTTTACCCCTTTTATTTCCTTGAGGACAATTGCATGCTTGTATGGTCATGTAGTTAGGCCATCTTTTACTGCTGCACTATTTATGGGAACTTGACTTAGGAGAAACCATGCTTTTCCTTTCTTCGCTTTTGCTAGTCAAGTGTTCAGTGCTGCTCGGGTTCGAGCAGGGGTCTGGATGGGGTAGTCAGGACTTCGTGTCTGGGACAGGTTGGTTTAGTTGTGGGGCTTTGCGGCAACCGCGGATATTGGGCGGTTGACCGGATGTTTCTCTATGCACCTGATTGGGTATCAGTTTCTTTAGTGGATGGAGTTTCCCACTTATCGTTTAGTGCACCCGATTGAGGTCGGGTCTTTCCTTAGTGGTTGAGCTTTCCCACTCTTATCAGAGTCGTGATCTAGTCCTGCGACATTGAGACACTTGACAGAGATACTTGTTACTGAGATGTACTTTACTCGTGTGGGTCGCTCCCCTCGAGTGCCACTCCGGAGGTAGGCTTGACCGAGCCGTGTGCCGGTCTGTTACTTATATTTTTGACCGAGCCGTGTGCCGGTCCGTTACATATCTTGAGATCGAGCCGTGTGCCGATCAGTTACTGAGTTCGACAGCAGAGCAGGCAGTACCGGGTGTCATACCGGTTCATTTGATTGCGTTTATTTCGGTCAGATACTTTTATTGTTACACTCGTGCCTGGGGGCCGGGTGTAGACTGGTAGTTGAGTTTAGATCAGTGATAGTATTGTTGAGAGCCGTCTGGTTGGCGGTGGTCCCGTGTTGTTGCGAGTACTTTGACCGCTGTGTGAGAGGTTGAGCGTCATGATTCTATCCGTCTGTGAGGGAGCGTGGATTTTCACCATAGCCTGCATGTTTCTCTACTCGATAGCGAGCTTGTCCGTTTGGACGCCCTACGTAATTCCTGCCCGTCAGCGGGAGGTGGTTGTAGGTGGGCGCAGGTTTGACTGGACCAGATGTGGCAGTCAGTTCGATTGGGTCGGTGGTGCACTTCATGTGCTAGTGGTTGCATACCACTGTTTGGTTCTCCCCCTTTTAGCCTTTAGTTAGGGGCAGGATAGCTGTTGAGAGTTTCCAGCGTACTCATTTCAGTCTTATGACTTGGGTCAGTTTTTGTCTCTTGAGGACTTGGTGGGCAGACCGTCGGGTCTGGCGGTGGTACCCACTGAGAACTCCCTTTTTGGTGTAGTTCTCACACCCTTTGGGGGTTTCCCCCATCTTTTTCTCTCCTCTCCTTTGTTTTGCAGAGTCTTAGCAGGTGTTGCCGACTCTGTGGTTGTTGATCGTGGCGAGGGAGTCGCGAGCTAGATCCCTACCCGGCGTTGGAGAGTAGCGGTACCCTTCTGAGGAGATCATCAGTAGATTAGCTGTTTCTTTTTCCCTCTTTTGAGAGACTATTGTAGTGAGGATATTTTGTATTGAGAGACTGTACACTGTTGTATATATATTGGAGTTACCTCCCGGTTGGGTTTAGAGCTTGTACTCGAGGATTTGTATTATTATTATTTTGGGAGGCAGACAGTGTTGTTTATTTCCAGTTGTACAGTGATTGATTTTAGTTACAGCAGATTTTTATTTACAGCTCTGATATCTGTTTAGTTATAGTACTTTTCTTGCAGGTAGAACGCTTCGCCTATGCAGGTTGGCATAGGTGGCGGATCTGTTGGCGGGCCCGGGTCGCAGTTTCGACCCTGGGGCGTGACAGATTAGAGTGGTATCAGAGCCTAGGTTGTAGGTCATGGTGGACTTAGAAACCCTAGGCTTATGGTTTGACCCTTGGTTGACTTTGTGAGAGTCGTGATTTTGCGAGAGTCCTGATTGAGTTTTATACCTCTCCCAAGGGACGGGAGGAGTGATTGGCATGTTTATTCTCCTAAGTAATTATGTTGGCTGCAGACAACATAATGCTGTGGAATGGGTGACATGCTTTAGACTTTCGCTGGATTGGGTCGAGTGTTGTTGTGTGCTGTTTTGTTGTTTCGTCGTGGCGAGCGGTGTCTCCCCGACGTTGGGTTTTGACCCGTGTGCATCCTGTCATGGCAGTTGAGCTTGAGCAGTTGGTTTTGGGCCGGATACCCGGATCGAGGTCAGAGAACCCCGGACCCAGATGACAGGATTGTCTGAGGCTTATCAGCGGCTGTGGGAGCAGCTGGTCTTGGTGACACAGTTGTCGGAGCACTGAGTAGCCCCCTCTGTGCCAATGTTTAGTGTCGAGGCACCGAGGCAGGGTGGATGGTTGACAGCTGGTGAGCTGTGGGACATGATCGACCTATTGAGCCATTTTTGGCAGATGAACCACCCCGACTCGTAAGATTGAGTTTAGAGCCCTTGGAGGCAGAGTCGCGGCTGGTGGTGATGGAGTGATTAATTGAGAGCCTCCCTGTGCTTGTGAGTGTATGCAGTTGTTGAACTGCGCGCTCCAGATTTGAGGGACGAGGCGCATAGGATATATGAGACTGGGAGTGGATTGCGCCAGGACACCTTTCTGTTATTCAGTCCCTCCATTTTAGATTTAGACGCCTCGTTGGAGCAGGCACCGTGTACGGAGCGCGGCATTGCAGTTCCTTTGGATAGGGATCTGCCGCCAGGAGGTGAGTTCTGGATTTTGGCGCTTGGCGCCGGATGATGGAGGACAGATCGGCCGGCAGAGGCACTTCTGATTTCCTTTCCAGGATGACGGGTTCCTGAGATGCCAGAGATCGAGTGGACCCCGATGGTAGCATCAGTATTTTATCAGAGTGGCGCAGCGATAGCGTGGATTTGTTATCTGCGGAGGACCTTATTCGTCGCCTCATTGTGGTCAGAGACAGAGGTCGTGCTTCCTAGTGTTAGCCCTGATTTTCAGGCAGATTGAGCGACAACCACTTGCTTTGAGCGGATGAATCTGTGCCGCCCGGTTGGAGGGCGCCACGATAGTGGATTGAGTGTCGCAGGCGGGATTTCACCACGGTAGTCGGAGTTAGAGCATGTTCCACTCTTACATGGGTTAGAGGTGGATTTGTTACCACGTGCACTAGAGGTACAGGTTCCTGTTGTTGTTGTGCACGTGAAGGAGGCTTTTGGATCATGTCTAGTGCGGCCGAGACCGCGAGTTACCGGCAGAATTATTGGGAATTATAGCAATTAGGTGTTTTGACCTTATGCTTGAGATTGTTGGGCACTATGCCACAGGATGTTCGACTGCGGCAAGAGAGGACTTTGATCTTCGGCAAGGCGGGCAATTGGAGGCAGGCTCGTTAGGGTTGTTAGAGCACTCTGGTTTTAGCGACAGGGTGAGAGGTGCTTACGGCGGCACCGGGACTCAGGGATATCTCTGTTGCCCACGAGATTCCGGGTGTGATTTCACCTTAGTTGTTGGTAATGCCGCCGGTTAGGGAGATAGAGATTGCGTTTGACGTGGTTCGAGGAACCGCGCTACCCGGGACAGCACCTCATTGGATATCGCCGGTAGAGCTGAGAGAGAGCCGATGGTACTGCTTCAGGGTCCGATGGATCGGGGGGTCTGTTTGACCTAGTGCCACGCCGTTGGTATACGGTGGTGATGCCACATCGTTGATACACGGATGTGAGGGTCCTTTTATGGTATCTAGGACCTTATTGATGGAGTTGTACTCCGGCAGTTGGTGTATGATGCGAGTACCCACTTGGTGTTAGATAGCTGAGGACTTCGCCTAGGTGGCGTTTTGGACGCGGTGGGGGCATTATGAGTTGTTAGTGAGGCCAATGGAATGACGATTGCCCTGTGGATTTCAAGATCTGAGGAATAGTAGGTCTCGGTTGTACTTGGACGGACTGGGAGTAGTGTTTTCCCGGTGATATTTTGATTTACTCCCTGAGTGACTTGGAGTACTAGGAGCACTTTGTGGATGTGCTACCATGCCCGTGTGGATGAAGCGGTATGCCAAGTTAGGGAGGTACAAGTTGTAGCTGCAGAAGCATACCTTCTTGGGTCGCTTTGTTCGAGCTGTAGGGACGGCGGTGGAACCTGACCAAGTGGATGTTATTCAAGTTGACCGAGACCAACTTTCATTCTTGAGGTGAGAAGCTTCTAGACTTGGCGGTGCCAAGAGAGCATGGCCAATGGATAATGTGACTGGTATTAGAGCCAATGCTAGTGTTTCCTGTGTTGGGAGATGGAATTGTGTGTTTTAGTGATGCCTCCCATTGTGGCGGTAGAGTTACCGTGGGTGGATCTTCGGTCCACACTTCTTTAGTCCAACCCTGTGAGTGCTGTGGCAGGATGAAACACTGTTTTTGCAGGCAGCTTGGATTCCACAGTTGAGCCTTTCAGTACGTCCTTTATTCCCAGCTTGGATTGTTGTACCTGGGCGTAGGCCATGCCTGCTTGGCTATCAGTTCTGATTACTCAGCATCTTGAGTGGGATTTTCGCGGATCGTTGTTGCTGGTTTGGGATTTTTGACCGCGAGTTTGAGCCTCCGCATTTTGATCGCCTTTCGAGCCAGTTTCCCCTCCCGTTCACTGACGGTTTGGTCCCCGTCAGGGCATCCTTCCGACCCGTGGATCTGTGGAGTTATGTTGGCTTGTTGAGTGTCCAACCGTGGCTTGAGATTGTGTCTCTTGAGGATCCCTTTTGAGGGTAGCTCGTGGTTGAGTAGGCCACTCGGGTGATTTTAGATCGGAAGTAACCGAGTGAAGACCCCAGCTTATTGGATCTTTTCCTCATAGGATGAATCTGTGGGTATACTTCGGGTCACCTTGTTGAGATTTACACCAGGATGTGGTTTGGTGCGTGTTGCACTGATGGTTATTCTGTTTTTCCCCCAGCTTTTGATGGAGCCTCTGTGTTGTTTTACGTCTCAGCTCAGGTGTGTTTTACTTTTGGATCCCTCGCCGTGATTGACTTGTCTATTGAGATCTGTGATTGTTGGAGTACGAGGAACGCCCGTTGCGGATTCTGGCTCGAGAGATGAGGGAATCGCGCAATCGGGCCATGCCGTACTGGGTATTGTTGTTATTGGGGAGTGATCACGGGGAGTGTGTGGTGTGTGGGGAGCTGGAGGCGTGATTGATGGATACCTACCCGTGGTATTTGTGACTCCTGGTGGATTTGAGCTAGTTTCGAGGACGAAACTTTTCTTAGTGGGGGAGGATGTGAGGACCTGGATCCCCACGACGAGATTACTGGATCATCTACAGCTCCCGGAGGCCTATGTGGCGTGTTGGTGGGATTTGTGCCCCAATTGGACTTTAGTGTTGGGCTCAGTGTGTTAAATGGATCACGTGGGTGATTAGCGGACTCCGTCGGAGTTCCAGAAGTGGTTTCGCGCGCCAAGGATATTTAAATTGGACTCAGTGCGAAGTTTGGACCAAGGATTACCTTTCCGGATGCCTTCGGCAAATTTTGGAGTTGGAATTTGGCGAAATGGGCATCAAATTCGGATTCAGCGCGCGAAAACGGTTAAAACGGACTACCCACTTGTCATTTTTGAGCTTCGGGTACTGTTCACGCCGGAACAGTGTTTCCGGCGGCGGCGGCAGCGGCGGAGCGGCCGCAGGCAGCGCGGCGGACGGTGGCGCGGGCCGCCCGGTCCACGCGGCAGGCGTGCGCCGGGGGCGGGACGCGTGGCGGCTCGGGAGTGGGCCGGTCCGCGGGGCGCGGTCTACGGGGGAGTGCGGGGCGCACGGTGGACCGGGGGGTGACACGTGGCATCACCCTGGAGGTGGGTTCACGGCGGATGGTCTACGCAGTTTTCGGGATGGCTCTTGGTTTACGGTGCACCGGGCTTGGACACGTGGCAGGTTTGCATTGGTTCGGTCCACATGATTGCGTGCACCGGGTTCACTAGGCAGAGGCTTGACACGTGGCATTCTCCTATTGGTGGGGCTACTGTGCGCGGCAGGGTGGCAGGCGGCGGCGTCAGGCGGGCACGTGGGCGCGGCAGGCGGGCGTTGACCGGGGTGCGTGCCACGTGTCGTCGTCCGCGGGTGGCCACGTGGCGCGACGCGTGCGGCGGGTTCGGCTGTTGCCTGTTTGGCGGGCGACGTGGAGGCCCAGGAAGGTTTCGGGCTGCTACAGTGATCTTTCGGGCTGCTACAGTACGCGCCCGAAAGTTCCCAGCGCCCGGAAACGGGGACATGTTGGGTATTAAGTGATTTGTTTTTCCCAGCTTATTTAGAGGCCGAGTTCTTTTGCAAGAGAGCTTCTTCTCCGCGCGGAATTTCACTGTGCAACCTTCACAAGAAATCTTCCTCTCCCTGTGGCGATTCCATCTGCAGATTTCCAGATTTTTCAGCAGCACGCATCCCGAGGTTACCATTTTTTACGGCGCGGCGCGACGCTCGTTCGTTTGTGTTCTTCTTCGTCGCATTTCGGTGCGAGGACTCCCCCGGCTTACTCCGACCTCCGAATGAGGCGATTCTTGCGCCGTTGGCTTCACGACAGGTAGGGCTATGTTTCCCATGTTTACTGGTTTTTTCCCATTCCGAGCTTTTCATGGATCTTTCGGATCATCTTGTAACCCCTTTTTCTGGGCGGAGTTTTGGGACAGCGGTGCGGTATTTTGGCGATATCTTCGCGCACAGGCCTCGGATTGGGGCGATTCAAGAGGCGATTTGCATCTACACATCACGAGGAATATGCCCAAATTTTCTTGGAATTTTCTGAATATTTCTCGAAGGTGAAGATTATCTGTGAACAGTATTTGTTGCTACAGTTTTTGAGTGTAGTTTGATTCGGGGTGGTTCCCTTGTCCGAATTGTTTCTCAGTGTAGGAAGCTCGGAATTGGACGTACAGGTACTCGTTTCGAAGGTATCGACGCGAGGATTACTGTGGTATTTTTATTGGATTTTTCTGGGCACTTGCAGCAGGTGAAATATGCGCGGCTTTGGGACTGATTTTCAGATTGTGTATGTTTGGTTGATTTTGGAATAAAAGTGTAATGTTAAGCCTTATTGTTGTACTCAGGGGTGTTTTCAGCTGTTTGGAGCCAAGGCTTGCGCGAATTGTACCGAGGGTGTTTTGTTGGCAGATTTTGGACCGCGGGCGTCTACCCACTTCACCGACTTCAGGTTTGCCTTGGGTTAAGCGCTTCAGGTGGGTGAGCTTATTATCAGTAATTGTTTAAGGCAATGTTTATGTTGTGGCAAGTATAAGTCCACTTGTGGGGATGTCACCTCTCTATGACTGATGCATGCATGTTTAGGATACATGGTTTATGTTGGTAAGTAGGTAAGCTTGTTAATGATATTGGTATAAATGTTTGCAAGAATAGTATGTATGAGGTATACTGAGGACTTGCATGACTTGGACATCTATGTGATGATTAGTGTAAGCTTACCTAGGATAATGTTACCCTATGAGATTATGTAACATGCCATGTTAGCACATAGCCTTTCTTGTGATGGATTATGCTTTGGGACAGGATCTCGTAGCTATGTGCGGATTTGTACTCTGAGGAGTTATCATGATCATTCTGTTGATGAACCCTGAATTGTGGACAGATCTAGTTTTGGGATTCCGGCATGTTGTTTATTCCTAAAAGAACTATTATTATGCTTTACCCCTTTTATTTCCTTGAGGACAATTGCATGCTTGTATGGTCATGTAGTTAGGCCATCTTTTACTGCTGCACTATTTATGGGAACTTGACTTAGGAGAAACCATGCTTTTCCTTTCTTCGCTTTTGCTAGTCAAGTGTTCAGTGCTGCTCGGGTTCGAGCAGGGGTCTGGATGGGGTAGTCAGGACTTCGTGTCTGGGACAGGTTGGTTTAGTTGTGGGGCTTTGCGGCAACCGCGGATATTGGGCGGTTGACCGGATGTTTCTCTATGCACCTGATTGGGTATCAGTTTCTTTAGTGGATGGAGTTTCCCACTTATCGTTTAGTGCACCCGATTGAGGTCGGGTCTTTCCTTAGTGGTTGAGCTTTCCCACTCTTATCAGAGTCGTGATCTAGTCCTGCGACATTGAGACACTTGACAGAGATACTTGTTACTGAGATGTACTTTACTCGTGTGGGTCGCTCCCCTCGAGTGCCACTCCGGAGGTAGGCTTGACCGAGCCGTGTGCCGGTCTGTTACTTATATTTTTGACCGAGCCGTGTGCCGGTCCGTTACATATCTTGAGATCGAGCCGTGTGCCGATCAGTTACTGAGTTCGACAGCAGAGCAGGCAGTACCGGGTGTCATACCGGTTCATTTGATTGCGTTTATTTCGGTCAGATACTTTTATTGTTACACTCGTGCCTGGGGGCCGGGTGTAGACTGGTAGTTGAGTTTAGATCAGTGATAGTATTGTTGAGAGCCGTCTGGTTGGCGGTGGTCCCGTGTTGTTGCGAGTACTTTGACCGCTGTGTGAGAGGTTGAGCGTCATGATTCTATCCGTCTGTGAGGGAGCGTGGATTTTCACCATAGCCTGCATGTTTCTCTACTCGATAGCGAGCTTGTCCGTTTGGACGCCCTACGTAATTCCTGCCCGTCAGCGGGAGGTGGTTGTAGGTGGGCGCAGGTTTGACTGGACCAGATGTGGCAGTCAGTTCGATTGGGTCGGTGGTGCACTTCATGTGCTAGTGGTTGCATACCACTGTTTGGTTCTCCCCCTTTTAGCCTTTAGTTAGGGGCAGGATAGCTGTTGAGAGTTTCCAGCGTACTCATTTCAGTCTTATGACTTGGGTCAGTTTTTGTCTCTTGAGGACTTGGTGGGCAGACCGTCGGGTCTGGCGGTGGTACCCACTGAGAACTCCCTTTTTGGTGTAGTTCTCACACCCTTTGGGGGTTTCCCCCATCTTTTTCTCTCCTCTCCTTTGTTTTGCAGAGTCTTAGCAGGTGTTGCCGACTCTGTGGTTGTTGATCGTGGCGAGGGAGTCGCGAGCTAGATCCCTACCCGGCGTTGGAGAGTAGCGGTATCCTTCTGAGGAGATCATCAGTAGATTAGCTGTTTCTTTTTCCCTCTTTTGAGAGACTATTGTAGTGAGGATATTTTGTATTGAGAGACTGTACACTGTTGTATATATATTGGAGTTACCTCCCGGTTGGGTTTAGAGCTTGTACTCGAGGATTTGTATTATTATTATTTTGGGAGGCAGACAGTGTTGTTTATTTCCAGTTGTACAGTGATTGATTTTAGTTACAGCAGATTTTTATTTACAGCTCTGATATCTGTTTAGTTATAGTACTTTTCTTGCAGGTAGAACGCTTCGCCTATGCAGGTTGGCATAGGTGGCGGATCTGTTGGCGGGCCCGGGTCGCAGTTTCGACCCTGGGGCGTGACATTTTGCTTCAAAATATTTTTATCGGAAGAAAGAGAAGATTGTCTACAAGAAGGGCCAAAACAATAAGAACAATTATCCTAAACCTTAAGTCAACATGATTGAGGGTGAACTTTCAAACTCCACTTTTAGGTCAGTCTTATTTATACCTAATGTTAACCTCACCTATCATGATTTAGTTTGGTGGTTAGATTCAGGAGCCAATGTCTATGTTTGTACTAATAGGTCCCTATTCTCCTACTATCAGGACTCAGGTGGAGGATGTGTGACTATTGGAGAAGGAAAAGCTGTCATTGTGCTGGGGATCGGAACAGTCAAACTGAAGTTAACTACTGGAAAGACTTTGATCCTTCACAATGTACAACATGTTCCCGAGATCCGACGGAACCTGATTAGTGGATCTCTATTAGTGCAATTAGGTTGTAAGATTGTACTAGAATCTGATAAAGTTGTAATTTCTAAGGGAGAAATGTTTATTGGAAAAGGTTTTGTATATGAGGGTTTGTTCAAATTGAATGTACTTTCTTTTGCTGATAATAAAAATTCTTCTTCAATTTCTACTTCATCATCTATTGTGTTAAATACTGAATCTTGTGATGTATGGTATGGTAGATTAGGGCATGTGAACCTTAAATCTATTCTGAAATTGACCAATGTTAATCTTTTACTCAAACTCAAGATTGATTCCAAATCTAAATGTAAGATTTGTACCCAAACTAAGCAGCCTAGGAAACCTTTTAAATTTGTTCCTTATAGGGATACCCAGATTCTTGAATTGATTTATAGTGATGTATGTGATTCTAATAGAGTACCTACCCGTGGAAGAAGTCGCTACTTTGTGACTTTTATAGACGACTACTTCAAGTATTATTACACCTATATCTTTAAGACCAAAGATGAAGTCCTCTATAAGTTTAAAGCCTTTAAAGTTGAGGCTGAAAACCAATTAGATAAGAGGATTAAAATTCTAAGGTTTGATCGAGGAGGCGAGTATACTTCAAATGAATTAAACCTATTCTGCGAGGAACATGAAATAATTCATGAAGTAACTGCTCCTTACTCACCTCAATCTAATAGTGTAGCTGAAAGAAAGAACCGAACCCTATTGGACATAGTTAACGCCATGATTTTAAGTTCTGGTGTACCTCAGAACTTGTGGGGGGATGCTCTTTTATCAGCTTGTTATATCCTCAATAGGATTTCCTCTGAGGATAGAACCCAGACACCTTATGAATTTTGGAAAGGAATAGCACTTAGATTCAGTTACTTCCCAGTGTAGGGGTGGTTGGCTAAGGTGTCTATTCTTAAACCCAAAAGAAAGAAGATTGGACCTAAAACAGTAGATGCTATCTTTATTGGATATTCTTTAGATATCAATACCTATAGATTTCTTGTGATCAACTCTGAGATTTCTGAAATTTTCAATGACACTTTGATTGAATCTAGAGATGCAACTTTCTTTGAAAATATTTTTCCTTTCAAAACCCGTATCTCTAAATCAACCTCTGATTATCAGTCTACTTTTGATCATACATCTATTTCTGATCATATACCTGCATCTGATTTGCTTTATAGTTTAGATCCTGTAGAATCTAATCCAATACCTGAATTAAGGAGAAGTAAGAGAACTCTCTTTGAGAAGAACTTTGGTGAAGACTTCTTTACTTTCTTAGTTGAAAGTACACCTTCATCTTATAAGGAAACTATGAGTTTTCCTGAAGCTTCTTTTTGGAAGGAGACTATAAAAAATGAGATAGAATCAATTATTAGTAATAACACTTGCATTCTCGCTGATTTACCTCATGGTAGTAAATCCCTAGGATGTAAGTAGATCTTTAGAAAGAAACTTAGGACTGACGGATTAGTAGAGAAGTATAAGGCGCGACTTGTTGCTCAAAGTTTTCAGCAAAAGGTCGATATTGACTACTTTGACACATATGCGCTTGTTGCTCGCATTGCTACTATTCGAATTCTTCTTGCATTAGCATCCATTCATAAACTCTTGATTCACTAGATGGATATCAAGACCGCTTTTCTTCATGGTGATTTTGAAGAAGAAATCTATATGACTCAACATGAAGGCTTCTCTATGGCTAGTCAAGAAAATAAGGTGTGTAAATTAGTTCACTCTTTATACGGACTAAAACAAGCAACTAAGCAGTGGTACGAGAAATTTGACAGTATTATAACATCATATGGATTTCTGACCAATGATTTTGACAAGTATCTCTATTTCAAGAGATTTGATGATCGTTGTGTCCTTCTTTGCCTCTATGTTGATGACATCCTAATTCTTGCTCCTGATCTTGATCTGATTAACTAAGTTAAATCCTTCTTATCAGACTATTTTGATATAAAGGATCTTGGTGAAGCAGATGTGATTTTAGGAATGAAAATTCTTAAATCATCTGATTCTATTATTCTGACCCAATCTCATTATACCCAAATGGTACTTGATATATTTGGATATTCTGATTGTTCTCCTATTTCTACTTCTTTTGATCCCAGTGTTCAACTTGTGAAGAACACCGGTAATCTAGTAAATCAGGAGAAATATGCCCAAATCATTAGTTCTCTGATGTACCTAACCAATAGAACTAGACCTGACATTACCTATGCCATATGAAGATTGAGTAGATATACTAGTAGTCCTAATATGATTCATTAGATTGCTCTGGAAATAGTATTTCGATATCTTAAAGGTACTCTTTCTTTTGCTCTCTATCCTACTGCAATTGAGAGATATAGCGATGCCAATTGGATTTTTGATTCTTTGGATATTAAATCTACTTCTGGCTATATTTTTATTCTTGGTGGCAGTGCAGTTTCTTGGTAATCCACCAAACAGACTATAATAGCCAGAAGTACTATGGAAGTCGAGTTAGTTGTCCTTGACACTACTTGTCTTGAAGCCGATTAGCTCAAGAACCTTTTATCATCGATTCCATTGATTTCTACTCCTATTCCACCTATTTCTATTCAGTGTGATTCTCGAGCTACAATTGATTTTTGTAAAAATAAATTAATAAATTCTAAGACTAGTCGACATATTAAATTGAGACAAAAGTCAGTTAGATGGCTAACTTCTCATGATATTATTTCTTTAAGTTTTATCAGATCTGAACAGAATCTTGCAGACTGCTTGACGAAAGGCCTGAATAAGGCTAAGGTCCTAGAGTTATCGAGGGGTGTGACGCCCCCAATAGTCTCACATCGGATGTGGATGAAATTGTGATTGGGTTTATATGAGACATGGACACTAGTAATAATAACTGGGCTTAAGCATTTTGGGCTGTAGTTTGGGCCCAACGAGTTATTATTGCTAGTGGGCCGGGTCGTTACATTTGATATCAGAGCCAATAACCAGCCGGAAGTGTGTGACGAGTCTTGGCTGAGCCTGGGTCAAGATGACAGGACTAGCAAGACAAGTCTCACATCGCCTGGTGATCTTGGGCTGCTGTGTGTGTGTTTCGGCTGACGAGGACGTCAGGCCTAAACGGGGGGAGTCTGTGACGCCCCCAATAGTCTCACATCGGACGTGGATGGAATTGTGATTGGGTTTATATGAGACATGGACACTAGTAATAATAACTGGGCTTAAGTATTTTGGGTTGTGGTTTGGGCCCAATGAGTTATTATTGCTAGTGGGCCGGGTCGTTACAAGGGGCATGGGACTTTGCTTATAAAGGGCCTTCCTACAGTGGGAACCCTACCTTTGTGATAGGAGATTTCTTGAAGAAGGTTCAATATGGTAAAAATAAGCTGTCAGGTTGGCCAAAGAGCATTTTCTACAGTTTATTGAGAGAAACTTTTGTTCCAATTCCATCCATTTGATGAGTAGTGCTCTGTGTAATTGTGACACCCCAATAGTCCCATATCGGATAGGAGTGTGGATGTGTTTGGGTATATATGAGACATGAACACTAGTAATAATAACTGGGTTTAAGCATTTTGGGCTGTGGTTTGAGCCCAATGAGTTATTATTGCTAGTGAGCCGGGTCGTTACATTTGGTAACAGAGCCAATAACCAGCCGAAAGTGTGCGGCGAGTCTCGGCTGAGCCTCGGTCTAGATGACAGGGCTAGCGAGACGAGTCTCACATCGCCTGGTGATCTTGGGCTGTTGTGTGTGTGTTTGGGCTGACGAGGACGTCAGGCCTAAACGGGGGGAGTTTATGACGCCCCCAATAGTCCCACATCGAATGTGGATGGAATTGTGATTGGGTTTATATGATACATGGACACTAGTAATAATAACTGGGTTTAAGCATTTTGGGTTGTGGTTTGGGCCCAACGAGTTATTATTGCTAGTGGGCCGGGTCATTACATTTACAATTAGACCCCTGGACCTTTCAAAATTGCATACTATTCATATAAAAACTCACTAATTAATTAAGTTACAACTTTTAATCCAAAAATTTTTAAACCAAAATAATTTACCAGCAACTAGATTTTGATGTGTTGGACCTCGTGCTCACAGTTTGGAAGCAGGTTGGGCAACAAAAACACAAGTTGGCCCATGACCAATGTGCATTGAGAGCTCAAGATGGCTACGCTTGTATTAACAATGGGTCATCTCCAATTTGTGTGAGCATCAAGCTCAGGGACCTCCAAATACCCAGAGGCTCATCTCTGGACCTCTATGGATCCACCCAGCAAGCGACCATGGCACACGACAACAATCCTATATAAATAGAGCTCAACTTGGGACTCTCACCAATCCAAAGGTTCTAGTCCTCAACCAACATGAACATGAGCTAAAGGACATCAAGAAAGAGGGGAGGCTCACCTGTGGGAGGTAGCAGCACGACTGGTGTGGTTGCCGGAGCAAGAAAATCCCACACCTTCCTTGATGGAGCACAAGATGGCCGAGCCCTCTTGCCTCTCGGTCAAGTTCCAAACTAAGGTGAGCATAGCCCTCCTTGGACCTCCAGAGGTGGAATGCACCTCAGCCGCGCAAGCTTGGAGCTTTCCTGCGCTCCCCCGACCGAGAAAGAAGAAGATGCACATTCTTGAGGCCATTAATGGCAAGTCGAGATTTAAGCAGCATGGGTTGTAGTGGTCCAGGTTCCCATGCAACCTTTTCGGTGAATCCACTGTGTTTAACACCTATTGATGGTGTGTCTGGCCTATAGAGCATCAAAGGGATGCCACTGACGGACCCAGAGGGGTATCTATAGCTGGATTGGCCTTCGGCTACATTTGCCGAATTTTTAAAAAGGTTTTGGGCCAAATAGAGGTTGGATTTGGATTCAGCGCAAAAAAATGCTTGAAAACGGCTATTTGCTTGTTTGATTCTGAGTCCGGAGGCCCAAAAACGGACTCCCGGAAGTTTTCAGTGGTTTCTGGTGCATGGGAGGGGCCGTGGACCGCCGGCATGCCACGTGGCGGCCTGTCATTGGCCGGTTTGCAGCGCTCGGTCCACAGAGCGGCGCGGCAGGGTGCATAGGCCTGGCGTAGGACACGTGGCGTGTGCTGGTTGGCCGGCACAGAGTGCGCGGTCCACGGAGTCCCCGCGCGGGTGCATGGACCTGGCGCAGGGACACGTGGCAGCATGCCTTTGGAGGGCTCACGAGGCGCGGCGCACGGGGGTGCGGGCGAGCGCCTCGGGGCGCGTGCGTGGCAGGCGGTCAGACTGCGCCTGCCCGCACGTGCGACCCGTGACGCGGGTGGACACGTGGCGCCCCGCTATTCGCGGGCGCCACCTACCCGTTTGACCGGGGAGGTGGCACGTGGCGGCACCGCACGCGCCCCGCACAGCTGTTTGCTGAGCGGGACACGCGTCCAACTCCTAGAGGGCCACGTGGCCGCTTCCGACGCGCCCCGCAGGCCGCTTCCGACGCGCCCCGCACAGCTGTTTGCTATGCGGGACACGTGTCAGCCCAGGGGAGTTTCGGGCGCTCCCCTGCGGTGCAGTGTGCCGCCGGATTCGGGCGCCCGAAACCTGTCCGAGCGCCCGAATTCGGGGACATAATGGGTATTTTCGGAATTGTTTTGTGTGGCCTATATAAAGGCCGAGCCACCTTCTTCTTCAGTTTTTTTCCCATTTTCAAGCCTCCTCTCAACTCGGACCCTTCAGCAAAGTTGCTCCTCCCTCTGTGCTGCATCCACATGAGGATTTCTAGGATTTTACGTGGCACGCTTTTCGAGGTTTCCATTTCTTTGGTGCATCGCGACGTTCCTTCGCCGGTGATCCCTTCTGTCGCTTTTGGTGCGTGAGCTCCACCGGCCTACTCCAACCACCTTTTCAAGCGATTCTTGCGCCGTTGGATCCATGACAGGTAGGGCTACAATCTTGGTATTTTTAGCTTCCCCTCGTTCCGAGTTTTTCTTGGAGTTTTTCTGAGCTTACTGGGACCCCTTTTCTATGGTGATTTTTGGGACAACACTGGGTTGTTTCGTGGATTTCTCCGCGCTCGAGCATCGGATTGAGGCGTGCCTGTACTCTTTTTGCATCTACGCGTCGTAAGGATTATCGTCGTATTTTTCTGAGATTTTTCTGAGGCTTGCCCGAAGGTATACATTTCCCCCTTTTCTGTGCAAAGTGTTACAGTTGTTGTGTTGTGGAGTTTCGCGCTCACCGCGTTGTGGAATTTGTAACTCGGCCTACGGGGCTCGGATTGAGACATGCAGGTACTCGTTTCAAAGGGCTCGACGCTACGATCGCAGCGGTATTTTTGTCGGATTTTTGGGAGTCATTTCTACAGGTGAAAATTTCACATCTTTGGGACTGTTACCAGCAGATTGTATGTACTTGGATATTTTTGGAATAAAGTGTAACTTTGGACCTTATTGTTGTACCCAGGAGGGTTTGCAGGTATTTCTGAACACGTTGGAACTGGAAAAAATTGAAGATATTTGTTCCTGGGTATTTTCAGCTGTTGGACTTTGGACAGTTTAGCACTTTCAGGTGGGTTGCCTCTTCTTCAAGATCTATGGACTGTACATTAATTCTATTTATATAGGATCATGCATGGTTGTGAATGTACTATGTAGCATGCTAGAATGTGAGAATTGATATTTCCTACTGTTATATTGATAATCATGTGATCTTTCTGCTTTCTGCAATCTGTTAAATTATTGTTATCTTGGAACTTGACCTAGCACCCCCGCCATATGCAGCATGTTCAACCAGACTAGTAGAAAACTCCAACTTGGGCTAGGATATTATTGCTTTAGGCATTCCCACACTGTCATTTACTGTTTCATCCTGGACTTAGAGTTTCCTCGCCCGGGTAGTGGGCCGAGAGGTCGGGTTGTTGTGGGATGCATGTTACACTCGTGTCTAGGGGCCGAGTGGAGTCTGATAGCAGTCTATAGATCAGTGTTTCATTTTTGGGAGCTGTCTAAGTGACAGTGGGTCCCGGCTGTGTAGTTTTCCAGCCTGTGAGTGAGTGAGTGTTTTGTTGGTTACTGTCGATCTTGTTGATCGAGGATTTGGGCTATAGCCTTCATGAGCCACATTTGAGCTCGACAGAGATGCGCGGATACTTTCCTCGGTGGGGTCGCGCCCCTCGAGTGCCACTCCGGAGTTGGGCTTGATATTTGCTATCGCGACTTGTCGACGCAGTCCCTCTTGCTGGGCCAGTTTTGGCAGTCACGGACGCCCTACGTAAGTCCGATCCTTTTTGGATGTAACGGCAGTAGGCAGACACAGGTTTGACTGGACCCTATGTAGCAGTCAGTGTAGATTTGGTGATCTGAGTTGTGGGATAGTAGATGCATCATGTCCCCTTCTGTTCCACTCCTTGAGCATCTAGTTAGAGGCATGGTAGCTGTAGAGTTTATGTTTCCAGCTTTTCCTTTCAGAACTGCATTTGTTACTTTATACCTCTGGTAGACTTAGTGGGCAGACCGTCGGGCTTGTTGGCGGTACCCACTGAGAACTACTGTGGGATGTAGTTCTCACACCCGCTGTGGTGTCTTTTTCCCCAGGGACTTCTACTCCTGTTCCTGCTGCTCCAGCTGCTGTTTCTACTGATCGAGGTAAGGGAGTCGCGAGTTAGATCCCTACCAGTCGTCTGCCAGAGAGAGAGTAGATGTATCCCATTTTGGTGATGTATTAGTATTGTTAGGGTTTCTTTTTGGGACTTATCTTGTATATTTCTTTTACAGTTGAGAGACTTATGTATTTGTGAGGACTTGGGTTGTATATCTGTGGAGTTGTATATATTTTATTTTCAGCAGTTACTTTGCAGCTCTGATATCTGTATAGTGTAGATGATCTTTTGCAGGTTAGTCGCTACGTCTATACGGGGCTTCCCGTATGGGCGGCGGATCTGTTGGCGAGCCCGGGTCTCAGTTTCGACTCCGGGGCGTGACATGGGTCGCTTGCAAGGGGTCTTGTGGAATGCCAAAGGTGTAATAAGACTTACCAGAGGTTGGCCAGCACAGGAGAAGCGACGGCGGCAATGGGCGGCGTTGCTCGGCCAATACCAAGCAGCCGAGCTTTAGGGCTTGCTCCCCCGCACTCCACACCGCACCAAAGCCCACCAAACATCGTGGGCCACCTTCTGGGAACCAACAGGAGCTTCTGGTCAATTTGGTTCCAGCACCGGAGCTCTGGAGGCGGCGCTCACAAATCCCGGCCAAGATTTAGGGTTTCGACGACCTATCTCCACCCGCCGGCAATCCGGGGGTCCAAGGGCTTTGGGGCTTCACGTGGAGCACCCCCTCGATGTCAGAACACGACTGCCAGGGCCCAGGTTGCAAGAAAAAACTAAGGAAACAGAGGGCTTACCTAGCTGGATCCGAGGAAGAATGATGGTGGCTCCGGCGGCGCGCGACGGATCTGGGCGCAGGTGCTTCTCAGGCCACGTCCACAGAGACCCAGAATGGCCCCAGATGTGGTTTCGAAAGATTCTAGGCCTTCTTGGTAGCTTCCTTCTCAACCAACCCAAAAAGCAAAGCTTGATTCTTGCTTTTCTTTGCTTCTCCGACGAGGAGAGGTGGCGGCCGACGGCGCTAGGCTCGGGAAGCACAAAGGAGGAAGAAATGGGGTCATGGGCTGCGGTTTCCACACGAGAATGGCTAGGGTTCGGGGTTAGGGTTCCACACGAATTGCTATAGGATTTTTTGCAACAAGATACCATTTAGCCCCTTAACTCTTGGTATTTAAGCATGGGTCCTTCACTGTACAAGCATTATGCATAGAAGACCCTCTCCAAGAATTTTCTCGCCATTCGATCTATAAAATATTGGGATTCTTCGTGAAATACTATAAATTTTCTAGTATTTCACGCTTTTTGAGACAACCGAGTCGTCAAACCGAAAAACGGACACCACCACGACGTCCGGCTCGACGAAACCTATTGAGTAGCGATTTTGGTTTGTCGCATTCGATCCTCTAAAATTTTAAAATCCATGACATATGGTGGTGTTACCTAGTATGGCACACTTTTCGAGGACTTCGGCTTGTCGAACATAAATTTCGTCAGCGCCACTATGCTCAGAACGTCGAAGCCATTCAAATCGACTATTTGGATCGTCAGTTTTGGACTCCAGACAGTCGACCTGCCGATGTTGACCGGCGAGGAAATTAAATCAGGGGTTACTATTCACAACTTAAGTCGTGGGCCCCACACCGTTCTTTGCCGTTTTCGAGACGATCCGACCATCAGATCGAAAATTGGTTTGCACATTTTTTAATCAATTCAACGAGACGATTCTACTGGCAATTTTAGTTTTTTGAGATCAGATCCGGATCTGTAAGTTGGGGGACAGTTTTTCCCGAAAACTATGCAATTTGCACCTTGACTTACAACATTCTCATGTACACATCCATATATGCAAAATTTTGACTTTCAAATTTATTTTTCATTTTTTTATTAACTTTTACAACTCGAATTTCTCGAGTATTACATCACTCACCCCTTATAGAAAGTTTCGTCCCCGAAACTTGAATACAATCACGAATCAAACAAATGAGAAAAACACTGCATCTCTGACTCACGCTCCCACGTGGCTTCGTGTTCCTCGTGATTCTCCTATTGTACCTTCATATAGGGGATCGTCCTGTTTCGCAGCTTCTTCTCATCGCGTGCTGGGATCCGCATCGGAGCTTCATCGTAGTTCAGATCCTCACGAAGCTAAACAGAGGTAGGGCTGATGACATGTGTAGGATTAGAAATATACTTTCGCAGCATAGAGACGTGAAAGACATTGTGCACACGGGCGAGACTCGGAGGAGGAGCTAGCTGATATGCCACTGGACCGATGCGCTCCAATATCTCAAAGGGTCCCACAAAATGAAGACTGAGCTTGTTTCGCAATCCAAACCGCTTGATTCCCCTAGCTGGTGACACTTTCAACAACACGTGATCACCAACTTGGAATCAAGGTCGCGCCTGCGCCGGTCCACATAACTCTTCTGCCTGCTTTGTGCGGTCAACAACCGCCGATGTGCAACTCGCACCTTGGCTTCAGCATCCTCCAATAGATCTGGCCCGACTACCAGGCGTTCACCGACATCATCCCAGCAGATCGGGGATCGACATCGATGCCCATACAATGCCTCGTAAGGCGCCATCCCAATGCTCGCCTAATAACTGTTGTTATAGGCGAACTCCACCAGTGGTAGGTATTTGAACCACCCATTTCCATAATACATCACACATGCTCGCAACATATCCTCCAGTGTCCGAATAACTCGCTCAGACTGCCCGTCACTCTGAGGGTGGAAAGCAGTGCTGAAGTTCAACTTGGTACCCATTGATTTTTGGAGACTCTGCCAAAAGTGAGACACGAAGCGAGTGTCCCGATCCGAGATGATCGACACTGGCACACCATGAAGCCGAACTATCTCGTCGATATACAACTGGGCAAGTCGGTCTTGGGACCATGTCGTGTGAATAGGCAAGAAGTGGGCCGACTTGGTGAGTCGATCCACAATAACCCAAATGATGTCATGGCCTCGCCGGGATCGAGGCAGACCAGTGACGAAATCTATTATGATCTTCTCCCACTTCCACACAGGAACAGGAAGTGGTTGCAGCTTCCCTGCCGGGCGCTGATGCTCAGCCTTCACCCGCTGGCACACCAGGCACTGAGATACATGCTTTGCTATATCCGCCTTCATCCCAGGCCACCAGAACTGCTGCTTCAGATCCTTGTATATTTTGGTTCCTCCAGGATGCACTGTAGTGGCCCTAATTCCCATGCAGCGTTCTTCCGATGAATCCACTGTTAGAGCACCTAGTGTTGGTGTATCTGGCCCATGGTGCATCAATGGGATGCCACAGATGGACCCTGTGTGTTATTATTAGCTGTGTAGGCCTTCGGCTGAGTTTGCCGAAATTTTGGAAAAGAATTAGGCCCAACAGAGGTCGGAAATGGATTCAGCACGGAAAAACGCTTGAAAACAGCTATTTGCTTGTTTGTTTCTGAGTCCGGATGCCCAAAAAACGGACTCCCGGAAGTTTTTAGTAGAAAATGGTGCATGGGAGGGGCCGTAGACCGCTGGGATGCCACATGGCGGCCTGTCATTGGCCGGTTCAGGATGCGCGGTCCACAGAGCTGCGCGGCGGGGTGCACAGACCCGGCGCATGGACACGTGGCACCGCCTGATTGGCGGGCGCAAGGCGCGCGGTCTACCGGGTGAGCGCGGCGGTGCATGGACCAAGGCGGGGGCACGTGGCAGCCTCCGGTTGGTCGGTGCACGCGGCGCGGTCCACGGAATTCCAAAGTGGAATGCGTGGACCGGGTGTAGGGGACACGTGTCACCCTCTGGTTCGCGGGCGCACCGTGCGCGGTGCACGGAGCCGGGGCCGGTACCTCGGGGCGCGTGCGCACGACGGGGCCATGCCGCGCGCCCGGCGCAGCCGCCGACCGGTCAGCGGGTCAACCGGGTGGACACGCGTCGCCCGCTGGTTGGCGGGCGCCCACCGCCTCACTGTGCGGGGGCGGGCCACGTGGCAGCTCGGGGGTGGCCCGAACAGCTGTTTGCTGTTCGGCGGGCCACGTGGCGGCACCTGGTGGATTCGGGCGTGAACAGTGTTGGGCCGGCCCAACACTGTAGCTGCCCGAAAGTACCGGGCGCCCGAAAGTTGGGCCCGAAAGCCCATTGACTTGTCTTTTTGGGCTGATTTCGGGTGAGGCCTATAAATAGGCCCCTTGGGGCTCGTTTTTGAGGCTTTTCCCGAGAGTTTTAGCTATTGAGCCCTTCACCAATTCTCTTCCTCTCCCTCTTGTGCATCTTTTCGCGAAGGTTCAGAATTTTTGGAGGCCGCGACGACGGCGACTTCTGCATCGGGGTGCGGAGCGACGATCTACTGTTGGAGGCCCATTTTCGTCGCAGTTTAGTCTGGGAGGTCTACCGGGCCACCCCGACGTTATTTTTGGACGATTTCTGCGGTGACGGTTTCGTAAGAGGTAAATCTACATTTTCCGTGTTGGACACTTTTTCTGGATCCGAGCTTTTCTTGGGGTTCTGGGTACATTTTTAACCCCCTTTGCGACTGTTGGTTGATTTGGACAGCACCTACTTGTCGGATTTTTATCTCCTCATCCGGACATCGGAATTCGACGTTTTAGGACTCTATCGACATCTACTCTTCGCGAGGATCGCCATCATATTTTTAGTGGAATTTTTGGAGGAAGTTTTTTAGGTGAAAATTTCGTGTGAATGGGACTGTTCACCACAGATTTTGGGATTTTGGAATTTGTGTGGATTTAAGTGTAATTTTGGTGTATGTTTGTACCCAGGAGGTTGTGAGCACTTCTACCGTGTTGTTGGCTTGGTGGGATCTGTGATTTGACTGTATTGGGCTTTCTCAGCTGTACGATTCCGGGCAGTTAGCACTTTCAGGTGGGTGACCTTGCTTCCAAGAACGCTGGACTGTGTACTAATTCTATGTGTGTAGGATCATGCATGTTAGAAATTGGAGTAGTAGCATGTGTAAAACTGTATGTTGTATCTCGTATATCAGTTGATGAATCTTTTGATCCCTACTTTTTGTTAAGTAGTGAAATCTTGGAACTTGACCTAGCACCCCTGTCATATGTATCATGTTCAGCCAGTCTGTAGAAAACTTCAACTTGGGCTAGGTTTTTTATTGCTCTAGACATTCCACATCGCGATACTTCATTTCACTTTGGACTTAGCTTTTCCTCGCCCGAGTTGTGGGCCGAAAGGTCGGTTGGTTGTGGGATGCATTTGCACTCGTGTCTGGGGACCGAGTGGAGTTGATAGCAGTCTGTAGATTTGATTTCTTTGGGAGAGTGATAGTGATGGTAGATCTGGGTTCTTGGAAACGGTCAGAGAGACAGTGAGTTTCAGCTGTGTAGAATCCAGCCAGTGAGTGAGTCAGTGATTTGTTTGGTAGTCGATCTTATTGATCGAGGATTGGATCATAGCCTGCATGAGCCACATTTGAGCTTTACAGAGATACTTTACAGTGATACTTATGGGTTACTTTGACTCGAGCGGGTCGCTCCCCTCGAGTGCCACTCCGGAGTAGGCGAGACCGGGTTGTTGTACCGGCGTGAGTTTGAGATGTTCTTTAGCGACTTGTTGTTGCATTTGTCCCTCTGGCTGTGCTTATGTTGGTAGCCACGGACGCCCTACGTAAGTCCGCTCCTCCGGGACGTAACGGCAGTAGGTTGGCGCAGGTTTGACTGGACCCGATGTGGCAGTCAGTTTTGATTGGGTGATCAGGGAGGAGAGTTAGTTGTGGCATTATGTTCTTTCTGTTCCACTATTGAGCATCTAGATAGAGGCATAGTAGCTGTAGAGTTACTTTTCCCAGCTTTCCTTACAGCACTGCATATGTTACTTTTTGCCTCTGGTAGACTTAGTGGGCAGACCGTCGGGCTTGTTGGCGGCACCCACTGAGAACTACTGTGGGATGTAGTTCTCACACCCGTCGTGGTGTCTTCTCCCCAGGGACTTCTGCTCCGGTTCCTGCAGCTCCTGTTGCTGATCCAGCTCCTTCTGACCGAGGTAAGGGAGTCGCGAGATAGATCCCCTCCTGTCATCGTCAGTGTGTGAGTAGATGTACCCCAGTACTATTTTGGTGTGTGTTATGTCGAGTGACTGTTGTAGTGAGGTTTTGAGTTGTACCTTTCTTTCCTGCTTTTCTGAGAGACTCTTGTATAGAGGTGAGGTTGGTCTGTATATTTGTGAGTTGTAGTTTTATTTTATGTATTTTATTCCAGCTTTTCTCTTTCAGCTCTGATATCTGCTAGTGTAGATGTTTCTTTGCAGGTTAGTGCTACGCCTATACGGGGCTTCCCGTATGGGCGGCGGATCTGTTGGCGAGCCGGGGCGCAGTATCGCCCTGGGGCGTGACAGATTAGAGTGGTATCAGAGTCTAGGATGTAGGTCTTGGAGGACTTAGGAACCCTAGGCTTGTGGTTGGACCCTAGGATGACTCGCGTGAGAGCCGTGATTTTAGCGAGAGTCCTGATTGGATTTCTAACTCTCCCGAGTGGTTCGGGGTGAGCGATTGACATGTCTTCCTTCGGTGGCAACTATGTTGGCTGCAGACAACATAGTACTTCGGGAAGGGGGACATGCCTTCTGACTTTCGCTAGATTGGGTCGAGAGATGATTTGGGTTCTGATTGTTTGCCTTGTCCCTCAGGTGGGGATGCCTCCTCGACGCTCGATGGTGACGCGTTCGCAGCCTTCGTCCTCTGAGCCCGAGCAGGAGGACTCGGGGCAGGGACAGCAGAGCGAGGTTTTGGAGCTCCGTGCCCAGATGGCACAGTTGGCTGAGGCGTCTCGACGCCAGGAGGAGGCTGTGAGTCGGCTGACGCTCTTGTTGGAGCAGAGAGTGCAGCCGGCGGTAGCACCCCCTGAGAGTTCACCGGTGCCTTCTTCCCCTGTTGTGGCACCCTCGGTTGTGCAGCCTGCACCAGCAGTTCCGGCTGAGCCAGTTTCTAGTAGGCCACCATCTGGGACGACGGGATCTTTGACTTTGGCAGAGCAGCAAGTTTTGGTGGGTCTTTTGTTGAGGTTTCGCAAGTTTGATCCACCCCGCTTTTCGGGTATGAGTGCTGAGCCGTGGGCTGCTGAGTCTTGGGTTACGGCCATGGAGCGCCATTTCGAGAGCCTTTTTATTGATGAGAGGTTTCGAGTTCTGTTGGCTACTCATTTTCTGGAGAGCAACGCCGAGGCATGGTGGCGGCGTGTGCGACCCGAAGGTCCGCCTGGGACCCAGTTTATCTCTTGGGCAGAGTTTCGTGGTATGCTTCTTGGGGCCTTCTTTCCCGAGAGTGTTCGGCAGAGTTTGGAGGAGCAGCTGAGGAATCTCCGCCAGGGAGATAGGCCCGTACACGTGTACATAGCCGATTTCAATCGGCTGTTAGCTTGTATGCCCCACGTGGCCAGAGATGAGACCCACCGGATCTACATGTTCGAGAGAGGGTTGCGTCGGGACATTTATCAGTTGGTCCGCTCCCGCAGATTACAGACTTTGGAGGCCTCGATGGAGCAGGCACTGTATGTGGAGAGTGGTGAGGTCGTGATGGCAGAGGTGGCTCCAGCCCCCATAGTGACTCCTGGGGCAAAGCGCCCGGCGCTGTTTGAGGAGGGGCAGTCGAGTAGACAGGGACCCCCGAGACCACCCCGTTTCCACTCTCAGGGACGGGGGTATCAGGGGCGGCAGAGATCTGGGGCATCTCGTCAGTTCCAGCAGCAGCAGCAGCGTCGACCACCTCGACAGCAGCAGCCTTCGCAGCAGCAGCAGACTTCGCGGCAGCCGCGCCCTGATCGTTGTGTCATTTGTGGAGGACCGCACCCACCGGCCCAGTGCCCGCAGAGTCAGGGCCGCTGCTTCCGTTGCGGGCAGACCTGTCACTTCGCGAGGGCGTGCCCCAGGGCAGGTTACCCAGCTCCTTCATCAGCTTCTGCATCCTTCATTCCTCGTCAGTCAGCAGGACCTTCGGCGGCCTCCGGTAGGCCAGACTTTGCTTCCTCGTCCTCGCGACAGCCAGAGCGACATCCCCCGGCGCCGAGCGGTCGAGTTTATGCCGCTCAGGTAGAGGATGCTACAGCAGCAGAGCATGTCGTCGCAGGTATTATTTTGATTTCTGCAGTTCGTACTCGTACTCTCTTTGATACCGGTGCATCGCATTCTTTTATCAGTAGAGCATTTGCATCCCTTCATGGTCTAGAGGTAGTTTCTTTATCGCATGCATTAGAGGTTCAGATACCAGATCATGTCTTGCATGTCGAGGAGTATTGTAGGGATTGCCCTGTGCAGTTGGGATCCTGGATTTTGCCGGCAGACTTGCTTGTCTTGCGGCAGCTCCAGGATTTCGACGTCGTGCTCGGTATGGATTGGTTGTCGAGGTACTATGCTATTATAGACTGCAGAGAGAGGACGGTGACCCTCCGCGAGCCTGGACAGGAGGAGTTCGTCTTCAGAGGCTGCCAGAGCACCTTCTTTGCGATGACTGTTTCTTCGGCGAGGGCTAGGCGGATGATTAGTAGGGGCTGCACCGCTTTCTTAGCGACGATTGTGGAGGTGCCTACGGCGGCACTGGGACTCGAGGATATTCCTGTTGTCCGCGAGTTCCCAGATGTGTTTCCCCCTGAGTTGACGACTATGCCGCCGGAGAGGGAGGTGGAGTTTGTGATTGATGTGGTACCGGGAACCGCACCAATCTCGAAGGCGCCTTATAGGATGGCACCTGCCGAGTTGAGGGAGTTGAAGGCCCAGCTTCAGGATCTTATGGATAGGGGCTTTGTCAGGCCTAGTGTTTCTCCGTGGGGAGCGCCAGTTTTATTTGTGAAGAAGAAGGATGGGTCGCTTCGTTTGTGTGTGGATTATCGGGAGTTGAATAAAGTGACCATCCGGAACAAGTACCCTCTTCCACGGATAGATGATTTATTTGATCAGTTGCAGGGAGCCACAGTGTTTTCGAAGATTGATCTTCAGTCAGGTTACCACCAGTTGAGGGTGAGGGCCGAGGACATCCCTAAGACGGCTTTTCGATCCCGGTATGGGCATTATGAGTTTACGGTTATGCCGTTTGGTTTGACTAATGCCCCAGCTGCATTCATGGATTTGATGAACCGGGTATTTCAGCTGTCACGCCCCTGGTGTAAACCAGAACCCGGGCCCGCCAACAGATCCGCCGTGCACACGGAATTTCCCATGTACACGAAGCGCTGGTAACCTGCTCAGATAGATAATATATAATAAAAGAGCATAAACAGAGCTGAACTAATAGAACTAAAAGTAATCTCAGACTAAAATAAACTACAAACTGAAATAAAGTACAATATACTCCCAGCTCACCATAAAGATACAACCAGCTGGCCAAAGCCAGACCCAAAAGTAAACTACTGAAGTCTGAGATATAAAAGGGGTACAATAAAAACCTCGCTAATCTCTCGCTCGGGGTAGATGATCTAGCTAGTCGGCGATCCTCTTACCTCGATCTGCCGCTGAAGTCCCAGCAGCTCCCACAGATGACTCTGCAAAACAAAGGGGAAAAAGGACAGAAAACAACAATGGGGGTGAGAACTACTAGATAAACCAGTAGCCTCCCCTAGCGGGTAAAACCTCTAATGCTGACGCACCCACTAGGAATAAAGAGGCAAAAGGAAGAACAGTGGTATGCAATATAGATTGCTGAAAAAGGAACTACCACTACTATGCCTCTACATGCAGTGCCAAAAGATAACTGTATATATATATGCAACTATAAAGCTGACTGCCCAAGAAACCCAATCAGAGGGCCAGGAAATACTGGCACTGCCTGCTCTGTCATCACTCACAACTCGCCAACTGACCGGCACCCATCACGGTCAAAAAGCCTACTCCGGAGTGGCACTCGAGGGGAGCGACCCACACGAGTAAAATATCTCTGTAACCAATGTCTCACAATAGCAGGACTGGATCATGACTATGATCAAAGTGGGAAACTCTATCCACTAATGCAATCCCGGTCCCCAATCTGATATGATAATAACATCCGTCAACCGCCCAAAATCCGCGGTCGCCGCTAAACCCGTAAATCCCAATATGATAAGGTAAAAACATCTGGTCAACCGCCTAACATCCGCGGTTGCCACTATGCCCCACAATCCCCAAAACGAGTCTAAACTGTCCCAGACTCAAGATCCAACTACACTATCTCAAGATCCCGATCCGACTCGATCATCATGCATCGATAGAGAAGAATAACAATAAGACATGTTTTCTCCTAAGTCAAATCCCATAATATAGTGCTGCAGTAAAATAGTGGCCTAACTAGTGGTCCAAATAAGCATGCAAGTGCTCTCTTTTAAAAGCATTTAAAAAGTGACTAAGGTTTCATGTAAAGAACCAATTTAAAATATTATAGGGTTATTTAATTGCATGCGGTTCAAGATATAGCAATTGTCCAACTTGTTGTCCCAGATTTATCACATAGAAGCTATCACTTAATTTAGGGGGGCCAATGCAATAGGTTCATATACCACAAGTTAACTATCATATTTGTAATTGGGAAACTCTACTATTCCTAGTGTGCAAGTCAACAAAGAGGGAAACGCAACCACCCACCTCGAAAAGCGTGCACAATACACCCAGAAAATACCCGCTGTCCTCTAAGCACACCGTCAGCTGAAACAGTATCCTACAACATCACACAAGTGTACACGGCGTAAAAACTACAAGTCCCAAATACATATTTGTTGTTTTTAAAATCAGCACGCAAAACAAGGAATTTCACCTCTGTCCCGAGCTCCAAAAAATCCAGAAAAAATCACGGTTGCGTTCCTCGCGAAAATTAGCCCAAAATCGACTCTTGAATCGCCTCGATCTGATATACCTACGCTGAGAAACAATTCGTCGAAGTCGCCGTTGTCCAAAAGCCCAAACAGCAAAAGAGGGGTCAAAACACCTCGGGAATCGTGCCAAGGAATCGGAATCCAGAGAAACCATCAACACGGAAAACGAAGCCCTACCTCTTAGGAACACAGCGGCGAAGAAATCGTCGGAAAATGACTCCTGTGCTGCGCAGGGGACTCTTCCGACTGAAATGCGACGATAACGGGCCGAAAATGGGGGAAAACCGAGGCACGCTGTAAAATCCGGATCGCCGTTGTCAATCTTCCGAAAAATCTGGGAATGCACCACGAGGTAGAAAAATCTGTGAGGAACAACTTCTCTACAGACCTCTCCCTCTCAATCTCTCTCTATCTCTCGGAAAAGCCAGAAAAAGGAGGGGAGGGGGCCTATTTATAGGCCCACTAAAAACATTTCAGAAATGACCAATAAGTCCTAGATTCGGGCGCCCGGTTCATTCGGGCCCGATTTCGGGCCCGCACAGTAACCCGGCCCAACATGCGGCCCATCCCGCACGGGATCCGGGTCGGACCGAATTTTGGTCCGACCCGCCTGGGCGTCCGGCACGTGTCCCCCGCACAGGGGACAGCGCGCCTGGCGAACCGGACGCGGCCACGTGCCCCCTGCGGGGGCGGCGGGGTGGGTGGCGCCCGCCAATGGCGTGGCGCCACGTGCCCCCCCTTTCCCGCCCGACACGGTCGCTGCGCGCCGCCTGCACGCCTGCAGCGCGTGCGCGTACGGCCGCAGGCGCGCGCCTGCGGGTGCGCCGCGCGCACGTACGCCCGCCAACCCGGGGCCGCCACGTGGCGCGCCCCGGTGCACCGTGCGCCGCGCCGCTGCCCCAGCCTGCCCGGCCTGCCCGCGCGCGGTCTATGCACCGCGCGCGCTGCGTCGGCCCAACCGTCGCCTGCCACGTGGCCCGCCGGTGCACTGTGCACCGGCGGCCCGTTCCATGGACCGGGAGTGGCGCGCCGGCCCAATGAAGAGCCGCCACGTGTCCCCGGCCGGTCCACAGGTCCCCCCATGCACCATTTTGCGCAGAAAACTTCGGGGGGTCCGTTTTTGGGCATCCGGACTCCGTTTTTAACAAATAAACAGTCGTTTTCAAGCGTTTTTCCGCGCTGAATCCAAATACGACCTCCGTTTGGCCCAAAGCCTCCTCTAAAATTCGGTAAATACAGCCGAAGGCCAAACCAACAGTAAATACCACTCTGTGTCCATCCATAGCATCCCTTTAATGCACTGTGGGCCACGTACACCAAGGATAGGCGTTTCACACCAAGGATTCACGGGAAAAACTGCAGGAAAACCAGGGCCACTACATCAGCCGTACTTGGACTTGTTTGTGGTTGTGTTCATTGATGACATCTTGATCTACTCCCGGAGCGATGTGGATCATGAGGACCACTTGAGGATAGTGCTGCAGCTTCTACGTGAGAAGAAGCTGTATGCCAAGCTTAAGAAGTGCGAGTTTTGGCTTCGGGAGGTTGCATTTTTGGGCCACTTGGTATCAGCCGCAGGGGTGGCAGTTGACCCGACGAAGATCGATACAGTTCGGGATTGGCCGAGACCGACGACGGTGCGGAGGTCCGGAGCTTTCTGGGCTTGGCAGGCTACTACCGTCGGTTTGTAGAGGGCTTTACGAAGCTCTCTACTCCCCTGACCTGTTTGACTAGGAAGGGGATGAGGTTCATTTGGACTGAGCAGTGTCAACGGAGTTTTGAGGAGCTGAAGAGGAGACTGATTTCAGCACCAGTTCTTACACTGCCAGTGATGGGTGATGGCTACGTGATTTACAGTGACGCCTCGCACAGCGGTTTGGGTTGTGTCTTGATGCAGCATGGGAGGGTAATTGCTTATGCTTCATGGCAATTAAAGGATTATGAGAAGAATTACCCTACTCATGATTTAGAGCTGGCAGCTGTGGTGTTTGCATTGAAGCTGTGGCGGCATTACCTCTACGGTGAGCATTGTGAGATCTACACGGATCATAAGAGCTTAAAGTATCTGTTTACTCAAAAGGAGCTGAACCTGAGGCAACGCCGGTGGTTGGAGTTACTGAAGGATTACGATGTGAGTATCCTCTATCATCCCGGCAAGGCCAATGTGGTAGCAGATGCTTTGAGTCGGAGGTCAGTGCAGAGCTTGAGCATGTTGGTCACACAGCAGGCCCCGCTGATTGAGCAGTTGAGGCGACTCCAGATTGAGGTTGTATCCCCTGGGGTCTCTGCTAGACTGATGTCTATGGTCTTGCAGCCCACTCTGTTGGACAGGATTAGGGAGACGCAGAGTGAGGACCCCCACTTGGAGAGGATTAGATCACAGATTCAGGCAGATCTTATAGGGGATTTTTCAGTGGATAGCTCGGGAGTACTGCGGTACAGGGACCGAGTGTGTGTGCCTTCGGATTCAGAGATCAGAGACCAGATTTTGGGAGAGGCCCATTATACACCTTATACCATTCATCCTGGTGGTACTAAGATGTATAAGGACCTCAAGGCACATTTTTGGTGGTCCGGAATGAAGCGGGACATTGGAAGATTTGTGGCTCACTGTTTAACTTGCCAGCAAGTGAAAGCAGAGCACCGGGTTCCTGCTGGCAAGTTACAAAGTCTTCCAATTCCCGAGTGGAAATGGGACCACATCACCATGGACTTTGTTACAGGGCTGCCGAGAGCGCAGAGTGGAGCCGACGCGATTTGGGTTATTGTAGATAGACTCACCAAGTCTGCACATTTCTTGCCTGTTCAGATGACTTGGTCATTGGAGCGTCTGGCACAGTTGTATTTGGACGAGATAGTGAGGCTACACGGGATACCTGCGTCGATTGTTTCAGATCGGGATCCGAGGTTTGTGTCACGATTCTGGGGGAGTTTACAGTCAGCTTTGGGGACCCAGCTCAGATTCAGCACTGCATTCCACCCACAGACTGATGGCCAGTCTGAGCGCACTATACAGACCCTCGAGGATATGCTGAGAGCATGCGTTATGGATTTTGGAGGGGGGGGTGGTACCGACACTTATCTTTGGTTGAGTTTGCGTACAACAACAGCTATCAGGCGAGCATTCAGATGGCTCCGTTTGAGGCGTTGTATGGACGCAAGTGTCGGTCACCCTTGTATTGGAGTGATGTGGGTGAGAGGAGGACTTTGGGACCAGATCTTCTTTTGGAGGCTGAGGAGAAAGTCAGAGTTGTTCGTCGACACCTTGAGGTAGCCCAGAGTCGTCAGAGGAGTTATGCAGATACTCGACGGCGAGACCTAGAGTTTCAGATTGGTGACCATGTATTCTTAAAGGTCTCGCCTTCGAAAGGGGTCCGGAGATTTGGAGTGCGTGGGAAGCTTAGTCCCCGTTTTGTTGGACCCTTTGAGGTACTTGAGATGGTAGGCCCTGTGGCTTATAGAGTTGCTCTTCCTCCACGTTTGGCCGGTGTACACGATGTTTTTCATGTCTCAGCCCTGAGGAGATATGTCTTTGATCCGTCGCATGTGGTTGACTTCACTCCCTTGGAGATCGGTGAGGACCTAGTTTACGAGGAGCGGCCGTTGCGGATTCTTGCTCGTGAGGTGAGGGAATTGCGCAACCGGACCATTCCGTATGTGAAGATCTTATGGAGCAATCACGATGAGCGAGAGGCTACTTGGGAGCTAGAGACAGAGATGAGATCTGCATACCCTTTTCTGTTCGAGACTACTGGTTGAGGTACGCCTGTTCTACCTTACTTTGTTTCGAGGACGAAACTTCCTTTTAGTGGGGGAGGATGTAGTGGCCCTAATTCCCATGCAGCGTTCTTCCGATGAATCCACTGTTAGAGCACCTAGTGTTGGTGTATCTGGCCCATGGTGCATCAATGGGATGCCACAGATGGACCCTGTGTGTTATTATTAGCTGTGTAGGCCTTCGGCTGAGTTTGCCGAAATTTCAGAAAAGAATTAGGCCCAACAAAGGTCGGAAATGGATTCAGCACGGAAAAATGCTTGAAAACGGCTATTTACTTGTTTGTTTCTGAGTCCGGATGCCCAAAAAAAGGACTCCCGGAAGTTTTTAGTGGAAAATGGTGCATGGGAGGGGCCGTAGACCGCCGGGATGCCACGTGGCGGCCTGTCATTGGCCGGTTCAAGATGCGCGGTCCACAGAGCTGCGCGGCGGGGTGCACAGACCCGGCGCATGGACACGTGGCACCGCCTGATTGGCGGGCGCAAGGCGCGCGGTCTACCGGGTGAGCGCGGCGGTGCATGGACCAAGGCGGGGGCACGTGGCAGCCTCCGGTTGGTCGGTGCACGCGGCGCGGTCCACGGAATTCCGAAGTGGAATGCGTGGACCTGGTGTAGGGGACACGTGTCACCCTCTGGTTCGCGGGCGCACCGTGCGCGGTGCACGGAGCCGGGGCCGGTACCTCGGGGCGCGTGCGCACGACGGGGCCATGCCGCGCGCCCGGCGCGGCCGCCGACCGGTCAGCGGGTCAACCGGGTGGACACGCGTCGCCCGCTGGTTGGCGGGCGCCCACCGCCTCACTGTGCGGGGGCGGGCCACGTGGCAGCTCGGGGGTGGCCCGAACAGCTGTTTGCTGTTCGGCGGGCCACGTGGCGGCACCTGGTGGATTCGGGCGTGAACAGTGTTGGGCCGGCCCAACACTGTAGCCGCCCGAAAGTACCGGGCGCCCGAAAGTTGGGCCCGAAAGCCCATTGACTTGTCTTTTTGGGCTGATTTCGGGTGAGGCCTATAAATAGGCCCCTTGGGGCTCGTTTTTGAGGCTTTTCCCGAGAGTTTTAGCCATTGAGCCCTTCACCAATTCTCTTCCTCTCCCTCTTGTGCATCTTTTGGCGAAGGTTCAGAATTTTTGGAGGCCGCGACGATGGCGACTTCTGCATCGGGGTGCGGAGCGACGATCTACTGTTGGAGGCCCATTTTCGTCGCAGTTTAGTCTGGGAGGTCTATCGGGCTACCCCGACGTTATTTTTGGACGATTTCTGCGGTGACGGTTTCGTAAGAGGTAAATCTACATTTTCCGTGTTGGACACTTTTTCTGGATCCGAGCTTTTCTTGGGGTTCTGGGTACATTTTTAACCCCCTTTCCGACTGTTGGTTGATTTGGACAGCACCTACTTGTTGGATTTTTATCTCCTCATCCGGACATCGGAATTCGATGTTTCAGGACTCTATCGACATCTACTCTTCGCGAGGATCGCCGTCATATTTTTATTGGAATTTTTGGAGGAAGTTTTTCTGGTGAAAATTTCGTGTGAATGGGACTGTTCACCACAGATTTTGGGATTTTGGAATTTGTGTGGATTTAAGTGTAATTTTGGTGTATGTTTGTACCCAGGAGGTTGTGAGCACTTCTACCGTGTTGTTGGCTTGGTGGGATCTGTGATTTGACTGTATTGGGCTTTCTCAGATGTACGATTCCGGGCAGTTAGCACTTTCAGGTGGGTGACCTTACTTCCAAGAACGCTGGACTGTGTACTAATTCTATGTGTGTAGGATCATGCATGTTAGAAATTGGAGTAGTAGCATGTGTAAAACTGTATGTTGTATCTCGTATATCAGTTGATGAATCTTTTGATCCCTACTTTTTGTTAAGTAGTGAAATCTTGGAACTTGACCTAGCACCCCTGTCATATGTATCATGTTCAGCCAGTCTGTAGAAAACTTCAACTTGGGCTAGGTTTTTTATTGCTCTAGACATTCCACATCGCGATACTTCATTTCACTTTGGACTTAGCTTTTCCTCGCCCGAGTTGTGGGCCGAGAGGTCGGTTGGTTGTGGGATGCATTTGCACTCGTGTCTGGGGACCGAGTGGAGTTGATAGCAGTCTGTAGATTTGATTTCTTTGGGAGAGTGATAGTGATGGTAGATCTGGGTTCTTGGAAACGGTCAGAGAGACAGTGAGTTTCAGCTGTGTAGATTCCAGCCAGTGAGTGAGTCAGTGATTTGTTTGGTAGTCGATCTTATTGATCGAGGATTGGATCATAGCCTGCATGAGCCACATTTGAGCTTTACAGAGATACTTTACAGTGATACTTATGGGTTACTTTGACTCGAGCGGGTCGCTCCCCTCGAGTGCCACTCCGGAGTAGGCGAGACCGGGTTGTTGTACCGGCGTGAGTTTGAGATGTTCTTTAGCGACTTGTTGTTGCATTTGTCCCTCTGGCTGTGCTTATGTTGGTAGCCACGGACGCCCTACGTAAGTCCGCTCCTCCGGGACGTAACGGCAGTAGGTTGGCGCAGGTTTGACTGGACCCGATGTGGCAGTCAGTTTTGATTGGGTGATCAGGGAGGAGAGTTAGTTGTGGCATTATGTTCTTTCTGTTCCACTGTTGAGCATCTAGATAGAGGCATAGTAGCTGTAGAGTTACTTTTCCCAGCTTTCCTTACAGCACTGCATATGTTACTTTTTGCCTCTGGTAGACTTAGTGGGCAGACCGTCGGGCTTGTTGGCGGCACCCACTGAGAACTACTGTGGGATGTAGTTCTCACACCCGTCGTGGTGTCTTCTCCCCAGGGACTTCTGCTCCGGTTCCTGCAGCTCCTGTTGCTGATCCAGCTCCTTCTGACCGAGGTAAGGGAGTCGCGAGATAGATCCCCTCCTGTCATCGTCAGTGTGTGAGTAGATGTACCCCAGTACTATTTTGGTGTGTGTTATGTCGAGTGACTGTTGTAGTGAGGTTTTGAGTTGTACCTTTCTTTCCTGCTTTTCTGAGAGACTCTTGTATAGAGGTGAGGTTGGTCTGTATATTTGTGAGTTGTAGTTTTATTTTATGTATTTTATTCCAGCTTTTCTCTTTCAGCTCTGATATCTGCTAGTGTAGATGTTTCTTTGCAGGTTAGTCGCTACGCCTATACGGGGCTTCCCGTATGGGCGGCGGATCTGTTGGCGAGCCGGGGCGCAGTATCGCCCTGGGGCGTGACATGCACTGTGTACAGGGATCGATGAGCCTCAGTAAGAATCTCGTTCCTTAGGTTATCATCCATCGGAACGCACCAACGACCCCGAAATCTAATAGAGCCGTACGTCTGTATGCATCTGATAGTCATCTGTCTGTCCCAATGATATATTCTCGCGAACTCTCTCAAAGAATGGATTTGACTACTGTCCCTTCTTTATGAGATCGAGAATAGTGGGCTGTACCGCCATCGCCATAAGTCGAATAATCGACCTTGCTAAGCTATTTCCAATTTTAACCTCTGGAACTTCTCCACCTAGCGATCGTGCTCGGTGATCATCATCAACTCTGTCGTACTATGCTTCCGACTCAATGCGTCGTCCACTACATTCGTCCGACCAGGATGATACTTGATGGTCAGGTCACAGTCTTTCAGATGCTCGAATTGATTAAAAATGTTGCAAACCGATTTTCGATCTGACGGTCGGATCGTCTCGAAAACGGCAAAGAACGATGTGGGGCCCACGACTTAAGTCGTGAATAGTAACCCCTGATTTAATTTCCTCGCTGGTCAACGTCGGTCGATCGACTTTCTGGAGTTTGAAACTGACGATCCAAATAGTCGATTCGAATGGCTTCGATGTTCTGAGCGCAGTGGCGCTGACGAAATTTATGTTCGATGAGCCGAAGTCCTCGAAAAGCATGCCACACTAGGTAACACCACTGTATGTCATGGATTTTAAAATTTTAGAGGATCGAATGCGACAAACCAAAATCTCTACTCAATAGATTTCGTCGAGCCGGACGTCGTGGTGGTGTCCGTTTTTCAGTTTGACGACTCGGTTGTCTCAAAAAGCTTAAAATGATAGAAAATTTGCAGTATTTCGCGGAGAATCCTAATATTTTATGGATCGAATAGCGAGAAAATTCTTGGAGAGGGTCTTCTATGCATAATGCTTGTAAAGTGAAGGACCCGTACTTAAATACCAAGAGTTGAGGGGCTAAATGGTATCTTGTTGCAAATAATCCTATATCAATTCGTGTGGAACCCTAACCCCGAACCCTAGCCATTCTCGTGTGGAAACCGCAGCCCACGACCCCATCTCTTCCTCCTCTATCCTTCCCGAGCCTAGCACCGCCGGCCGCCACCTCCCCTCGCCGGAGAAGCAAAGAAAAGCAAGAATCAAGCTTTGCTTTTGGGTTGGTTGAGAAGGAAACAACCAAGAAGGCCTAATCTTGGGCTGCTGTGTGTGTGTTTGGGTTGACGAGGACGTCAGGCCTAAACGGGGGAGTTTGTGATACCCCAATAGTCCCACATCGAATAGGAGTGTGGATGTATTTGGGTATATATGAGACATGGACACTAGTAATAATAACTGGGCTTAAGCATTTTGGGCTATGGTTTGGGGCCCAACGAGTTATTATTGCTAGTGGGACGGGTCGTTACATTTGGTATCAGAGCCAATAACCAGCCGGAAGTGTGCGGCGAGTCTCGACTGAGCCTTGGTCTAGATGACAGGGCTAGCGAGACGAGTCTCGCATCGCCTGGTGATCTTGGGCTACTGCGTGTGTGTTTGGGGTGACGAGGATGCCAGGCTTAAATGGGGGGAGTCTGTGACGCCTCCAATAGTCCCACATCGTATGTGGATGGAATTGTGATTGGGTTTATATGATACATGGACACTAATAATAATAACTGGGCTTAAACATTTTGGGTTGTGGTTTGGCCCTAACGAGTTATTATTGCTAGTGGGCCGGGTCGTTACAGTAATGGTTGAGGTTGAGCTTACAGCTCTTAATGGAATCTGAGACGATAATTTTTGCGAGATGTGACTCTACATACATCCCTGGAGGAGACCACCTATATAAGAGTATTCGTATAAGGCTGCGACTATGAGATGTTGGCTGTCCATAGAAACTCTTATGAAAAATCAAGGTACTGTGCATGGCCTTTAACGCACAGACTTGCGATTGAGAATTATGTACTGTGTGTGGTAGTTGAAGTCAGAATCAAAGGAACGTAGTTCAAGATCTGATTCATTTCGATTCCTTCTGATAAAAGCTACTTATACTAAGTGAGGTTAAGTCTCTTAAAGATTATATAGTATAAACACCCGATAATCTTATTTCATTTTTAAATTAGTTGAGTTTAATTTTATTTCGAGATTTTGAATTTTGTGAGGGTTGTTGGAATAAAATTCAAAATTCCAAAATTCTCAATAAATTTTTATTATTATTAATTTAATTTTTAATGTTAATTTATTTATTATCATTTAATTCTTAATTAATTTCTTAATTAATTAGTTGACGTTTTTCACTCCGGCGGCTATTAATTGGCTCTCTTTATGGTGATGTGAACGTTGGGCCAACGTTTACCTTACACCTCTCTATATATAGTGCTATGTACATATTTACTAAATACACGCACACATATACTCATACACAAGCAAGGAAAAAGAAAAGCTATACATAGTTGATTTATATATCTATTTTATTTTCTTATATTATTTTATTATCGAGTGTTGAAAGAAACTTTGTCAAATCTCTTCCGCGGTCGTACTCGTAGAAAGGGGATCAGTTCTGGTCGTACTTTGGGGTGGTATCTCCGATTAATCCACATGAAGGACGGAAATACGTCTTAGGGTAATGCCTCGCACGCTTCCTGATCAATTTTATTCAACGTCATTCTTCAACATTTTTCTAGAATTACCGTAGCGTTTAAACCGTGAGTTATTACAATTTTATTTATTTATAATTTAGTTAGATAATTTAATCATAATCAGATTTAATGCGATTATTTTTCTAACAATTCATACCCGAATCTAAATATGTTAGATTTTTATTTTTTATATTCGTATCCAAAATTATATCTATCGAATAAATCCGTCCCATTTGTATTTAGATTTGAATAAAATTTCGAGTATTTATATTCATTGACATCCCTACTTATAATGCCAATTCATCATAAGAGAGAAAGATAAATACATTCGCAATGCCAAATTAATAATATTTTAAATTTCAGCCAATTTGGTTCATGACTTATAATATTTCAGTCATCCTCTATATATATTTTTTATTAAAAATATTTAAATTATTACTATTCAACTAAAGTTGGGCAGTTAAAAAAGGCGTTAGTGAATTAGGAGAATCATTGTAAATTACTAAGTGATAGAAATACTAAATTATCATAGATTAAGGGATACTCTCATTATAAAAATTATTAATAGTATATTAATAAAAAAAATATTAATTCTTAACAATTTTATATATATGTATATAAAAGGGAATTGATCTTGCATATTTACCCATCTAATCTAGAAAATTTATTATATATTCTTGTAAACATTAAAAACTTGAAAATATATTTCTCTAACTAGTAAAAACTGTTAGAAAAATAATTGCACTAATTTTGATTGTGATTAAATTATCTAACTGTTTATTGTTTAAAATTTAATAACATAACTTACCTTTAATCGCTATAAAATTTCAGAAATTATAGATAAAAATAAACCGAAATAAAGTTGATCCGGAAGCGTGCGAGGCACTGCCCTAAGGCGTATTTCCGTCCTTCGTGCGGATTAATCGGAGATACCACCCCAAGGTATGACTGGAACTCCCCTTCCTACGAGCACGACCGCGGAAGAGGTTGACGAAGTTTCTTTCAACACCCGATAAATAAAAATACTTAAAAAGAACAAAATAAAATTAAAATAGAATTTAAACAAATTCTTTTCCTCTCCTTTTCTTTTACTTGTCTAAAAAATAAAACTTCTGTACTACTACTATAGCCCACACCTATGTATATATAGGAGAAGTAATAGTGTAGTTGGTTCCATTATTAATTCACCTAAATGGTGAATTAATACCTTTAAATTAGTAAATTAATTAAAAGAGAATAAATGAATAATTAAATAAGAAAAATAAATGACAATAAATGAGAATAACTTAAAATTAATAAATGAGAATACATTTTAATAAATGAATTGAAAATTGATAATAAAATAATTATTGAGAATTTTAGAATTTTAAATTTTATTCCAACAATCCCCCACAAAATTCAAAATTTTGAAATAATTATTAAACTCAACAAATTAAAATTAAAATAAGATTATCGGGTGTTTATACTATGTAATAGGTAAGGTGTCTTTAAGAGACTTAACCTCACTTAGTGTAAGCTGTAGGTTTTTATAGGATCCACAAGGATCTAAATAGGTACTATCAAACAACTAGAGGGGGGGTGAATAGGTGTAATACTTAAAAACTCAATCTCAGTGCAAAATAAAAACCAATGCGGAAAATAAAAACAGCACACCGAGATTTACGTGGAAACTCCAATCCAGGAGAAAAACCACGGGACCAACACGCAATAACAATCCACTAAGAATAGAAGAATAACAAGGTGATTACCGACTCCACGGACTCAAACCCCTCCTTCAGCTTCTTCGGACCTTGCGCTGACCGGTTGGATATCCACGCAATAACAATCCCTAAGAAAAGAAGAATAACAAGGTGATTACCGTCTCCACGGATTTAACCACTCCTTCAATTTCTTGGACCTCGCGCTCCACCGTTTTGCCCGTCCACTGCTCACGTTCGAATCCACGAACGCACGCTTCGAATCCACGAAACGCCTTTAGCACACCAAATCCACGATGCCACGTCGAATCCACGACGCAAACTCAGTCGATGAGAATATTGACTTCGATGGTGATCCTTTGCTTAGATTCTCATTGAGGAACCGTAGAAGAAATCTCTAAGCAAAAATTAGATCAATTCGACAAAAGATATATTCTTGAAAGAACCGTCGAATTGACCTAAAAGAGGCTATAAAGAAGAACAATGAAAACCTAGCCTCTAGGGTTGCTCACAAGAGTTTTATAAATTGATCGGTAGAGAACCCACGTTTTTGAGAAACCCTAAGTGTCTATTTATAGTTTAGAAACCTTTGGAAAGAGATAAGAATCAAAAACATACCTTATCTGGAAATTTTCAGGACGGCGATCCGGATCGGATTTACTGCGATCCGGATCGTCGTAACGAGATTGACGATTCCAGAAAACCAAGGGTTCGGGATCCGGATCGTATTGCCCGATCCGGATCGTTCATACAAATCAGAAAACTTAACATTCGGGATCCGGATCGGAAATTACATGGATCCGGATCGAAGTCTTGTATGAAGCAACAACCTTCGGGATCCGGATCGTTGGCTCTGATTCGGATCCTGAACATGTCCGAACACCAGTTTTTGATTATTATGACAAAAAAAGTTCATCCAAGTGTTTCTACACTATAAGAAAGTATTCGGATCACCACAATTATTTAGTTAAACATACCTGATCCTCTTGAATACTTTCTTCTTGAGATTGATGTAACTGATCCACAATTCTTCAACTTCAATCTTCCAGACTCAAGACACTGAGTGTCAACTTGAGCTCTTGTTGAATCTTCTCTAAGTCTTTGAATGCTGATTGACAATTTGATCCCTTTAAGACTCCGACTCAACTCACTGACTTGACTCACGAAATATGCCAATACCAAAATGCCGTAACAATCTCCCCCTTTGGCAATTTCGTGACAAAACCCAAAATACATAAAAACGCTCAAGTCACTCATCTTAAACCAAAAAATCGAAACTCAATGTCATCACCAAAACATTGATTTTCTTTGTGTGAAAGATCCAATAAATACAAAATTACATTTGAACCAAACAGTCCTAGAACATACTCTATGACTTAGGACTTGGAGTCTTAAAGTGATGTAATTCCTGCAAAACAAAACTCCAAACAAAATCAAACGTTAGTCGTTAGAAATTACAATCCTACATTTGATCTGTCTTCCTTTTGGTTCTTTTGTTTTTCTGCTCTTTTAATTTTTTCTTTGTCTCCCCCTATCTTGAGCATCTCTGTTCTCCCCCTTTGTGATACGATCATCATTTTCCGTTCTCCCCCATTTTTCCATTTTCGTTTCGTTTATCCTCTCTTGATGATCTTATCTCCGTCATTTCTCTTCTCCCCCTTTTTGTCACAAATTGTCAAACAGTGAACATACTAGACAAAAGGAAATCACTAACAACATTAGTTCATGGAGAAAGAGAGATAAAAGCTCAGTTCCGGTATATAACAAAAATGCAGATTCCGTACCTGTACCAGAAAGCAAAAATCAAATAATTTCTTGAAACAAATCCAGATTTTAGAATCTTTTCAAATACCGATTTGTATTCCATCAAGAAATCAATTTAAGTGCTTTAAACAGTGAATTCACACAGATGTCATTCAATCCAATTAATTTCACAAAATTAAAAAGATTTACTCCAAAATCATGAAAAATAAAGGTAAAACATTATAAACCGTTTTTCATGTTATATTCATCAAACACAAGTCATCAAAAATAATCTTGAGATCCAAAGTCTATCAAGATGTAACGGATTTACAAAGATGACTTACAGAGATTTCCAAATGACATCAATTTGGTTTCTTACCCTTTCAAATTTGAGATAAGCACTAAAATACCTAAGGGAGGCTCTTTGAGCATCTTTCAACTAACCCACCTTATACCAACCAGGAGATTGTTCAAAATATAAGAGTTTTGCATATAAATCTCCAAATGCTTCAACTAAAGATTTTCTCATAAAATACTATCAAGCATCCATAACATGTGGTAGCTTCACACACAAAACGGACGACCGGGGTGGCAGCTCTTTCCAACATGTGGTGGTAGTTTTCACACTCCTTTCGGATGTAACTCTTTCCACATCTTTTGCAAATCATTTCAATACCCTTGTAAGAATGCAATCTCTTACGTGAAAGAATTAAATCCCAAATTTTAGCCTATCGGTTGTCTCACGTTTATCACAATGAATTCACACAACCGAGATAGATTAAGCATCTAAAGATCACACATGATTTCTAAAATTTGATGCTTATAATATCAAAAACTCCTATAATGAAGTATCTTCAAGATTATGATTATGGAGTAAAATTGATAATCCAAATAAAATTAATTTGGAGTGAATAAAAGTGAAACCCTTTTTATTCAATGCACTTGTTCAGTAAAAACCCTTTTGTTCAAAAACAAAGTATAAAAACGAAGAGCATTGAAAAACATGTAATGCAAAGATTAAGAAAGATATGAAGGGGAAAACCAATCAAAGCATTACATACAGTCATAAGCTATTTAGAACTTAAGACAAGGAAAGATATCACCTTTCCGAATCCAAAATCGCTGGATTTTGGGTTGTCTTGATTCGTTGTGGCCGGGGGTTGTTCGCTTTGACTGTTGATTCACCTTAGGTCTTTGCCTCGCAATGATCCACTTGTATGATTGATGTTGTGGCTCGGACCTTTGGTGGGTTGAGTGAACTCCTTTGACTTGATGTGTCTTTTGATTCCGTTGAGTTCGCTCCGTAGATGAAGTTGCCGAAGAATTCTTCTTTCTCTTTTTCGGGCAATCCTTCACCAAATGTCCTTCAAGTCCACATAGGTGACAAGTTCTTCCTTTCAATTTAGTTGTGGAACTTGAAGCCTTCACAGTTTGGTTCTTTTTAAATCCCAAACCAACCTTGCTTGTTTGACCTAAACGAGACATACACTCATGTTTCTTCGAACCGGTTGAAATCCTTGGTATGTCGGATTTAAGTTCATGAACTTGCTTGGTCAAAGCTTGGTTGGTGACATGAATCTCCTCAAACTGTTTTTCTAGAAAACCAATCTTGTCCGTATATGATTTAGCGTTTGTCTCCGATTGGTTTAGCTTTTCTTGGAGGATTTTATTGTTATTCAATAAACGTCCTTGTTCCTCCTCGAGATCATGAAGTTTTATCTTTAAAGCATGATTCTCGTCTTGATTCTCAAGTCGTTGCTTCCTCAACTTCTTGATATGTTTGGCCATCTTCTTAGATTCCGCAAGAAGTTGTTGATATGCCTCAACGAGTTCTTCCTCGTCCGACTCCCCCTCACTTGATGACTCTCCGCCGGTTGTTGATGTTTCATACAAAATCAAAGGAGTAGAGTCAGTGACTAATGATGAAAAACAATTATTAGAAGAGGGAAAATGAGAGGCATGAGAAGCAACAATTTTTTCCTCTTTACTTGAGGTCGATTCATTGGAAGTAGAATCGTCCCAAGTTTTCGCTTGCAAAGCCTTCTTTTTATATGATTTCTTAGAAGGACAATCCATTGAAAAATGGTCGTAGCCTTTGCATCGATAGCATTGGATTTTCCCTTCGAAATCATCTTTTTCTTTTTCTTTAGAAGGTTTTGCAAAGCTTTTGAGTTTAGAGGATTTAGAACCCGATGATCCTTTAGAAGATTTCGTGGATGAAGATCCATCGGTTCGATTCTTCTAAAACTTCCGACGAAATTTCTTTGTGATCCGCGCCAATTGTTCTTCAAAATCGGCAAAAGAGATTTCATCGTCGGAACTCGATTCGCTATCTTCTTCCTTTGTTGATTTGAATGCAATACCTGTAAGCTTAGAAGAAGACTTGGAAGAAACTTGATTAGTAGGAAAAGTCATTTCATAAGTTTGCAAAGCACCTACTAATTCCTCTATACTCATCTCATCCGGATGACTAACGGTTTCAATGGCGGTAACCTTTGCCCTAAACCGTTCCGGAAGAGTCCGAAATATCTTTCTTACAATTTTCGACTCCGGGATCTTTTCTCCTAAATTAGCACATGTATTTATTACATCTTGAAGTCTAGTGTAATAATCTGTAAACAATTCATGCTCTTCCATATGAATAGAGTCAAATTGACTTGTAAGCATCTGGAGCTTTTGAATTTTTACAAGATTAGTACCCTCATGTGTAATTTTGAGAATATCCCAAATTTCCTTCGCGGTTTCACACGCGGAAATTCTTGTGAACTCAGTCGAGGAAAGAGAATTAAATAAAGCGTTCATACCTTTCCCATTGTAAGAAGATCTTTCAAATTCCTCTTTGGACCATCTAGAGCGAGGTTTTGGGGTAGTAGAATTTCCTACTTCCTCAACAGGATGCACCCAACCGTATTCCACGGATTGCCATACTCGCTCATCAATTGCGATGAGAAAAGCTCTCATCCGCACTTTCCAATAAGCATAATTAGTCCCATCAAAAAGAGGAGGTCTATAAATATTACCACTTTCACCCATCATGATAGATACACCTAAAACCCGCTCTGATACCAATTGTAGGTTTTTATAGGATCCACAAGGATCTAAATAGGTACTATCAAACAACTAGAGGGGGGGTGAATAGGTGTAATACTTAAAAACTCAATCTCAGTGCAAAATAAAAACCAATGCGGAAAATAAAAACAGCACACCGAGATTTACGTGGAAACTCCAATCCAGGAGAAAATCCACGGGACCAACACGCAATAACAATCCACTAAGAATAGAAGAATAACAAGGTGATTACCGACTCCACGGACTCAAACCCCTCCTTCAGCTTCTTCGGACCTTGCGCTGACCGGTTGGATATCCACGCAATAACAATCCCTAAGAAAAGAAGAATAACAAGGTGATTACCGTCTCCACGGATTTAACCCCTCCTTCAATTTCTTGGACCTCGCGCTCCACCGTTTTGCCCGTCCACTGCTCACGTTCGAATCCACGAACGCACGCTTCGAATCCACGAAACGCCTTTAGCACACCGAATCCACGATGCCACGTCGAATCCACGACGCAAACTCAGTCGATGAGAATATTGACTTCGATGGTGATCCTTTGCTTAGATTCTCATTGAGGAACCGTAGAAGAAATCTCTAAGCAAAGATTAGATCAATTCGACAAAAGATATGTTCTTGAAAGAACCGTCGAATTGACCTAAAAGAGGCTATAAAGAAGAACAATGAAAACCTAGCCTCTAGGGTTGCTCACAAGAGTTTTATAAATTGATCGGTAGAGAACCCACGTTTTTGAGAAACCCTAAGTGTCTATTTATAGTTTAGAAACCTTTGGAAAGAGATAAGAATCAAAAACATACCTTATCTGGAAATTTTCAGGACGGCGATCCGGATCGGATTTACTGCGATCCGGATCGTCGTAACGAGATTGACGATTCCAGAAAACCAAGGGTTCGGGATCCGGATCGTATTGCCCGATCCGGATCGTTCATACAAATCAGAAAACTTAACATTCGGGATCCGGATCGGAAATTACATGGATCCGGATCGAAGTCTTGTATGAAGCAACAACCTTCGGGATCCGGATCGTTGGCTCTGATCCGGATCCTGAACATGTCCGAACACCAGTTTTGATTATTATGACAAAAAAAGTTCATCCAAGTGTTTCTACACTATAAGAAAGTATTCGGATCACCACAATTATTTAGTTAAACATACCTGATCCTCTTGAATACTTTCTTCTTGAGATTGATGTAACTGATCCACAATTCTTCAACTTCAATCTTCCAGACTCAAGACACTGAGTGTCAACTTGAGCTCTTGTTGAATCTTCTCTAAGTCTTTGAATGCTGATTGACAATTTGATCCCTTTAAGACTCCGACTCAACTCACTGACTTGACTCACGAAATATGCCAATACCAAAATGCCGTAACAAT
>CM055063.1:50184727-50201739 GCA_029204045.2 Tillandsia leiboldiana | reverse complement strand
CTCTTTACTTGAGGTCGATTCATTGGAAGTAGAATCGTCCCAAGTTTTCGCTTGCAAAGCCTTCTTTTTATATGATTTCTTAGAAGGACAATCCATTGAAAAATGGTCGTAGCCTTTGCATCGATAGCATTGGATTTTCCCTTCGAAATCATCTTTTTCTTTTTCTTTAGAAGGTTTTGCAAAGCTTTTGAGTTTAGAGGATTAGAACCCGATGATCCTTTAGAAGATTTCGTGGATGAAGATCCATCGGTTCGATTCTTCCAAAACTTCCGACGAAATTTCTTTGTGATCCGCGCCAATTGTTCTTCAAAATCGGCAAAAGAGATTTCATCGTCGGAACTCGATTCGCTATCTTCTTCCTTTGTTGATTTGAATGCAATACCTGTAAGCTTAGAAGAAGACTTGGAAGAAACTTGATTAGTAGGAAAAGTCATTTCATAAGTTTGCAAAGCACCTACTAATTCCTCTATACTCATCTCATCCGGATGACTAACGGTTTCAATGGCGGTAACCTTTGCCCTAAACCGTTCCGGAAGAGTCCGAAGTATCTTTCTTACAATTTTCGACTCCGGGATCTTTTCTCCTAAATTAGCACATGTATTTATTACATCTTGAAGTCTAGTGTAATAATCTGTAAACAATTCATGCTCTTCCATATGAATAGAGTCAAATTGACTTGTAAGCATCTGGAGCTTTTGAATTTTTACAAGATTAGTACCCTCATGTGTAATTTTGAGAATATCCCAAATTTCCTTCGCGGTTTCACACGCGAAAATTCTTGTGAACTCAGTCGAGGAAAGAGAATTAAATAAAGCGTTCATACCTTTCCCATTGTAAGAAGATCTTTCAAATTCCTCTTTGGACCATCTAGAGCGAGGTTTTGGGGTAGTAGAATTTCCTACTTCCTCAACAGGATGCACCCAACCGTATTCCACGGATTGCCATACTCGCTCATCAATTGCGATGAGAAAAGCTCTCATCCGCACTTTCCAATAAGCATAATTAGTCCCATCAAAAAGAGGAGGTCTATAAATATTACCACTTTCACCCATCATGATAGATACACCTAAAACCCGCTCTGATACCAATTGTAGGTTTTTATAGGATCCACAAGGATCTAAATAGGTACTATCAAACAACTAGAGGGGGGGTGAATAGGTGTAATACTTAAAAACTCAATCTCAGTGCAAAATAAAAACCAATGCGGAAAATAAAAACAGCACACCGAGATTTACGTGGAAACTCCAATCCAGGAGAAAAACCACGGGACCAACACGCAATAACAATCCACTAAGAATAGAAGAATAACAAGGTGATTACCGACTCCACGGACTCAAACCCCTCCTTCAGCTTCTTCGGACCTTGCGCTGACCGGTTGGATATCCACGCAATAACAATCCCTAAGAAAAGAAGAATAACAAGGTGATTACCGTCTCCACGGATTTAACCCCTCCTTCAATTTCTTGGACCTCGCGCTCCACCGTTTTGCCCGTCCACTGCTCACGTTCGAATCCACGAACGCACGCTTCGAATCCACGAAACGCCTTTAGCACACCGAATCCACGATGCCACGTCGAATCCACGACGCAAACTCAGTCGATGAGAATATTGACTTCGATGGTGATCCTTTGCTTAGATTCTCATTGAGGAACTGTAGAAGAAATCTCTAAGCAAAGATTAGATCAATTCGACAAAAGATATGTTCTTGAAAGAACCGTCGAATTGACCTAAAAGAGGCTATAAAGAAGAACAATGAAAACCTAGCCTCTAGGGTTGCTCACAAGAGTTTTATAAATTGATCGGTAGAGAACCCACGTTTTTGAGAAACCCTAAGTGTCTATTTATAGTTTAGAAACCTTTGGAAAGAGATAAGAATCAAAAACATACCTTATCTGGAAATTTTCAGGACGGCGATCCGGATCGGATTTACTGCGATCCGGATCGTCGTAACGAGATTGACGATTCCAGAAAACCAAGGGTTCGGGATCCGGATCGTATTGCCCGATCCGGATCGTTCATACAAATCAGAAAACTTAACATTCGGGATCCGGATCGGAAATTACATGGATCCGGATCGAAGTCTTGTATGAAGCAACAACCTTCGGGATCCGGATCGTTGGCTCTGATCCGGATCCTGAACATGTCCGAACACCAGTTTTTGATTATTATGACAAAAAAAGTTCATCCAAGTGTTTCTACACTATAAGAAAGTATTCGGATCACCACAATTATTTAGTTAAACATACCTGATCCTCTTGAATACTTTCTTCTTGAGATTGATGTAACTGATCCACAATTCTTCAACTTCAATCTTCCAGACTCAAGACACTGAGTGTCAACTTGAGCTCTTGTTGAATCTTCTCTAAGTCTTTGAATGCTGATTGACAATTTGATCCCTTTAAGACTCCGACTCAACTCACTGACTTGACTCACGAAATATGCCAATACCAAAATGCCGTAACATAAGCAATTTTCATCAGAAGGAATCGGAGTGAACCAGGTCTTGAACTACGTTCCTTTGACCCTGACTTCAACTGCCACACACACAGTACAGAATTCTCCGTCGCGAGTCTGTGCATTAAAGGCCATGCACAGTACCTTGATTTTTCATAAGAATTTCTATGGACAGCCCACATCTCATAATCGCGGCCTTATACGAATATTCTTATATAGGTGGTCTTCTCCAAGGATGTGTGTAGAATCACATCTCGCGAAAATTATCGCCTCGGATTCCATTAAGAGCCATAAGCTCAACCTCAACCACTACACAGCACTACTCATCATAGGGATGGAATTGGAACTAAAGTTCCTCTTAATAAACTGTAGAAAGTGCTCTTTGGCCAACCTGACAGCTTGTTTTTACCACATTGAACCTTCTTCAAGGGATCTCCTATCACAAAGGTTGGATTCCCACTGCAGGAAGGCCCTTTATGGGCAAAGTCCCATCCCCCTCGATGACTCTAGGACCTTAGTCCTATTCAGGTCTTTCGTCACGCAATCTGCAAGATTCTAATCAGATCTGATAAAACTCAAAGAAACTACATTATAAAAATTAGACATCTAACAAATTCTTGTCCCAATTTAATATGTCTATTAGCTTTGAAATTTATCAATTTCATTTTACAAAAACTTAATTGCAGCTTTAGAATCAACCGAATAGAAATAGATTTGATGTTCAAAGAATCAAAAATTCAATTGGTATCGTTGTACAGAACAACCAACAAATTTGAGTTCAAAAGATAGATTATTTTTAAATTAACGAAATACTTTCTGTCGAGCAATCTAATGAATCATACTAGGATCAACAGAAATATGAACAGGTGAACAATCAGGATACCCAAATATATCAAGCTGATAAAAAACTTTCCCCCACAAGTTCTGAGATACATCAGAACTTAAAAACATAACATCAACTATGTCTAATAGGGTTTGGTTCAATCTCACTAAATCGGTATTAGTTTTCTATTCTGATTGAAGGAAGTGCAAACCTAATTTTAATAGTTCTCTAAGTTCATAAGCAAATTTGGATAAAATTGAAATAATTTGTCCAGTAGACAAATAGCTTGATAGGTATCTAAGTTTGAAACATTTTAGATAATCTAATTGAGAGAATAAACATTTTTTTTTTTTTAAGACTAGCAACTATGAGCTACAAAAAAGATTCAATAAATCTTTTAATATTATTATTATTTGTTTTAATATATATATATATATATATATATATATATATATATATATATATATATATATATATATATATATATATATATATATATATATATATATATATATATATATATATATATATATATATATATATATATATATATATAAATAAATACACATTGGTTAAGATTTTAATATTAATCTTTTTATCTCAATTAGTTCAATAGCAAACAGATGACCCAAACAATTAAAGTTTGAATTTGATTTAAATATTTTCGGATTTGATTTAAATATTTTCGGATGTAAATGCAATCAAATAAAATATGTAAGCTGCAGTAAATAATATAAGATTAAACTAGAATGGATGAAGTAGGCTTTGTGCTTACTGGTTGTGTGTTTTTACCTTAAGACTAATGTTGCAGGTTCAAATACTACGTAAAACAATTTTTTAAAAAAATTAATTTACTGTAGATAAAACTATATATAAATATATATTTTTTTTCTTTTTTTTTTCGAAGCTAAAACAGTAAATAAATTTATTATTATTATTATTATTATTATTATTATTATTATTATTATTATTATTATTATTTTTATATATATATATATTTATTTTACTGTAGCTAAAAAGTGAAAACAGTAAAAATATATATATAATAATTTTAAAGAGAGCAAATAAATCACAATAATCTATATGCAATTAAAATTTTAAAATGCTAATTCCAATATGTTTAAATTTGAATGTTAAACATACTAATAAGTTGACAACAAAAATTATATATAATATGCAATATATATATTCTTTTCGGATTAGCACTCGTTAGATTGTTAATCACAATCAACTCGAAATACGCCTTAGACTGTTAGAAAAATAATCGCACTAAATCTGTTTGTGATTAAATTATCTAACTAGTTTATGTTTAAATTTGAATAACATAACTTACATTTAATCGCTATGAAATTCCAGAAATTATAGATAAAAATAAACCGAAATAAAGTTGATCCGGAAGCGTGCGAGGCACTGCCCTAAGGCGTATTTCCGTCCTTCGTGCGGATTAATCGGAGATACCACCCCAAGGTACGACCGGAACTCCCCTTCCTACGAGCACGACCGCGGAAGAGGTTGACGAAGTTTCTTTCAACACCCGATAAATAAAAATACTTAAAAAGAACAAAATAAAATTAAAATAGAATTTAAACAAATTCTTTTCCTCTCTTTTTCTTTTACTTGTCTAAAAATAAAACTTCTGTACTACTACTATAGCCCACACCTATGTATATATAGGAGAAGTAATAGTGTAGTTGGTTTCATTATTAATTCACCTAAATGGTGAATTAATACCTTTAAATTAGTACATTAATTAAAAGAGAATAAATGAATAATTAAATAAGAAAAATAAATGACAATAAATGAGAATAACTTAAAATTAATAAATGAGAATAAATTTTAATAAATGAATTGAAAATTAATAATAAAATAATTATTGAGAATTTTAGAATTTTAAATTTTATTCCAACAAAAACTTACTAATTAAAGTTTAGTATTATAATTATTTTGCACTTTTCATGATTAGTAATAGAGGTCAATCAAGATGACAAGATCAAGTTCTATTGCTTTTCATTATTAATAAATCAAGGCCATTTGATCAGTTTAATTCAGTTCCTTTTAAAATATGTTTGATTCCTGATTTTATGGAAGCCATGAAATGAATAAGAGCAAAATAATATTTTTAAGTAGAATACGGTAATTTTTTATTGGTCAATAAATACATTTATAAATTTATAAAATTTATAGGAATATATATGTATGATATATTTTAATGTTTGAAAGGATATATAAATATGCATGCAATATACTAATTTAATAAGAATATATTTTTAATTATAACATTTATTAAAAGAATGTTTGGTTCTTCAAAAAAATTATAGGAGATCGTTTTCACGAAAATAAGAAAAATTATTAATGGAAAATATCTTTTAATTCCATAAATTTTGTTTTATCGATAAAAAATTTAAAATATATATATATATATATATATATATATATTATATATATATATATATATATATATATATATATATATATATATATATATATATATATTATTTTTATTTTATAAAATTTGACAAAACGTTTTCAGAAGATTAAATTGCTTTTTAGAAGCAACAGGACATGAATCTCGTGATATGAAAATTTCAAATATTAGTGGTTTAATTATTAAGAAACTTTCTGTACCGTTCAAATAGGGTATATTACTGTTTAATCAAAAAAAATTATTAAGGAACTTGGCCTACAAATATAATTATACAAATGCAAAATGAGTTGTTGAAGACAAAAAGAGAGACAAAAATGCTTACAATGAAAGGAACAGGACAGGAATCTCGTGATAAAACCTAATTACGTACGCCGCTTAACGGCTACATGCATGCATGCATGTGTGGTTCTGTGATTCGGTATGCATATGTCATGATGATGTGTGCGTACGAAGAGATCACATTTATTAAATTTGATTAAATTAGTTAATAAATAATGGTAACTTTTACAAATTTTGTTACCCTTATTATCGCCGGAAAAAAATTAATTGGTTTAACAGATGCTAATTATTTTAAATTATTTGGTCTTATAGATTTATAAAGTATTGATAATTCATGTGGCATTTTAGACTCTTTCTGAGCCATTAGAGCCGCGTTTACGCGCTCACTATAAAATTCTTTTAACATAAAAATATTTTTTAAACGACGTTCGAAGAAAATATCTTCAAGTATTTTTATAATATAATAAATATATATTTATTCTTCAAAAAATATCGTCATATGAAATTTCTACTTTACTAAACTAATTTATGAAGACGTTTTAAAGAGTCAAAATTTAAAATATTTTTGACACTTTAAAAATTTTGATATTTTAAAGTATCAGAATATATTTAAAAATACTTGGCATTAGCGTGGACATATATGTGACGACTCTTTATTTACCGATATCTTAACCGATACTTTCAAATATGACGTTAAACTATATTAAGATGCTTTTAAATATCGTTAAGTATAAAAAAATTAATTTACTTGGTACTTTTAAAAACATAGGAGCTCAATTATATATATATATATATATAGAGAGAGAGAGAGTGAGAGAGAGAGAGAGAGAGAGAGAGAGAGAGAGAGAGAGAGAGAGAGAGAGAGTCTGGCTGGAATACTATCGATAGTCCCAAACAATTAGTGTTACCAAGTTTTGAGCCATTGGATGAAAGAATATATGGTTGGGATTATAGTAGTCCCCTAAAATTTTTCCTATTCACCCAACCAATAGCTAAAAAATTGGTAGCACTAATGACATGGTGCTATTAATAGTATTCCAACCTAATTTTATATATATATATATATATATATATATATATATATATATATATATATATATATATATATATATATATATATATATATATAAAATTAGGTTGGAATACTATTAATAGCACCAACTCATTGATGCGATTAAGTTTTTAATCCTTGAATGAAAGAATGTGTGGTTAGGATGATAGTGGGTCCCTAAGGTTTAGTGGGCGGTTAGAAAAATAGTATGATCTAATAGGTGAAAATGATCAAAGGGGTAGATCTAATGATAGAAAACTTGATAGCACCAAATGTGATGACCCGGATCTTCATTGGGGGTTTATGGCTTGATCAGTGGCTACTGGAGGACTATCTTGGGAGATGGGAGTGTTTGGGTGTGTATCGGACTCAAGAAATGAATTCAGTGCGTTGAATGGACCCCGAGTGTATTCGGATACCCCCATCGAATTTTGGGAGGAGCTTTGGGCAAAACGAAGGCCGTATTTGGATTCAGCGCGGAAAAACGATGAAAAACGGCTATTTACTTGTATTTTTCTGAGTCCGGACACCCAAAAACGGAGACCTAAAAGTTTCTGGTGCATTTTGGTGCATGGGGGAGCCGTGGACCGCCGGCCGGTACACGTGGCAGCTCTTCATTGGTTCGGTGCAGTGGACGCGGCGTACGCGGGGGTGCGCGGGCAGGCTGGGCAGGCCGGGCAGGTGCGCGGGCAGGCGCGGAGGTGCAGGCTGGTGGTGTGCCACGTGGCGGTTTCCTATTGGTTGAGAGTTGGACACGTGGGAGGTTGTGGTTCGTCGGGTGCACGGAGTGTGTGCACCGGGCGCAACGAGCGCGGGGGCCTGACACGTGGCGCGCGGTGATTGGGCGCGTCACTATGAACGTACGGGGGGGCAGGTGGCGTGGCAGGCGGCGGTTGGCAGGGTGGCGGCTGGCGTGGCGGCCCGCCATTGGCGGGCGCCACCCACCCCGTTGACCAGGGCGGGCCACGCGGCAGGACGGGAGCGGGCGGGCCACGCGGCAGGACGGGAGCGGCCGGGCTTGCTGTTTGCTGTTCGGGGACACCTGGCGCGTTGTGGTGGATTCGGGCGGTGGATAAACGGCACGGATCAGCGCACTGTTTGCGCCCGAATCAATTTCGGGCGCCCGAAACTTGGGACACTGGGGGAATTTTCCCAATTGTTTGGAATGGGCCTATAAATACCTCATCCTCTCCCTCTTTCTCTCCTTTTTCTGAGCTTTAGAGAGGGAATGAGAGGGAGATCTCTCTACGAGATTTGTTTCCCTTGATGTTCTTGATCTCGTGGTGGATTCCCGGATTTTTTGGAGGCCTTGGCATCGGCGTTATCTGCGATTCGGCGCACTGCGACGATTCTCTTACAGTGGGCTTTTCCGTCACAGTTCAGTCTGAGAGCTCCCCTGGGCTACCCCGATGGAATTTTTGGGCGATTTTCACGGCAGCGTGTTCTTATGCGGTAAGGCTTCGTTTTCTGTGTTGATTATTTCACCTTATTTCGAGTGCACAGTTTTCGAGGTGTTTTTGTGACCCCTTTTCTGCTGTGAGATTCTGGACAGCACCGGCTTGTCGATTTTATATCTCGGCCTACGGGCATCGGAACAGGGCGAATAAGTACTCGATTTGGATCTACTCGTCGCGAGGAACACAGTGGTGATTTTTTTGAGATTTTTGGAGTTTGCTGCGAAGGTGATAATCCAACTTTTCTGGACAGGATGCTACAGGAATTTTGTTTGTGGGAGGTTTTGAGTATGCAGCGGTGTTTTATTTTTATCTTGGTCTACATGTTTCGGATCGGAACGTGCGAGTACTTATTTCGATCGGCTCGACGCGACGATCGCAACGGTTATTTTTCCGGATTTTTTCCGAGTTCATCTCACAGGTGGAATTTAGCCATTTTCGGGACTGATTTTTGGATAGCGGGTAATTGTGCATTTTTTTGGATTAATTGTACGCCGTTTGGATTACCGTGCAGGGTGCCGTGATTACCTGAAGTGAGGGCGTATTTGGGCAGTGATTCGCGTGCTCGGCGAATCGAGGTGGGTGGTTGTTGCATACCTCTACTTCTGACTTGCTCACTAAGTTTATTAGAGAAGCCCTCTATTGGACATATTGATTGATTACCATGCATAATTGAATGATATAAATGTGAGCCTATCATTTGAGATTAATTTTGTGGACATAGCATGTTGGGAATATTATTGGGATAATATTATTGTGGAAACTTGATTGCGGGGACAGTGTTAATAGTGATAATTCACATGCCATGTTAGCACATAGATTTTATAAAAGTTGGTTAAATGGATTAATTGTTGGGACATGATGACATATCTATGTGCGGTTACCACTTTGGGATTTATTTTGGATCAGGGATTTTATACATGTGTTGTTGGCTGTTGATTTTAGCATGATGGTCATATCTGTGTGGATTTACTATTTGATACACATGTGGAACTGTTATTTGATATTCTCTATTTCATCTTGCATGAGAACTTTTGCATGCTTGTATGGACATCTAGATAGGCCACTATTTATTGCTACACTATCATATTGAGAATTGACTTAGGAGAAACCATGATTGTTTCCTTCATCCTTCTTATTTAGACTTTCGAGTCATGTTGCTCGGGTTCGAGCAGGGGTTTGGGATAGTGTAGCCGGGACCTTAGGGTCGGAGACGGGGTATACTTGATGTTGGTCTTGTGGGGTGTTGCGGCGATCGCGGACATTGGGCGGTTGACCGGATGTTTACTTTTGCATCAGATTGGGTATCAGAATTCTCTAGTGGATGGAGTTTCCCACTTGTTGAATACTATTGCATCTGATTGGGGATTAGGGTTTCTTTAGTGGATGGATTTTCCCACTTTGATCATAGTCATGATCCAGTCCTGCTATATTGAGATACTTGACAGAGATACTTGTGATACTGGTGACAGAGATACTTTACTTGTTTGGTCGCTCCCCTCGAGTGCCACTCCGGAGTAGGCTTTAGACCGTGACGGGTGCCGGTCCATTTGATTGGGATTTTGAGCCTTATGTGCTGGTCCGCTATTGAGTTCTTGAGTTCGACAGCAGAGCAGGCAGTACCGGGTTTCATACCTGTCCATATGACTGGGTCTATTCAGACAGTTAGCATTATAGTTGTATGCATACGGTCCCATTTGATACTGCATTTAGAGGCATGCTAGTGGTGGTTTCCCTTTATTCAGCAGTTCTGTTTATAGCTTTACCACTTATTCATTTTCTTGCCTCTGGTAGATTTAGTGGGTACGCCTGTGAGGGCCCGAATCCCCACTTAAGAGATTACTGTCGGATTAGTGGCCTTTGGGAGTGTCTGTGCGCGTGTCGGGCCCAAGAAATGAATTTATGGTGCCATTTGGGATTTAGTTTGCATCACTGGAGGCCTGCGTGGTGTGTCGGTGGTGTTTGTGCGCAATTTGGACACAAGTGATTGACTTCGGGCTTAAAAAGGGATCACGTGGGATATTGGAGGACCCGTCGAGTGTTTAGAAGTGGTTTCGCGCGACGCGGATGTCAAAATTGGACTCAGGGCGAAGTTTGGATAAAGGATCACCTCCCCGGATGCCTTCGGCAATTTTTAGAGTTGGAATTTGGAGAAACGGACATCGTTTTTGGATTCAGCGCGCGAAATCATTGAGAATGGACTATTTACTTGTTGTTTTCGGAGCCCGGGTGACGCGCGCGTTTTTCGAGGTGCGGCGCGGATCCCGAGGTGCAGCACGGATCCCGAGGCGGCGCACGGCTCGAGGCGCGCGGCGCGCTGGGCAATGCGCGCAGCTGGCGCGCGTTGGGAACGCGCGCCTTCCGCGCGGGACAATGCAGGGGCCGCCACGTGGCGGGCCCCCGTTGGCGCCCGCGCGGGCGTGGGGGGCGCGCGCCCGTGTGGCGCGCGTGGTGTCCCGCGCCTGTGTGGCGCGGTGTCACGCACGCCCGTGTGGCGCGCGGGCTGCCGCGCCCGCGTGGCGCGCGGGACTCGCGCCACGTGGCGCAGGGGGCGCGCGCTGGGCCTGGTGCGCGCGTCCCCTGTGTGGTGGACCGCCGGGTGGCGAGCCCCCATTGGGGGGCTCCGTGGGGTGGGTCCAATAGACCACCCCTCCCCCTCCACCTTCCTCTCTTCTTCTTTCTTCTCCACCCGAGCACCCCTCTCCTCTCTTTTTCCTTTTCTTCTCTAACCGAGCACAAGGGGAGAGAGTGGGAGGAGGTTTCGTGAGGTGGAGCGGCACGTCGGCAACCTCGTGGAGCGCGCAAGGCGTTCCATTTAGCCTGATGGGCGGCGCGGCGCTGTCGAGGTAGGTCCCGCGTGTTGATATTTGCGGTGTTTTGGCACAGTTTTGGGGCGTTCTTTTGGACATTGGATTGACCCCTTGTTCTTATCTGTGTTAGGGACCGTATTTTTTACTGCTCCATTTTGCGTGCGGACCCCGAAGCCATGCACCGTTTTGCGTGCGGACTCTGTTTTGCGTGCGGATTCCGGCACCGTGCTCCGTTTTGCGTGCGGACTCCGGCGGTGTGCACCGTTTTGCGTGCGGACTCCGTTTTGCGTGCGAACTCTGGCACCGTGCTCCGTTTTGCGTGCGGACTCCGGCGGCGTGCTCCGTTTTGCGTGCGGACTCCGGTGGAGGCAGGGAATCGCGTGGAGGCTAATTGCAAGTGTCGACAAGCAATTGGTAGCAAACCGAGGTGGGTTGGAATTTCTTCGAGATTTATGGAATGCTCTTTAAAGCTGTTGTATGCATGTTGATCATGTTTAGCTTACTATTTATATAGCTGGTAAATCTGATAGTTGCCTAGAAAACTGTAGAAAGATAATTATAGGCCCCAGATATTTTTAGCATGATCTAGGGATGACATGACACTAGACTGCATATTTAGTTGACATTAGATTGGCATCTGAACCGTATTAAAAATCGGCGGACCGATTTTAATGAAATTGAGACTCTAAAAATAGTTTTGGATATTTGTGAGCTTCCAGAGGGTTTGAGTAGGTTCAGGATGCATGTATCCTCGTGCCAGGGGGCCGAGTGGATTTTTAGAGCTCTGTGTGACGAGCTTCTAGTGTCAGGTGAGTTGAGATCCCTGGTGGGATTATTCTAGATCATGGGGATATATATATTCTGATTTCGTAGTGGAGATGGTTCTCCGATTTGGTTTTGAGATGTTTGGCTCTAGCAGATTGAGTCATGGAGGTTTCCCGACTTAGCCATGGGATGTGCATTATCAGATTGGGTCGTTGAGGGTTCTCCGACAGCTTTGAGAGGGTTTGGCATTCCCTGATCCAGTCGTGGAGGGTTTCCCGACTGTGATGTGTTATCTGGTATTGGGTATCCGATCTGTTTGATCGAGGATCATAGCCTGCATGTGCCATTTATGAGACAGTTGAGACTGACTAGATACTAGAGCTCTGAGGGGTCGCTCCCCTCGAGGATGCCCCACGCGGAGTGGGTAGGTGCGTAGTACGCCCCACAGAGAGTGGGCAGGTGCGTAGTACGCCCCACACGCAGTGGGCAGGTGCGTCCATAGTAGTCAGCAGTACGCGCCATGCGGAGTGGGTAGGTGCGTAGTACGCCCCACAGAGAGTGGGCAGGTGCGTAGTACGCCCCACACGCAGTGGATAGGTGCGTAGGACGCCCCACGGGGAGTGGGCAGGTGCGTCCATTGTGGTCAGTAGGACGCCCCACGTGGAGTGGGCAGGTGCGTTCCTAGACGACAGGCGCGGGCTTGACTGTGCCAGCTTTGGACAGTCTTTGAGATTTGGGTTTTGAGAGCACCTTGGGTGCGAGTGTTGCATAGGTGGCTCTTAGATGGGTATTCCTTTGAGCTTGATACTTGAGGCATTTAGTAGTGAGGGAGTATGCATAGCAGGTTCATAGTAGAGATTTACATGGGCAGTATGTTGAGACATTTAGTTGTAGCTCTTTTCCTGCTTTTCCTTATCTATCTATCTATCTATCTATCTATCTATCTATCTGCATATCTATCTGTTTTGCCTCCGGTAGACTTAGTGGGCATACCGTGGATATTGGGACGGTACCCACTGAGATCTGCCTTCTGCAGTAGATCTCACACCCGCTGCGGTGACAGGTTGAGGTAGCTGTTCCGGCTTGGTTCGCGCGGAGACAGCAGATCGAGGTGAGGACGTGGCCGATTAGTTCCTTACCAGCATTGAGAGTCAGAGGTAGATGTACCCGTTTTTATTTTATGACTCCACTTTTGTACTGGACATTCTGAGAGACTTGTGAGAATTGTATTATTTTTTTATAGCTTATCAGACTTGTATTGAGGACTTCCATTTATCCAGATGTTCAGTTGATTTCTTTAGCTATTAGTTCTTTTTCCGCTCTGATACATGTTAGCTATAGATCTTTTGCAGGATAGACGCTTCGTCTGTGCCGCAGTTTCCGCACAGACGGCGGATCTGTTGGCGAGCCCGGGTCGCAGTTTCGACCCCGGGGCGTGACAAATTAGGTGGTAGCAGAGCCAAGGTTTATAGGTCATTGAGGACTTAGAGACCCTAGGCTATTGGTTGGACAGTACGATGACTGTCGAGAGAGACGTGACTTTAGCGAGAGTCCCGTTTGAGTGTGTACCTCCCCCAGAGGTTTGGGGCGAGTAATCTTACATGTTATTTCTCTAAAGGTGATTATGTTGGCTGCAGACAACATAATACTTTAGAAGGGTTAACATGTTTTAGACTTTCGCTTGATTTGGTCGAGAGAGTTTTGGTCCTAATGGTTGTTTTGTTGCAGTGATTTGATGCTTCCGAGACGCCGTGCAACGGCAAGGGCGTGTTTGACCTTGGATGAGGAGCCCCAACAACGGGAGGCTATTGGACAGACCAGAGAAAGGTCTAGGAGTTACGGGCCCAAGTAGCCCAGATGTTTGAGGCGATGCGGCGCCAGGAAAAGAACATGGAGCGTGTGATGCGCATGCTTGGACCGAGAGCATCTCCCGGAGTATCACCTGTAGTACTACCGGCTGCGGTATCATCGATTTCGACCCTGATCGCACCACGGATGGTGCAGAAGCAGCGCGAGGTTGCTGACCGGTTATTTACCTCATCCAGTTCTATTCCCTACAGATTTCGGGGCAGAGTTGGAGCCTTGGGAGGCCGAGAACTGGATTGCTGCTTTTGGAAAAGTTGGCTGAGGACTTGTTCATCCAGGAGAAGCATCAGGTGCACTTCGTTGCGCACCCTTGGATTTGGACGCCGCGAGTTGGTGGCGTCGAGTTCGTCCCGTTGGACCACCGGGAGCGCAGTTGATAACCCGGAGCGAGTTTCTGCGATGGTTGAGCCGAGTACCCCATGTTGCCCAAGATGAGACCAGGAGGTTCTCGACGGACGAGGTACCAACAGTAGTGTCAGGATATCTTCAAGCAGAGTGTCCCAGAGTGGTACTCATGGTTTTGGCGCTTGCGACGGCATTCCCACTACCCCTTCAGGATGAAGAGGTTCATCCGATGTACCGACAGACTGATGGAGCCGTCATGCCGTGGTAGATAGAGCGATGGTCGCCAGCATCTAGTAGATGAGATTGCACAGTTGGTCAGCGGGCACCAGGATAGTGGATTGTGTCTTACCTGGTATGGTCTTCCCTATAGCCATTGGATTTAGAGCTTGTTGATGCCGACACCGCTCGTGTGTTTCAGTAGAGCTGGGACAGCGTCGAGTTGGCCAGAGACGGGACTGTTGGCTTGTACACGTGAGGATCAAGTTCCAGATCACGAATAGCACATAGAAGAGTGTTGCCTGTCCTGCCAGTGCAACTAGGACCTTGGATTTGATCATCGAGATGTTAGTCCTACATCAGTTCAGAGATGTTGATATGAGGTTGGATAGGAATCGGTCATCCCAATTTATGCTATCACGGATTGTCGAGAGAGGACATTGACCCTCCGTGGACCTGGTCAGGAGGAGTGTGTTTATAGAGGATGCGTAGATGTGTTGATGCCCCTGGCCGAGTTACCAGGAGGTTACTTGCCCCTGGCCGAGTTACCAGGTGGTTACTTGCCCCTGGCCGAGTTACCAGGTGATTACTTGCCCCTGGCCGAGTTACCAGGTGGTTACTTGCCCCTGGCCGAGTTACCAGGTGGTTGATGCCCCTGGCCGAGTTACCAGGTGGTTACTTGATTAAGATTGAGATCGAGACAGTGATTGACGTGGTTTTGGAAACCGCGCCAACTTCGGCAGCACCTCGTGGAGTATCACCCGTGAGACAGAGAGAGCTGTTAGCGCAGTTGCGAGATTTGACAGATCGAGAGGTCTGTGAGACCTAGTACCACATCGTGGGGATACGACAGTGAGGATCCGAGAGATTGATACTTGAGTTTGATGCCACACCGATGATACACGGTGGTGATGCCACGCCGTTGGTACACGGCCGTGATGCCACGTTGTGAGTACACAACGGTGAGAGTTCTATGATGGTTCGAACACAGGCAGGTTGGATTGTGTTGCGGCAGATGCCCTTTGTGAGATTGATAGCGTTATGGAACCATACAGCCGAGGGTTGTGCCCGGATTGTGTGCAGGAACCAGTAAGGGCTGGGTTTTACTGTTTACTTTGGAGAGAGATCTTTTATATTTGGAGAGACTGATGTACTATAGTTTTAGTTTATCTATTTTTTATAGTTGAGAGATGCTGTACTGTGGATGTTGTATGATGATTATCTGTATTTGAGGAGATGGATATTGTACTGTATTTCATGTTGTACAGTGATTGGGTTTTTATTTTACAGTATTTTATTTCCGCTCTGATATTTGCGTAGCTGTAGTACTATCTTTTGCAGGTTAGACGCTTCGCCTATGCAAAATTTTGCATAGGTGGCGGATCTGTTGGCGAGCCCGGGTCGCAGTTTCGACCCCGGGGCGTGACACCAAATGCTTGATGCTATCAATAGCATAGTAGCCGTACTTATAGATATAGATATATATATATATATATATATATATATATATATATATATATATATATATATATATATATATATATATATATATATATATATATATATATATATATATATATATATATATATATATATATATATATATATATATATATATATATATATATATATATATAATTAGGCTGCTATGCTATTAATAGCACAGAGTTATTGGTGTTATCAGGTTTTTGACTCTTGGATGAAGGGATGTACAGTTAGTATGATAGTAGGTCCCTAGAGTTTAGTAGGTGGTTAAGAAAATAGTATGATTTAATGGGTGAAAATAATCAGAGCTATAGATCTAACGGTAGAAAATTTGGTAGCATTAAGTGCTTGGTGCTATTCATAGAATAACAGCTGAATTATATATATATATATATATATATATATATATATATATATATATATATATATAGAGAGAGAGAGAGAGAGAGAGAGTAGAGCATATATGCTTTTAAAAGTACAAGCCCATCCATATTTATAAATTTTTTACCATTAGATTTGTATTGAGATTTGTGTTTTTTACTTTATCTTTCTCTCTCTTTTGTTGACTTTACAAAAACACAAATCCCAATACAAATTCAATAGTAAAAAATTCACAAGCATGGATGGATTTGTACTTTTAAAAGCATATAAGCTCTACTCTCTCTCTCTCTCTCTCTCTCTCTCTCTCTATATATATATATATATATATATATACCTAGGCTACGAACTAGGCTACTATTCTATTAATAGCACCAAGTTATTAGTACTATTAAGTTTCTCACATTTTAATTAATAAATGTGTGGTTATGATGATAATGGTCCCCTAAGATTTAGTGGGTGATTGGTTGAATAGTATAGTCTAAGGGTTGGAAATGATCAAAGGGGTTGATCTAAAGGTGAACTACTTGTTAGCACCAAGTGTTTGGTGCTATCAATAGTATAGTAGCCGGATTTCCTAGGCTATTATACTATTAATAGCACTAAGTCGTTGGTACTATTAAGTTTTCGACTCTTGAATGAAGGGATGAGCGGTTAGAAT